>RDPX01000023.1:2857594-2981397 GCA_003991215.1 Morbakka virulenta
TCTCTCTCTCTCTCTCTCTATCTCTCTCTCTCTCTCTTTATCTATCTCTCTCTCTCACTCTCTCTCTCTATCTCTCTCCCCCCTCTCTCTCTCTCTCTCTCTCTCTCTCTCTCTCTCTCTCTCTCTCTCTCTCTCTCTCTCTCTCTCTCTCTCTCTCTCCTAAAATGATAACGAATTCAAAATTCAATTTTATCAATTTCAAAGTTTTTAGTTAGAGACTTCTCCATTTGATACTGGAACTATCCTACTTCAGTGAATTGGTAGTAAAGAAAGAGAGGCTAAACCTTTTACAGTCATTCATTTTCAAAGACAGTTTCACCAATACATTTTTAGATAAAGCAATGAAACATTTTTCAGGGAACTCTTCGTTTAACTTGCCAACTACACATTTCGCACCTTACAAGACAATGAATGGTTTCATTTTTTGACCTTCAAGATGATTCAAACTCATCCTTTTCATAACCAGTCGATTTTAATATCCACAATTTGGTTTTTTGCTTTGTAACTATTGTTGTCCCTATCATAACGTACCAAAGCGAAATTTTATCCATGGCAACGATGCTTAAGGTTTCGAAAGTAAACTTCATTTGTAATCTTCTTGTTTGAATCAAATACAAAATTAGCTTTGCAATCAGTTGCTTTGGGTCTTTCTCACCCAGAAAAGTATGCCTCCTAAGAGATATGCCGTTCTGGCACTTAACGTTTCATATTTGGGTACAGATACTTTAGATGTCTCAGATGACGAGTCTCTTTCATTGCATATAATATTTGCATTTTTCGCGATTATTAAGTAAAAAATTTAATTTTTTTTGCAAGGGTGATCATGGATCGTTTTAAAAACTTTTCTTCTAAATAATTCACAACAAAGTTTTTGACACACATCTTCATGTGTTCCTTTTCCTTTCCTCTTGGCTTCATGCAGAGTTCATTAACCTGTTCCTTATTTTTCCTCTACTTCCGAATAAGCCTTACTCTGCATTAAATTTCCTAGCTTCAGCTTAATAACTTTTTATCTCCGCTTACTTCGTTTCTCCTAATTTGATTTTAAAAGCATATCTTTTATTCTTTTTCATTTGTGTGGTCGAGTTGACTCATTTTCAAAGACAGCCTTTAATTTTCATAGCAAATTGAATAAATTTGATTTCCTTTGTTGCTTTTCCCCTGTTCATTGATGCTCGAGTCTTTTTTTCCCTGACCTGGCCTATAAGAGCTTAGGCAAATGGAGTTTTATTCAAACATGATTTTTCCATTATCAACATAACCTATTACAATACAAGTTAAAGTAAGAAAAATAAGAAAAAGCTGCTCAGATCAGTTTTCTTGACATTGCAGGACCAACTTTGTTAGAATTTGATATCTGTTATAAAATTCGACCTTACTCAGCGGTAAGGAAACCTTGATATACAAGGTTAGAAGGTTAGACTATGGCTGTTTTAAAAATGTATCTTGGGAAGGAGAGTCTCTCTAAGTCTGGTTGGGTACCCTACTAGAGATGATGTTTAAATAAAAACGCTGGTGGTAGTGTCACCTCTTTGCCACCCTCATCATAACGAGTGCAATATGTGGAGTGTCTACTGTTGTTCTGTATAGTACCATTAAAATTACCATAGGACATGGTTAGTAGATCTAGTAGACCTATTAATAGTCCATGCCTAAGCAATGGTTTAGAACACACATTTCCATTTTCAATATTTGTTATGAGAATTTTAATCAAACAATTGAACGAAACATCTGGCAGACCTTCAACTGTCAAGGCTTTCGCAGAATTACAGGATAGAAGACTGACTGAGCATCGGAGGGTGTAAATTTGAGTTGCGGTAGTATTGGCCCTACACAGACCTGGATAAAACTGCTTACTTCAAAAAATTTCCTTTGCTCTAATAGATGTAGCTAAAAATTCTCTCTTTGAAAAAGGAAGGGCATTGTTTAAATAAATGATCAGCGCTGGGAGTTCTATTTGGATAGAATGTTAACTGTTTGACATTATAAATATTTTTATTAGTGTTTCTGAAGTACCTGACTGTCCTCATATTCTTGAGCTTTGTGAGACAAGCCCAATTAAAAATGCTAATAATAGAGATCTTCATGTTCATGGCTATGTATCTTTGCTTTGAATACTCTCTACGTCTTATTTCAAGGGTCTTGGTATCTATGATCGATAGATTCTTTAACAGTTAGATTACAAGAACTTGAACCTAATCATGGGGTCTTCATGTGGTATTTATTGGCTTTTCTTCAATTCACAATAGCTGATCAGATTTTGAACTCTGTTTTCATAAATTCACAACTGGTTGCAAAGACTTTTTTATAGGCTTGATCAATCTAAAGCCCATGGTCCAGATTCGATGTCATCATTTGTTTTGAATAAGATGGTGTTCTAAACTATCCTATTAGCTGTTCAAACTTTTTAGTCTTCCTTTATCAAAATCTTGATTATGGTCTTCCTGGAAGATTTCTAATGTTTTTCCTTTCTGCTGGTGTACCATCTAATTCCCGCAAATGTCAGCCTGTAAATTCTTTACTGTCTTTAGTAAGGTTTTAGAACAACCTATCAAAAGAGTGCTGAAAGAATTCCTACAGAACAATTTTGTTGATGCCCAGTACTTAGAATTGCTCAGTTTCTTTTTTGATTGTATCGATGGAACATATATAGAAGTTTATGGATGAGTCTGACAAAGAATTCTGGGTATTTTTAAAGCATTTGATAGGGCTGATAACATTATTTTGTACTCTGGGATTAGTCACTAGAAAACGTTTTCTCACAAACCCATACACATAGTGGTTCTTTGTCTTGTATAGTTCTTGATGATAAAAATGTCAAAATGTCTGGTTATTTTCATTGGTTTGACTTAAAATATATATATTACACAAGATCGGTCATGTTTCATAAGTTGTTGCGGACAACATTTGAATTATTTTTGCCCCTAAAGTAAAAAGTCTTTTATTTTCACCTCTGCACACGGCCAAAAAGATAACAAAGTTTGAAAGTTAATTTTTTCGTACTTCATTCATTCTTAAATTCAATCAATTGTGGAAATCATCATGTCTTAACCAGATAAAAATTGTTTAGAACTCTTTATAGCTTTTACACCTTGTCATGTAGGTATGATTTTATTTAGAGCGCCTAAGGAAAATTTGCCTTTCAAAAAGAAATAACTCAAGAAGTTTACGATGTGGTCATATTTCATTAGGCATAGTTCCACATTTAGCGGGCTTATTTTTATTGCCTACTCCAGTACCTTGAATACTATGAGTTTCCAAGTGTGTTAGACGTATTAAAAAAGTGAAGTAGATGTCCATGTAGACGTGGTAGTTTACAGTTGCCAGTAAACGTTGCATATGACGCAATACAACATGCTCATCGAGTCTCCATCCATCTTGTTGCTGTTGCCATGTACAGCTCTATTTTTGGTCCTTGGAAAGTTTCAAACTGTAGTACATGCGTATAAGCTTCAGCTAGCACCCAAACTATGTAACCTAACTAAAGTGGTTTATTGTTTGTCGTACCGTAAGTACCGTAATATTGAATCATTGATTCATCGATTGATTTGTTACTTTAATTTGTGGGGTACTTCAAAAACTTTGTGTTTAAGTCTTTGATCAGTGGGTAGAGTATTGAAAACCTGTTAGTTTTCTCCAGATTAAATTTATTACAGAAATGTAAGATTAGAAGGATTTTGCCAAAGTAATTTTGTGACATTGAGTCGGCTATTGCTTGTACAAAAGCATCTGGTTATCTTAGTATAAACGGCGACCAGGTAGGTAACTTGTGACATTTACTCAGCAATAACATGGCTAAAAACACAAGAAATTTGTTGCCTTTTCTGACAAAAAATATTGCTCCAAAGTAAAAAATTCAACTGATACACTTTTTCAGCTGGAAAATGGGAGTTAGTGGGTTAATGTGCATCCATTTTTACAAGATATGCCATGGTAACAGCATCAGTATTTTTGCACTGATTTTACAAGGTCAAAAGACGAAAGAAAAACGTTATGTTGCTAACCCACTTCAAATTCACTCTACTGACTTTCAGAGTTAGACGCATCGCAGCTTGTTGGGCATTCCACTTCTTGTCTATGCTTGCCTGAAACTCCATACCATAGATCTACTCAAAAATAGCGGAAACTACAACCAGAATGCCTGAACATTGGTAAACGTAAGGACCTACATACAGCTGAGAAACTACTTCAGAACATTTTTCTCAACAAGAGTGAAGGTAATCATACCTCACACAGTACTGACTATCCTCACTTGACATAATATACAAGGNGAGTGCTGAAAGAATTCCTACAGAACAATTTTGTTGATGCCCAGTACTTAGAATTGCTCAGTTTCTTTTTTGATTGTATCGATGGAACATATATAGAAGTTTATGGATGAGTCTGACAAAGAATTCTGGGTATTTTTAAAGCATTTGATAGGGCTGATAACATTATTTTGTACTCTGGGATTAGTCACTAGAAAACGTTTTCTCACAAACCCATACACATAGTGGTTCTTTGTCTTGTATAGTTCTTGATGATAAAAATGTCAAAATGTCTGGTTATTTTCATTGGTTTGACTTAAAATATATATATTACACAAGATCGGTCATGTTTCATAAGTTGTTGCGGACAACATTTGAATTATTTTTGCCCCTAAAGTAAAAAGTCTTTTATTTTCACCTCTGCACACGGCCAAAAAGATAACAAAGTTTGAAAGTTAATTTTTTCGTACTTCATTCATTCTTAAATTCAATCAATTGTGGAAATCATCATGTCTTAACCAGATAAAAATTGTTTAGAACTCTTTATAGCTTTTACACCTTGTCATGTAGGTATGATTTTATTTAGAGCGCCTAAGGAAAATTTGCCTTTCAAAAAGAAATAACTCAAGAAGTTTACGATGTGGTCATATTTCATTAGGCATAGTTCCACATTTAGCGGGCTTATTTTTATTGCCTACTCCAGTACCTTGAATACTATGAGTTTCCAAGTGTGTTAGACGTATTAAAAAAGTGAAGTAGATGTCCATGTAGACGTGGTAGTTTACAGTTGCCAGTAAACGTTGCATATGACGCAATACAACATGCTCATCGAGTCTCCATCCATCTTGTTGCTGTTGCCATGTACAGCTCTATTTTTGGTCCTTGGAAAGTTTCAAACTGTAGTACATGCGTATAAGCTTCAGCTAGCACCCAAACTATGTAACCTAACTAAAGTGGTTTATTGTTTGTCGTACCGTAAGTACCGTAATATTGAATCATTGATTCATCGATTGATTTGTTACTTTAATTTGTGGGGTACTTCAAAAACTTTGTGTTTAAGTCTTTGATCAGTGGGTAGAGTATTGAAAACCTGTTAGTTTTCTCCAGATTAAATTTATTACAGAAATGTAAGATTAGAAGGATTTTGCCAAAGTAATTTTGTGACATTGAGTCGGCTATTGCTTGTACAAAAGCATCTGGTTATCTTAGTATAAACGGCGACCAGGTAGGTAACTTGTGACATTTACTCAGCAATAACATGGCTAAAAACACAAGAAATTTGTTGCCTTTTCTGACAAAAAATATTGCTCCAAAGTAAAAAATTCAACTGATACACTTTTTCAGCTGGAAAATGGGAGTTAGTGGGTTAATGTGCATCCATTTTTACAAGATATGCCATGGTAACAGCATCAGTATTTTTGCACTGATTTTACAAGGTCAAAAGACGAAAGAAAAACGTTATGTTGCTAACCCACTTCAAATTCACTCTACTGACTTTCAGAGTTAGACGCATCGCAGCTTGTTGGGCATTCCACTTCTTGTCTATGCTTGCCTGAAACTCCATACCATAGATCTACTCAAAAATAGCGGAAACTACAACCAGAATGCCTGAACATTGGTAAACGTAAGGACCTACATACAGCTGAGAAACTACTTCAGAACATTTTTCTCAACAAGAGTGAAGGTAATCATACCTCACACAGTACTGACTATCCTCACTTGACATAATATACAAGGCCTTCAAGGACACAGTTGGTCTTCAAAAGAGGTGCTGTTAAACTGGTTTATTGAGAATAAGCAGGAAATCATGGACTTTAAGAAGCAAAAATGGGGCTTCTTTAAGGCTGTTCTACAGAATAATTCAACAAGCAGTACACAACAATCCAGAAAAATTGGAAATAGATACCAAACAAAATTTTGTGGCAGAAAAATTCAATGATAACTGAAAAAGCCTTTAGAAATTAAAATGCAAGTTTGCAGCAGAGTTGTATCCTCACATTAAAGTGTGCAACAAATTTTACATACCTGATAGGTGACACGATAAAAGACTATTAGTTAGATTCAGATGTTAGACGACGACTACATAGAGCAGCCACTTCTTCTAAAACCTTGAAAATCATAGTATGCAGTTAGAATAAGCTGTTAACTACCACAAAGGTTACTTTCCAAAAGGCAGTTATCCTACCTGCGCTACGATATGACAGTGAGATCTAGAACATCTTATCACACCATTTTTGCATTTCTTTATTGCTTTCTTCTCCAAAGCATGGGCGTCAAGTGATGACACAAGACAATAAACACTGACTTGTTAAAACAGTCTCACAAACCACTGATGAAACTATGGTCTGCAAAAACCATCTCACATGGGTGGGACATGTTTACCTTTTGGGAAACAAGTGGATACTTAAATAGCTGATGGTCACTGAAGTTAATAGAGGCAAGCGCGTCAATAAAACAATGAAAGAATTGCATTAAAAATATTTAACTATACTTTTTATTCATAAAACAATTTGGTCTGACACAACGTCAAATCACCAAGCCTGGAAGAAGGTNTGCTTTCTTCTCCAAAGCATGGGCGTCAAGTGATGACACAAGACAATAAACACTGACTTGTTAAAACAGTCTCACAAACCACTGATGAAACTATGGTCTGCAAAAACCATCTCACATGGGTGGGACATGTTTACCTTTTGGGAAACAAGTGGATACTTAAATAGCTGATGGTCACTGAAGTTAATAGAGGCAAGCGCGTCAATAAAACAATGAAAGAATTGCATTAAAAATATTTAACTATACTTTTTATTCATAAAACAATTTGGTCTGACACAACGTCAAATCACCAAGCCTGGAAGAAGGTACGGACCTCCCTGAGAGAGGACTTTAACGGCTCACAGAAAAGCGGTGTAAATGGCCACAAAGAAATTGTTTTTCATTTAAATATGCAACACAAATCAATAAAAAACGAGTAAACAAGTACACATGTAAAACTTTGATAAAGTTTGGGCTGAGAATTTCCTGAGAGTAGCTTTTTATCACAGTCAGTGATTTTTCTCCTTCACTCTTACAACGCTTGTATTTTTGAGACAGTTTCGAGATTTCAGCAAGTCTATCTCTATCTGATGTGAGTTCTTGGAAACTAAACCTATTTGTGTTTTATATATAGAAAATTCATAGTAATATTTTGATGATAAGTTTATGTGATAAAGGTAGTAATGATAAAAGCTATTATCTTTTTTAACAGTTTCATATGTATTTGAATCTCTTTAAAGTCATTTTTCTTATCAAACTGAGACAAGCAACAAAATAACATTTCTGCAAGTGACATGGATATTGCTTGTGGACTTTTCCATCGGGGCTAATGATTATCATTGCTCTGTTTTGCTATTATTTACCCCTGACTAATGAAATAAATATTTCTTGCTACATCCAATAGTCTTCTATATAGTGTTTAATAATATTGTTTTTGAATTTTTTAAGCTGTACTACTAAGTAAAAACTAATGGGACGGGCTGTTAAAACAATAACAAGATTTATTTAAGATATAGACATAGAATTTAACTTAAATATGTATGCAAATGCGACATTTGTAAAAAAGTATAAGTAAAATAGCTTTATATCAAATTATATACAGAACCAGACAATTTTTCGTAAAACACGCTAAAGAGGACTCCATATAACAGGAAGGAAACCTACATAAATATAACGTAAAAATACAGGAGCCTAATAATTTAGAGAATAACAAAATTTAGATCAATATAGCCACTAACAAATTGATCCATGGTAACGAAGTTGATGCTATAAAAATGTGGTAGATCATAAGCATGTTAGGGAAAAAATTAGTACGTTGTATCAATTATTAAAAAAGGAAATTGCAAGGTTATGGAAATTGGAGGAGTTACAACCATTTAAGTGGATATAAATGCAGAACATGTAAGCTCATATACGCTAGAGAGTTGCACAATAAAGAAAAAGACTATAGAGAAGTAGATGCATCTGCTAAAAATATTAAGCACTAAATGATTAAAGAAAGCAGCAGAACAAGTTGACAACTTAGTGAGACATATCCTCATTAATGGTATCACAAAAACCAACACACTCTTATATAAGGCTTTGAAATTAATAACAGACAAACTAGACATTAGAACAAGAATAAATTAGAAAAGCAGCAGGGATCCACCATGGAGACTAAAAGGCCTAGGAAATAATAAGGGCGATAATTACTATGACGTCACATGCAATTAGTACTGCACAACGCGTTTTACAATACCACGTCAGTTTTTTCTATCAAGTGTCCGTTCCAGCAATCTGCTTATTGTCTTGGTCCCTTTAGAGAGATCTAGTTTGATTTCAGTGCTGTTAAAATCTTGCCAAATTATTTGCATCCAGGTCATTTTAGTTCTTACTTGCTGTCTTTCATTTTCCTGAGATATACATCAATGTTTTTTATCTGTTGTTTTGAAATACAGCCACATTGGATGTCCTAGTCATATTAGTCTCATTCCTTTTATTATTTCACTCCGTAGTTCAGCGTTTCGTTCTGGCATAGAGCTCACTGTTGATAGTATTTCTTTGCTAGTTAATTACAAGAATCTTTTTTAGCTGTCTACGTTGGAAAGTATTCACACTGTTTTTTCACCTCTTTGGTTAAGATCCACAGTTCTCTATCGTGCAGAAATGCACTTGTAACATCAATAAATTATCATTTTTGATCTCATTAGAGTTTTTCGTGCTGCTGCAAATGCTGTCGGACATTAAATAACCATCAATTGGCAACAGTTTCTTGTGTTGTTATTTTTTTCTCCACCGAATAGACTTCCATGACTTGTATTTTTTCCTTACGTCGATCCACTTTGCTCTTTGTGATATTCTTCCACTTTTATTGCAGGATTTGAAGGTTTCTTCCTTCACCTTTACAAGAAAAGGTATTATTGGTACGATATATTCGATATTCTGCATTATAAGTTCATGTGAAGGCATCAGCATAATGAGAATTTATCTCAATGTTGGTTTTTGAAATGTTCAGTGGTCAAAGCCATTTTCTCTTTGTCACAGCCAGCAATGATGTCAACCTCTCCTAGAACGATAAGGGGTTTCTTCGGTCTGTTGTTACCCAGAGTACTGAAAGCCTAGTAACACATGTTTGAATCAATCTTTTTAGCTTCTATTTCTGTTAGTTGCTTTTTTCTTTTTTTATTCTCAAGGCCTCTCATCCTTTCTGACGTCTTTTTATTAAAAGATTTTATTCCTATATTTTCTTAATTCTTTCCTTTTTTTTCTTTCTCTTAACACGAATCTATCTGTTTTTTCTAATAATTTTTATTTACTTGATAGATCTAATATGACTTCATCATGCTGCTTTTCTTTCAATCAAAGATTTCTTTCCCAGTATGAGAATTTAACATGTGGACCCATTGTTTCTGCGAGTTTTTCAAGCTCTGCTTTTCGAAGTGGCTCTTTGTTATTTTCTGGCTACACTTTTCTCTGATGACTGTATTCTTCAGCTTTTTAACAACTCTTTTGTTTTGACTTTTGCATGTTTTAGTTTTAACCATGTGATTTTCATTTCCATTTTTCCAAATTTATGATCTGGATTTTTTTGTGCCAGATGACATCTTGAGTTTTTGGTGAAAATCATTCGTTTACATTTTGGGATTCTACTATCTATGTGGTTTCTACTCGTATTTCCTTGAAAACTTCAATCTTGAGAACTATGATTGTTTAGTTTTTCAGGTATAGCCCATGTTGTTCTATGGTCAAGTTTGTGCTTAAAAAGGGTGTTTGAAATCACAAGGTTATGTTTAGCTAGTTATTCTCAAAGAATCTGTCGCTGGAATTGCTTTAGCCTTTACTGTACTTTCCCGTGTTTTTGTTAAATTTCCTCCAACCCGAACTTGCTTTGAAATTAAAATCTTCTACCATTTTTACCATTTTCAAAGATTTTTTTGGTTGCTGACATATAATAGATTAAAACTGAGAAAGTTTGTTCAGGTTTTAGGAAACTTTTCCAGGTGGAGTTGCCCCGACCCCCGTCAGTTCATTCAAAGTAAAGAACAACGAACTTGAAGTTAAATACCAATTGCTGCAAATTGTACCACCTTGAATGAACAAAAGGTCAAGCGAAATATCAAATATCATGGTCCTAGAGTGAGGAGATTTGAAAATAGTGTAAAGGCTTCCCATCAGAATAAATTATTCAACAATACTTAAAAATGTTGTACACTTTACTAAATGATGGAAATATAGAAGTACCTTAGGAAAATGCAGCGCCTAGCCAAGATGTAGCAACAGTCCTTTGGGAAAATATCATGATTACAATAGCAGAACACAAGCGAGAGGCAGAATAGCCAACGCAGAAAAAAAGGAAAAGAGAATATCTAAAGAACAAGCTTCAGAAAATAGTTAGCAAAATTACAAATTGGAAGGCACTTGGTCTAGACCAACGACAAAGCTACTGGAAGAAAAATCTGAAGTCAGCATAGGGAACAATTAAAATACAAGTACAGGACATGATTGAAAAAGAACATACACTGGATTAATTACAACGGAAAGGACTGTACTAGCTCCCACCACCTATTGTATACGAATGATCTATATTTGTTTAATCATAAAAAAGATGAGATTGCAAGTCTGGTTACAACTGTCAAAGGATTCAGCAGGGATATTGGGATGGAATTTGGAATAAACCGGTGTGGAGTTCTTAATACAAGAAATGGTCAAATAACAAACTCAGTTGATATAAAAATTAGAGATAATCAGACCACAAAGAATATTGTCGCTGATAGAAACGCAATGAAAGCCATCAACAAATGGATAGTATGCGTCTTAAGATATTCTACTGAGATAGTGAACTAGGCAAAGCCTGAAGAAAAATAAATAGGTAGGAAGATAAGAAAATTAATGACCATTTTTAAGTCTTTGCATTCTGCAGCATGTACAGGAAAATTAAATTTGAGAAAAAAAGATGAAGAGATAATAGAAGTGCCTAAGAATGCATAAAGACTACATGTTGCTCCTTTGGACAGAATATCAAGAAGAAGACTATAGAATCTTGAATAAAGCATGGTTAGCTAACGGCATCAAATAGAATACAGACCTCACTGAGTAGAAAATGTTTTAGACAGAATAAAATATTTGAAACAGATACTAAGAAATTCTACCGCGATATTGGTAAAGATACTATACCAGTAGAAGACTTACCATCAGAAGATAGATTTAGAGAATTATGGAGGTCAATCTGCGGAAATAAGGAAGCTCACAATGAGAATGCTGATTGGATAAGAAAACTAGAGGATGATAACAATTGAAGAAGTACAAGAAGCAATTAGAAAGTCACACAAATGGACATTCCCTGGAATTAACAAATTTTTTACATTCTTTTGGCTTAATTCATTTTCCTCGTTACATTCTAAATTAGCATCATACCTTAATATCATTACAATAAATCCGTATCAAACACCAAAATGGCTCTGCAAGGGCACAATATATTTTCTAGCAAAAAATCTCGAAACTGACGAGCCGAAAAACTATCGACCTATTACCTGTCCTGCCACTACCTATAAACTCCTGACCTCTATTCTTACAGAAAGAACATATAAACACTTCTAAGAACAAACGTCTTTCTTATTAAGCAAAAGGGTTGTGGAAAGGGCTCTTATGGGTGTAAAGACCAATTGCTCATTAATAAAATGATTTTAGAGAACGCTCACTCAAAACATAAGAACTTAAGTACAGGCTGGATTGACTACAAGAAGGCTTTCGATTGTGTTCTGCACTCATGGATACTAAGAACTTTAGAACTTTACAAAGCGTCACCGGTATGTCTTAATTTTCTGAGAACTAGTATGACTTTATGGGAAACAAATCTTACTGTCTCTCACAAGAAAGGAACACTAACTTCAAATGGCATGAAAATTAAATGTGGAATCTTTCAAGGCAACTCCCTTTTCCCTCTTCTTTTCTGACTCACACTTATTCCTCTTTTAAAGATTCTGAATGAAGTAGGTTATGGATATAAGATCAACGATGGAAAAATAAGCCACCTGTTTTACATGAATGACTTAAACTTGTGTGTTTATAATGATGGTGAACTTGAAGGATTACTAAAAAGTGGCAAGCCATTCAGTGATGACATTGGAATGAAGTTTGGGCTGGATAAGTGTGCTAAGGCAACTTTTAATCGAGGAAAGCTGATCAGTACTGAAAATGTTGTTTTAGGCGAAGTAACGATAATAAAAGAACTTGAACAGGAAAGAAAGCACAAAAATCTAGGTGTGAACAAGGTTGACGACATACAACATGTTTCTATGAAAGAAAAAATTAGAAAGGAGTATTTGCGAAGGATGAGATCAATTATGGAAACAGAACCAAACTCCAAGAACCGGATTACTGGGATCAATACATTAGCAATACCAATTGTTACTTTCAGTTTTATTGTTATTAATTGGAATATGCATGAGATTAAAAGGTTAGAAACAAAGATAAGGAAACAAATAACGCGTAACAGAATGCACTATCCAAAATCAGATGTTGATAGGCTGTACGTATCAAAAAACAAAGAAGGATGGGGCATGATCCAGCTCAAGCTCTCTCACAAACATCTACAATTGGGGTCGCGAATACCTTGTAAACACTAACGATTGAATACTGCAACTTGTACATTCCCACGAAAATTCAAAATAGCTTCATGCTATTTCTAAAGAATCGAATAAGTTCTTTAGAAATAGGAATTGGATATTGAAAATGTAAATGAAAAACACCCACAGCCATAGCAAAAAAGACAAAGCGAAAACTAAAAGATTTGGGACCTAAACAGCTAGCACATAAGTGGAAAAATAAAGCTCTTTGTGCCGCGAAGCAAAAATGCTGATGTTAATGAAAAGGCATCAGTGGCTGAGCAGCTCTAGACTGAAAGGCGCACAGGATCAGAGTTTGTTCACCCGTAATTACTAAGCAAATGTCCTTCACAATGGTGCCGATTCAAAGTGAAGATTTTGCGGGGAAAAGCTTGCATCTGTTGATTATCTTGTCTCTGAATGCTCAATATTAACACCAACTGAGTATAAGAACAGGCATGACAGGATCGGTCATCACGAAACCCTATGGATCAAAGAGCAAGAAAAAATGTTCGAAAATCAAGAACAAAAAAAGTCGATAGACATGACAAAAGAAGAAGTTGTACTTGCAATTAAAAAATTTAGCAACTGGAAAGCACCAGGGAACAAAGTAATGGAAAATTTGTGGCTAAATAGCCTCACCAGTGTACATGACAAACTAACTATGTACAAAATCTTAACATCCATCTTTACTGAAAAAACGTAAACATTTATTGAAGAGGATGAGCTGTTATCAATTGAACAAAAAGGATATAGAGACCAACTACTGATAGATAAGATGATCCTAGAAGACGTCTTGAGAAATAAAAGAAACGTATCTTCAGCTTGGTTGATTATAAGAAAGCATTTGACAGACTTGGTCACACTCATGGATTATTAATTGCCTAAAGATGTTTATCAACGGAACCATGAAAACGAGAAGAATGAGCATCAATGGTGTTATATTTAAAGGAGATTCAATATCTCCTCTCCTTTTTTGTCTTGCTCTACCACCATTGAGCACGCTGCTGAACATCACAAAACATGGCAATGTGATAAAAAAGAAAAAAAAGCAACCACCCTTTTTAAATGGATGACCTAAAGGCATTACGCTATGAATGATAAACAACTCATGAAACTGCAAGACATCGTGAAAATATTCAGTAATAATATAAAGATGGAATTTGGACTGGACAAATGCGCGACAGCAACCTTCATCAAACAGAAACTAACGAAAACATCCAACATCGTTCTCAATCGAGACACCACCATAGAGGAATTGGACTAAGAAGGAACTTATGAATATATTGGAATAAATGAAGGTGACGGAATTCAACACTCGAAGATAAAGGAAAAATTTCCAAAAAGAGCACTGCAGAATAATAATAATGGTCCTTAATAGTGAATTGAATGCTACCAAAAAGATCGAAGCGATCGACACTGTAAACATACCAGTCGTAACTTGTAGCTTTAATATAATTAACATGACAGCTGAAGATATCAAGAATCAAGACAGAAAAACGAAAAAGATCCTTTCTAAAGAACGAATGCATCATCCTGAGTCAAATATAGACCGAATGTATTTACCACGATCATCTGGTGGCAGTGGATTGATTCAAGTTGAAACAACTTACAAGACAACAGCAACTGGTCTGGCAAATATTTTAGAAGAATCCATTGATTCATTTCTGATGTTAGTTAACCAACACAAAGAAAAAGGTCTTACTCAACAAAGAGTTATGTTGTCAAATTCAAACAAGAGCTCAATACGAATGAGATTGCGGCAAAGAACAGCGAACCAGTAGCTAAGCTCACTAAAAGAGTGAAACAACATGCGAAATTTAAAGCCCAGGAGAACATTATGAAGAAATGGGAAAGTAAAGCTATATACGGGCCATATCCATCAAGAATCAAAGAAGCTGATATTGACTATAAGCAAAAAGATGACTGGCTGAAAGGGACAGATCTGAAAGCGGGAACTAAAGGCCGCACAATTGCAGCTCAAGACCAACGTTTTGCCATCAGATTATATCATCACAAAATCATCAAAGGTGGAACAAATCCACTCTGTTGATTATGTAATAAGTACAACGAAAGTATCAACCATAATTTAGCTGGGTACCCGAGTTAGCCAAGACAAAATACATCAAAAGGCATAACAACGTCGCGCCATACATTCACTGAAAGGTCCTACAGTATTACAGCATCAAAACAATTGACAAGTGGTATGAACTCCAACCAGAAACAGTTTTAGAAAACAAGTAACTTACCATGCTCTGGAATATCAAGTCACAGCTTTCCCCTCTTTTACAAGGGGGTTTAAAAGTGTTTATGAGTATAAAGCTTGGTTGTAACAACGAAAGAATTCAAATGTGAATTTCAAATCGTGCGGGGATGCGACCGAAAAAAAATAATTAGAGAATAAAAGCAAAGAAGAGGGACGAAGCAGATTTGGATACTGAAATAAATGATGATAATAATTATTTAGTTTTGTTACGAAAGAATTATCACATGTGATCATTTCACACCTATTTTCATGAGGTTTTGGTTTCATTTTCACTTTTTAGTGTAAATTAAGCCGTTTTATTGTAAGACGCCGGAAAGTAAAAAGTTACATTTGGTTAACTCTTTTCTTGTTGAAAGGCATAATTACATCAAGGGGTTTATCCGTCTTAACAACTTGTAGTTAGAACTAATTATTAAGTAGCCTGGTTAAAAGCCAAATTAGAGAATGTTGTAGCATTGGAAGAAAAAGTTTTCAAAATTTTAGAAGTGACGAATTTTCTTTTGATTCTGATCTGAACTAGGCATTTCATGCTAGGTTATTGTGTTATTGGTTGACATCATTTCCAAAATTTTCGTCTGACAAATTCTGTTGACATTATTTGCTTTTCTCTCAAAGGTTACTTTATCCGACACGTTTGGAAACAGAAGATGTAAGCTTTTACTACTGTTATTTAATTTGTTTAGTAAATGAAATGCGATTCGTACTTTTAATTCACTTTAATGGAACAATTATCGCGGCATTGTTTTCAAAGGATTTATTCATTTCATAAACAAAGCACAAGTTAATCTTTAATGAGCGATAAAACATCACTTTTTAACTAATACTGTTCGTTTCTAAAGTCAAAGGGCAACAACAAAACAAACATCTTCCCTAATATCAGAAGAGAATTTCCTCCAACTTTCTAATACTGTTTCTTCAATTCAAATTAATATAACTGTATAAGGACAATGCAAAAAAAATAAATTAAAACATGAATGGAACTACTTTTTATTGACAAAAGACACAGCGACCAGTATCAGTGAATGAAATTGCATTTATTAAGCAACTGAAAAAAGAATTACAGGATATTACTAAGACAAAGGGAACAACAACATAAAAAATGTAACCTGTATATCGGAAGAGCATCTCTTCTGTCTTTCTAATGCTGTTCCTTTACGGTGAATTAAAGTAAGAGCATATGGGCAAAGCGGAAGATTTTTAAAACATGAATGGTACTACTTTTAATTGACAAATTTACGTCTTTCAAAGCTTATCTGATGTCATATACTTCTGGCTTATCAGGACAAAGTGTAAACGTTTTGCAAAAAAATGCGAAGTACAACTTTCAATAAATTTGTTGAGACAAATAGCATTCAGTTAAATAATTAGCTTGTTATCAGTGATGAAAAATAAGGTTGACTATAGTCAATGTTTCTTTTTCTTGTTAATTTCTGATGGCTTGAAAGTTTTTGAATGGCTGCTTTACAGTAAAGAGTGTTTTATTCCAGCTGTTTTTCACAAAGACTTAACACCGATGGCATTTGAGATATGATACGTATTATGGACAACTGATATTCGGGCAGGCGAAGTATTTTCTTCTTTAGTTTCTGATCCTATCACCCAAGAACAGAACATTTTGCACAAGAATTGCGGAAGTCCAGATAACCTCTGTGTATCTGTCACTTTTCATTATTTTTTTTAAAATTTAAAACCACATATGACATAAAATCAATAGGTGTACAGAAATGTCAAATTGGGCAGAGAAAAGTTAAGAACAAGAGAGAACATTGACATTACACTTTAAAACATTCAAGCCATATGATGAAGAAAAGCACACAGAATCCAAAACGTTCAATAATCTAACCGTCTAAGGAAAGAAACTACATGGATAGAAAGGTTTATTACGACGGGGAGCACCAACTGTTTAAAGATAAAGAGGTTGAGATAAATGGAACAAACTGAGTCGATACCAGGAAGATAAGGACTCAGATGTCCAATGAAAGACATCTTTTCAAATATCATAACCAAAATATTATGAAGCAAGCTGGCATGACACACCTATTTAATTGCCTTAAAAATATTCCAAGCTATAGGACGCCTGTCATCAGATTTAAACGTACATCTTAAGTCCGTTCCAAGATTACAGTCAAAAAGTCAAAAGTGAAGTGAGGTCTTCTAGATTGGTATTTAACATTAAAAAATGATCTAGGTTCTACAAACGTTTCACTACTGCATTTTTCTTACGTCGTTTAAAAAATTTATTAATGACATAAAGGAAATGTACAGGTTGTTATTTTCTAGGATCATCTGCTCTGCTGAAGACAGGGACAACATTAAAAACCTTTCAGAATGATGAAAAACAAGACTCCGATAGGCAGCGATTGGAAAGCTTGGATAGAAAAGGAGATAACTCAAAAGCACACGCTTTCAGAACAACTACCAATAAGAAATCAATGACAAACTTTTCAATCAGTCTTAGATTTATGATGGCAGAGTCCAGCATAGGGAACACCGACAAAGAAATATCAATGTCATCTGAGGCAGAGAAAATAATATAGAAAAACAATCACTTGTTTAAATAAAGGATAGAAAAAGTCGAACAACATAAAAAAAAGTTGAGGAATAATCACTTCGCCAGAATAAAAAACACCATTGTACATTTTTCAGAAATCTCGACTTCCTAGACAAAAGAAGATCAAAAAAAGATTTTTGGGGTATTTGCAAAAGCAGCTCTTTTTAAGACTTTTCTCCGTATTTCTCTCCTTTTTCAGCTCTTTTTTCAGTGAGTCATCTATAGTATCTGTTTCGTATGTCTAAAGTCAAGCAAATCCTTTTACTTCTCTGCACTCGCCTACTATGAAATAGGATATACAGTTTCGAAACAACAATATTTTAATTCAGATATAAAAATTCTTATGGCTGTTTTGTAACACAACTAATTCCGAAGTTCATTTGAATATTATCAGGAAAGGTGTCGTCTAGGCTGTGTTTAGGTAAACTGATACTGGGGTCCCGAAGAACATAAAAAGAATACCAAATATTCTTGCCACTAGGTCAATAACATAACATGATTATTTCAGGTTTACAGTTTAGAGCTATAATGTACAACTGAGCCCTTGAAGGTTTTTTTTATATCACCCTTGAATCGGATGTAACGTCCCCGAGGGAAAAAATCCACTTTATTGATATAAACATTGATTCTTTCTCCCTAAAAAGAAAAGTATGTTTTAAATAAATTATTAACTCGGGTGAAGTACATTTGTACCTCAATTTTCCGAACATACTATTATTCGAATTCCTCGATTTTTCGAATTTTATCCTCGCTCCCTTGGGTTTGCCTTAAGAAGCTCTCATAAATTACCCCGGGTTTTTTCCACTTCCAATTTTCGAATTCCTCGATTTATCGAACCATTTTTTCAGTCCCTTTCACTAAATAACTTCGATTTTTCGAACTTTTACGAAAGCAAACAGACAGTAAGAAAACATGGCTTATTTAAAGTGAGAAATTGTATTGTAAGTTCTGTAAAATATCTTTCAACTTATCTAAAACTGGTTTACAACCAGTAAATTTAATTTTACATGGGACTTGCAATCCCATTTCTTTACCTTCGTTGATGGCTTTCCCAGTAATTTCCACAGATGCAGTGTTAATTGTATCGGTCCTCAGGAAAAAGAATATAATTTTGCAAACTTTCCACTTGTCCCTTTCATCAAGTGTCCAGCAACTTCATCATTATTGATAACAGCTACTGCATACTTGTCCACAATATTGTTTGGCTCTATTCTGCATGACAAAACTTCTCCAACAAACGGAATCCATGAATTGCGGAAGACATGATATCCCATCACAAAGGAGCTAACTTCATGTTGCTGGACGATTAAAATGGGTAACTCTCCATAAAATAACGAAAAATCCTTATCAGTACCCTCTGAAACGTTCGGTTACTAAATCTGCTTTTGCTTCAAATTTTGTGTTGTCATTTCAATTTTCGAACGCTCAATATTAAATCTGTTTCTGCTTTAATTTTATGTTATCATTTCAATTTTCGAACGATCTAGGGAAAAAACCGAATGTTCAAAAATTTGAATGTACAATGTATGAATGAATGTAGTGAATGTGTTTGCAAAAAAACATGTCTACATCGCAGCAGAAAAAACGAATATCCATAGAAGACAAGTTCAAGGCGTTGAAAGAAATCGAAAGTGGGCACTCCAAATCATTAGTTGCTCAAAAGTATGGTGTGCCAAGAAACACTATTTCTACATGGCTTTTATCTGCAAATAGAAGGAGAAGATTATGCCTGCCATTTCATCTGGCAGGACAAGCTTGAAAAGAAAAAATATAAAATCAGGGAAATATGAGAATTTAGGCAAAGCTGTTTTCAAATGGTTTATGTCCGCAAGATCGAATAACATACCGGTGAGTGGATTAGTCCTTCAGGAAAAAGCAATTGATTTCGCAAAAGCGCTTGGTGTAACCGACTTCAAAGCATCGAATGGATTGGTTGACAAGTGGAAAGCGAGAAATAACGTCACATTTAAAATAGTGTCAGGTGAAGCTAAATCATGCACGCCAGAGATGACTCTGCACTGGAAAGAAACTCATTTACCAACGATCCTATCAAGGTATGACCTGAAAGACATATTTAACGCTGATGAGTTTGGGTTTTTTTCCAGGCGTTACCCAATAAAACTTTGGAGTTAAAAGGTGAAAAGTGCACTGGTGGTAAACACAGTAAAGTTAGACTCACCGGAATGACTACAGCCAGTGTTACAGGTGAAAAACTTCCTTTGCTTGTCATTGGAAAAAGCAGTAAACCACGATGTTTTAAAAACGTCTTTACCGTGTATCTACAAGGCACAGGCAAAAAATTGAATGGATTCAGAGGTCTTCACAGATTGGATCAAACAGCTCGATCGAAAATTTCTGGCTGAGAATCGTAAAGTAGCGTTTATTGTGCATAATTGCCCTGCACAACAAGAAGTGCTGAATTTGATGGCCATACGTCTCATCTTTTTACCGCCAAATACAACCTCCATCACACAGCCAATGGACCAAGGGGTTATACGATCGCTGAAAGCTAAATACTGAACAAAAGTGATCCCATAAGTACATCAACGCAGTCGACTCCAAAAAAAACAAAAAAAACAAAAATCACCGTTTTGGATGCTATGGTTCACCATGCTCGAGCAGTCATGGTTTGCATTGCCTGACACAACGATCATTAAGTGCTTAAAAAAGCATGGATTTCCAAAGAAAGTCAAGTGAATGCAGTTGATGATTCTGATGATCCCTTTGCGCAATTAACAAAAAGCCCAGACGAATTAACGGCAATTGATCCGAACTTGGCCCCAAGTAACTTTACTCCTAAAGCCTTGATATGGATGAGAATGTGGAAACCTTTACTCAATCACTAACAAGTGATGACGAACTTCTTCAAGAGTTTACCACGGGGAGTTGCAACAACGAAGACGCCGATGTGATTAAAGGTGATAGCGAAGAAATGGTTCAACCAAGTAAAAAGCCTTATTTGAAGCAATGGAGTTGTTTGAGAACTATGCGCTCTTTCAAAATGAGGATATTGCTATTCAGATGAGGAGATACACTGCCAGACTTAATGAATTGGTTACATCAACAATACTTAAGAAACAAAAGACAGCCACAGACTATTTTACCTGTTTGAATGCTATCAAATTCGTCAAACATAGGTTGAAAAACGTGTATTAAGTGGGTTTTTTCTCCATCTACAAATCTGTTTTTCCACATACTTCGATTTTTCGAACCCTCCATATTTCGAGATATTTTTTCAGTCCCTTAGGAGTTCGAAAAATTGAAGTGCAACTGTATGTTTGGACGGTATGTCTAAGTTTTAAATTATACATATTTTTATTAGTATTTCTGAAGTACCGGACTCTCCTCATATTCTTGCACTTTGTGAAAAAACGTCAATGGAATGGTAGCTATTGGAGATCTCAGTGTAGATGGCTATTTACTTGCTCCCCAATTATATTCTACATTTAGTCATTATGTTCTTGCTATCTGTGGTCGATAGAATCTTCCACCCGATAGATTACCAGAACTTGAATCTAAAATTAAGCCCTTTATGAAATCCTTCATGAGTTTAAACTAGCTCTATTCTTCAGGCCAGTTGTTACGTATTTTTTCAGTATCGATCTTCCTCTTTCAATTCTTGCTTATGTATTTAGACAGTATCAGACGCCATTAAAAAGGGTCTGAACAAGCTATACATTGCTAAAATTTTTCTTAATGACTTCAGTGGTCGTCATTTCAGATGGTCGACTCATTCTAATAAGATTGACACACTTGGAGAAATAACTTACAACTTCGCTCTTGCTTATAATCTTACACAGGTTGTTGATTTTCCAACAAGATTAAAGCCTTTCTTGACTTCTTATCTTCAGATTATATTGCTGTCAAGGTGAGGCTAAAACAATTACCCTAATTGTTGTTGACAAGTCACGTCATTGTAAGACTTTTGATTTGGCTAGGCTGACTGGAGTGGATGTCGTCAATTACTAGGTAATATCCTTTAGATATAGCCTCAGCAAATTGGCTTTTCATGCTGCAAATGAATTCACAAAACTGGTTCAGTTATTTTATTTGAACCAAATGACAGAAAATCAAACATCATTTTTCTCCATAGCTTAACGCTCATTGATCTTCTGCCATCGCTCATCGCTGTTATTTCTATCTTCAGTCTCAAAGTGATGAAAGTGATAAACATTGGAGTTTTTTTTATCCCAGTTAGTAACGTCAATAAAAATGTGAGTTCTATGCTAAATATTCCTTTCAGTTTGTGTACCTGGTCACTTCTGTAGCTTGACGATGGGAGAAGCATCTTTCGAAACGTAGTTCAGAAAAAGCTTACGATTTTAGACAAGATAAAACTCTTACATCTATGGCTTCCTCTGTGTCATAAATTTCAGAATTTTCAAGAAAGTTTTTTCATTTAGCATCATTTTCTTGTTTATTCCAGTAGTAAACAACTCTGCCAACAAGTACAGTTTTGTTTCCTTCTCAAACAGTCAGTGGCATCACAATTTCAAACATTGTAAAGAATACTAAAGAATTGTCACCTTCCTTCTTCAATACATATTGCAGATCATAACGCTACGAAAATTTCAAAAAATCAAACATTCAATTCACAAAACCTGCTATTACGTCTTGGTCCAATATAAGGACACAGCGGGCTTTACAGAAACTACACCATAATGATTAAAAGAACACTTGCTATTTTGATATAGCTTCTTCTTTTCACAGTCTATATATCACAAGCAATTGGTCAAGCAGGAAATTAATCAAATTGTTTGGAATAATACATCAACTGAAGTTCAAACGTTTTTGTGGTGTCTTTATTGGAACACGCAGAAAAAAGAAGTAACAGGAGAGCTCAAGGACTTCGTCATATAAACGTTAATATTGCTTTTACAACTCCGGGTCTTAGCACAGCAAGCAAAGGAAATTGCTTTCTTAAAAAATGGACACCACCTTTAGTTGCTCATTTGGATGAAACCAGAATGATGGTAGGCTTGGGTATGATCCAATAACAAACTTTTAAATTGGAGTTTTTGCCTTTTACCAAGAGTTGATTGCCTTCGAACTTTAAAGAGGTCAAGGGAAGATTTCAAATCTTATATTTTTGCAAAGTATGCATATAGCATTGTGGTAAAGAAATTTAACTCGACGGTACCTTTATTCTTTTAGTTAGCATTGAATACTAAATAAAAATATACCGCATAGGAAATTATGAAATGATGGACTTTTTTTCAAAACGCTGTTAGCGCAGCAGGATCAAGAGTACTTTTTATATTATTTATGTTACATGTGGATACAAGTAATTGAAAATTTTTCTATAGCTTAAAATTTGAAACAGGAAATTGAAAAAAATCTAATTAAATTATGCTGAATGTAATATTTGTGGTCTTAAGAAATAAATTTGTTACGTCTTAAAAACAGAATTTCTAAAACAAAAAATTATGCTTTGTAATCAACACTTTCAATATTATAGCTATCAGGTTATACTTAAATAGATACAAAGTCAATACGTCGTATGAACATTAAGGAAGGTAAAGCAACATGTGAAATCAAAGTTTTTGTAGGTGGCGTGTTGAAAATTTTTTGATTATATATGTTTACATAAATGTTTGTGTGTCATCCAGCTTTTACGTCTGTTTTATTAGTAACGTTGACGATATTTCAAGTATTGAAATATCATCAACGTTACTTGATTTTCGTATTCGAAATTTATACACAAGTTCTTCCAAGTGTTAAACCATTATATTTATAATTATTTAAAATAGATTTGTTTGTTAAGACTTATAATTTAGAGAAACACTGCAAACAATCGTCAGATGGGAAAAGGGAAAAATGGATTATTATGCAATCAGCGATGTAAAAAAATGTACTTTCAAATTTTTCATTTTTCACAAATCTCTCTATTAGTGAAAAGTTAATTACTCGAAGCTTTTAAAAAACATTTCACTAAAAGATAAATTTTAGATCGTAAACTTCAGAAGGAATTTTTTTTCACTAGTTAATGTTTTTCTCAACACCTTAGCTTCTTGTTGTATCTTCTGAGGAGACATGAAAATGACGCCTCGTCTTAACTGACGTATCAATCGAACGTTCGCTGGCAACAAGCACAGAATTGAACGGTTTGAATTAAGCTGTTCCTTTGTGGGAAAAAATGATCATGAAGTTGTACAAAACCAAATAGGAAAGTTTTTATTTTGTCAAGACTAATTGTTTTAGAATCATGAACACATACTTTCTCTAGGAAAGGAAAATATGTTAACGTATTATTATAAAAATAATCATGCCATCCAACTCCCTACAAATTCATCAAGGATAAAAATATACTACAGTTTCATTTTCATGTATTTTAGTGACCAATTCTAAAACTTTTATTTTTGAACGGGAACAAAATCAATTGGTTGAAATGGGTAAGTATTGAAATTTTTGTTACACAATTTTTGTTAATGAATGCATCATCAAGAGCAATGCTGTTTCCCATGGTAAAAATAAGATAAGGCAAAAAGACTAGTGATACCCTCCATTTGGCAGTAACTGATGGGATTTTGAATGCCATGTCTGAAGCCATCAACAGATCGAGACAATGTGGCACGTGTCTACATTTGTAGAGTGATAAAGAAATGCAATCTTGGCTCATGAAAACTCTTGTCAAAGAAAATGCTCATAAAATTGATCTCACATATATAATACAGTAATGGATTCCTTACGATTTAACTAAAGAAAAAATAATAGCGGGAAATATAGGGTCAATTAATGAAAATATCATTTATATAACTCCGAGGAAAACAAATTCTTGAGTGGCGCATTTCATTTTATGTGTATCTAAAGGGACCCTGAAAAACTCGACGATAGACCTTTAAAAGGACGAAAAAGAGCTCCTTTGCCAAATATCAGCGTGCTCTTATACCGTATTTTCTCTATTAAACGCCCCCTCTCTTTATAACGCACCTCTCCAATAAACGCCCTGTCTAAAATCAAAAACATTTTATAAACGCCCGTCTCTAATAAACGCCCTTCTCCAATAAACGCCCCCTCCTTAAAGAGCTTAAAGGGGGCATTTAATAGAAAAATAGACAGTTATGATGTTGGAGTCAAATAAAACACCAAGCTTTTATTATCTGCCGTTTTCTCTTCTATGATAATACGTTAATTATACACCGGAGACATCCGATACAACTATTTTTCCGGGTGCTTCAATTCTAAGCAAGATTTATATCTAGTTTTTCTTTTGCAAATTTATTCATCTAGCACCATCGCTATTTCCTTGTTTTTGGTTAGAGCTGTAAATTTTGCAGGCACCACGAAACCCACTCCCCGTTTCCGTTTGCCCCTAACTTTGACTGTTATTTGGTTGCTGGGGTTTTCATTTAGAAAATCGTGCATCAGACTTGAAATTTCTATAGGAACATGACCAACCAATTCTTCCCTTCCTTCCTCGTTATTTTTATATATCCCAATGGCAAACTTATCATATTCTAATGCTTCGGATCGATCATCCAGACGGGCTACTTGTGTTTCTCCAACACATGGCGTCCAAAAACTTTTATAAACATGGTGACCCCTATTAATACTTCGAAATACTACCCTGTGGTACAGTTAAAATTTACGTTTCTCTACAGCTCTTGCCATTTTTGTTTTGTAAGTCTTGCAAATGAAAGAAAGGGTGAAACCATTGCATCTAAAAGACACCTTTTTTGAAATTCGAAAATTCGAATCATCATTCCGACCAACGAGTAAAACCAATGCCTTGTACGAAAAGAAAACGTGACTTCTAAAAAAATCTGGTACATTACATGCTGCAGTTTTACAAAAGCAAGATGAACAATCAAGCGGAATCATCAACTCAAGCAATTTCTCACAAGGGTGAACAGAGAAAAAGATACAGCATGGAATTTAAAGGAAAAGTCATTATGTACACAAAGGAAAATTCTCTTCATTCTTGAGTGAAGTTTAGTATTGACCGCAAAAGAGTTCGCAAAGAAACCAGCACAGAAAGAAGAAAAACAAAAAAAACATTGCATTTCGTTTTTTCGTATATATATATATATATATATATATATATATATATATATATATATATATATATATATATAATAAAGTATTTCATAAATTGAGAATTTTTATTTATTGAAGTCTACTACAATTTTTAAAGTATCTTTATTCTTGTCTAGATGAGTTAATTACTTATCGAACGCATAATACCAATAAANGAATGGGTCAATAATGAAGAGAAAGTATGAATATGAAAGGAAAACGATTCAGACTTGAAGTTGGGGTTGTTACAGACAATGAATTAGAAGAGAAAGTTCTTAACTGGGTTCACCAACGAAGAGAAAATATGCTTCGCGTTTCCAGAAAGCTCATAATGTTTAAGGCTAAAGCAATCTTTGATGAAAGATGTGGCGACAACGAAGCCTTAAATGCGATTTTGTTGCTAGTAATAGTTGGTTGGTTAAGTCTTTGCGAAGAAGGACCACTCTTCTCAAAAAGATCCGTCCTATCTTTTTAGTAAGCTTGTTGGCTATGTTATTCATGTGCGAGGACTCTCAATGAATATTAACTATGCACCGAGTTGTATAATAGCAATGGATGAGACAGCTGTTTGGGCGAACATGATTGGTAACACAACCATCAACACAACTGGTGCAAAAGAAGTAGCACTCAAATCAACTGGTCACGAAAAAGTACGTGTAAGTATTTGCTTGACCGCGAAAGCTGATGGTACAATAATGAAACCCTTTATAGTTTTTTAAGGTTCCAAGCAAGAGTCTGCATCTCTCAATGATCGATTTAAAAGTCGTCATGCAGTGGCATCTTCGCTGAACGGTTGGATGAATAAAGAACTCGTTCTTGTATATTTAAGAAAGATCATGGGTAGTTTAGTTTTCAAAAGCGACTGATATCCTGGGATACGTTTGAAGCTCACATGACAGACGACGTCAAAAAGCTGTTGAAAGAAATTAAAATAGATAACGCCCTTGTTCCTTGAGGATGCACAAAATACATTCAAGCCCCAGACGTTTGTTGGAACAAACCCTTCAAGAGCCACCTAATGGAACTTTATTATGAATGGCTAGCATCTGATTTCCACGAGTATACCGAAACCAGCAACATGAAAGCTGCTCTAAGAGAATTAGTTGTCACATGGATTTTGGAGGCATGGGGTCGTTTGGATGAAAGGCCCATAACCAAGTCATTTAAAAGTTGTGGATTATACTTGACAAACGATGGTAATGAGGAAGATATTATTTATTGTTTTAAAAAGGGACAACCTTGTGCCTCAGGTTCAACAGTTCTTAAAGAACAATTTCAGTATTTAAAAGATGCCGATATCCTAGATAAAACTCCTTTCGAGGCAACTGACTCAGACGTGGAAGAAGCAAATCATGAATTCAACCTTATCGACCAGGATGAGACCGAAGATGAGTTTGTTTAAATTAATGACTTATAACTTATGATTTATGATTAGTGATTTATGTGGAAAAAAAATAATGATATGATAAAATATTTATTATTTTAACTAAACGCCCCTCTCTAATTAACGCCCCTCTCCAATAAAAGCCCCCTTAAAAAAATTATAAACGCCCTATGGGGTTAAAAGAGAAAATACGGTATGCAAATAAACTACGTTGTATATTTGCAGAAAACCTGTCAAGGTATAAAGAATAATTTGTTTTGTGTAAGATCTGCCCAGTCTTTCCACTTGTACAGTTGTGTGAAAACCATACCAGATTCTCTTCACATAGAAAAATTAGAAAAAAGTCATGTTTTTGAAAGGTTAGACTATCCTGAAAAAGTAATAATTGGGGAAGTTGTGAATTTTTCGTACTAGGAGCAGTATAAACATGATTGTATATACTGTTCTACTCGTAAGCAATTGCAGCTTTCCATTAAGAGTGTTCTCAGGCTTGTTCTCAGCTTCATATCAGTTCAACCGAAATGATAAAGACATACCTTTTACTCACAGTACTATTGTACTTACATTTGGACCCTGCTCGACGGGCAATTGTGTTAATACAATACTGTAATATTAAGTCAAATTCTACCAGGAAGCTCTACATTCTTCCAAAATACCAAATCATGATTGGAAACCAAATTTAATTACTATTTTGCATATTTTGAACCATTTTTAAAAAGAGAGTTACTGTAGTCTCCTCTTTATACTTTGAGGTTCGAGCAGGTTTTGGTTTTAGATTACAATTAATACTGGGTAGCCACTAACACTTAAAACTTCAGAAAGTTCAAATTTTTTTATGCTTTCAAATGACAACGTCTTAAACTTCAATTTTTTTAAACCCTCAAATACACTTTTTTACGTTTTAGTTTACCAATAATCTCACCCAAATCTTACAAAAAACTTCATAACTTCTTTTAATATTAACTGATGTAATGAGCATGAAGATCGTTATTCAGCTCAACTTTATTATGACCCTGTCTCAATGAGCTGTTTGATGAGATTCATGACATTTTGCAGATAATGACATTTTAATTAGCTTAACCAGAGAAAGAGTGCAAGTATTAACCTAAGCACTAATATGTACTCTAAAAAATTTGTAAAGTCTTGAACAGGGATATTTTAACTTAAAGCCAGCAATGTCTGTAGGCACCCGAATACCCTACTGTTTCTAGTTGGATCATACAACTAGACATTCAAGTTGGGAGCTAGCATTAAATAGTCTACATTTTAAAACCCCCAAGAGACAAGAATTTTACAAAAAATTAGTCATTTTACAGTTATGGACTTAACAAGCTGCTTATCAGCTAGGCATATGGCATCCTTTTTCACAGTGCCTAATCGATTAACAATTAGGATGTCTCAGGAACTCGGTTAGGGAAGTAACATATGGATTACTACTTCCCCTGTCAACTTTCAACGCTGGTATCACTTATATAATGTCTGGGTACATAGTTTTATATCAAAGTACTTGCTCAACTAGTAATGTGACAGAGTAAATAAAGAAAGAGTAGTTTGCTGAACATTATTCTATGTATCTCTCATGTTTCGATATCCTGATACATAAATATAGTAACAATCACCGGCAATAGACAGTCATTATGAACGGATAGGTAGAGCATAGATCGGAGTTACTATTTCTTTGTTAAGTCGTATTCATCTTTCCATTAAAGATATTAACCACTCTACATCCTTCAATTTCCATTTCTGCTTTTTCCATCCAGCTTTTAGTGAAAATCTGTAAGTGCCAACATTACAACAGCCACAAATCGAGTGAAATTGTGCTGTTTAATCTCAATACAAGCGATATGAACCCTCTCAACGAAGACTAAATAATAACTTCTTCCTCATTTTGATCCAAATGCAAATTTTTGAGACATCGTTTTAGTTTATTGCAATAAAGATGTAAACAAATTTATACACTTTTATTTTCTGGGTATCACAATGCAAACAAATATATACTTTTTTATTTATTTAACTTGTTAATGCTTAATAATTATTGGCTAAATGTTATGTATCATTTTGTCATTAAAACACGTTTTATGATAACTTTAAACTTTTCTTTTTAGAGTCAAGTAAAAATTGTATAATGGTCGGTAAGTAGATTTTACAAGAAAAGTAGCTAGAAGTTGATTGTCCATATACCTTGTGAATTTAAAAACACATTGTCAAGCAAAGACTACTTGTAAACTGTGCCACACTTCCATAAAACTAAGGGAACATGTCCATTCTACTCTGAAGGTTTGCACTAGGGGTAAAAAACACTGTGATACTGAAAAGACTGTAAAATCAAGGTCTGCTGTTTGCTTTTTTCCCCTAGTCAAGTAATAAATTAGCAGCAGAAACATGTATCATCAGCTTTAACTTCAGATGTACGACGACCACCTGTTGCTTCAAATCCCTTACTGGATTGAAAGTTTTCAAAAATGGGAAGTTTGCAATTGACTTTGAGACGGGGTCAAGTCAAAAAAGTATGTGAACAAAAATCCGACATTCGGTTTACAGGTAGGCCTTATGGAATTTTTATATGTCATGGTCCCTGGTAAATTTCTGGGCATATTTAATCTCGATAGGACTATGTACAAAATATTCTATAAACTGGTTTCTAATTAGAAGAAAGGTCTGTTAAAGACATTTCTTAAAAATATTTCTTAAAAATGCAAGTATTAAATAGTGTTGCAGAAGTAGATTATTGACATTCAAGCTTGATGACAGTCAAGAAAGTTTAAAAACACAGGAAATCCAATTCGTTTCAAAAACAATTTTGCACGTTAACCAGCAGGAATTTACGGCATAGAATTAGAACAGGGAAAAGACTGATCATTGTTGTCGTACAAAATGTTTTAATAGTACTGAATTCGAGGTCCTGTGGCATATCATTATATTTGTCCATGTATACTTTCATGGCTAAAGCCTAACAGAGAGAAGATTCAGTGCTGACATTGATTTTGCAGACAATAATAACGAAGAATATTTGTCTCCCTTTGGCTGGCATATGACCAGCTTCCAGTCAATATCGTGGCTTGTCACAATCTTAAAATAAGACTGAAGGTAAAAAATAATGCCCTTTATTTTTCTTCTAGATACAAACCTGCCCCAGAATAGAAGAAATAAGAAAGTGCTAAAGCAGGAGAAGAGAAGGGGTTTTTTAGTATTAACATAAGAGATTTATTTAGCAAGTAAATAGATATTAGGAAGACTACAACTTTGGAAACAACTGTGTCACTGCAGGAGAGGACAGACAGTTGCTATCAAAAATTGTCATAGTTTGTTCAAAAAGATCGAAGATTTGAATTCACCGTGTTATATTTCGCTTTACCTGTGTATACTGCAGAGAGATGTTGATATTTGAGGGAAATATTGTATTCAGCAGTTTTACTGTTTTTGTATTTTTACCTTGCAGCCTGAAGACGAAGTGTTAACTTCGAAATATATTGCAGAATTAATAAAATAACATTGTTGGCTTGATTATATATCAATTGTACAAATTGCACAATGTTTTTACCAAACAAAAAGTGAAACAGACACAAGTAGAGCAATAACAAACTTTACCCTTCTATTATTCTAAGGACTCATTATCAACCTCAAGAGAAAGGAAGGTTATACTATCAAGAGCTGAAAGAACGATACTACATCCAAATGTCCTATAAACACCTTAAAAATGGACATACCCACAGGTAAGCATAATCCAATAAACTCAAGCAAACTAAGAAAAATACTAGTTGCAATACTGAACTACTATCTCATTGGTAACTGCTTTAAAGACAAATTGAAACCCAGGAACTCGTCTTTACCTCGAATCTATTGATTACCAAACATACATAACCCAAATATACCAATACGCGCTACCGTAGCTTCCTCCGTAAGTCATCTTTATTTCCTTTTACATTACATAGCTGACATTTTATGTTCATACAAAAAGAAAAAGATAAATTCATTGCCATAACAATACTGATTTTGTAGCCGACAAAGAATCCTAGCAGACGAAATCATGCCCTTCTTTTGATAACATCCAATCGTTATTAATCAGTGTGCCAATGGATATCTTAAATGAACTACAAGCAGATCTAGTAAGACATGCTTTCTTCTCAACACTGACACTTAACAATAACTGTAAATCCATACAATCTTAAAAAGGAAGACAAACATCCTCAAAATGTTCTTTTATCCAATGTTTACTATGTTAAGAAAGGCAGGAGAGCCTTAAGAAGAAGCACTGGTCCCAATTATGAAGAGGAATAGGAACCTCTTCAACAAGTTTACTATATGCCAAGAATATTATTGAGTAACTGTGATGAGCTCTTATGATAATAAAATGTCCAGTGTTCCTTCTTCACAACAGCTACCTTTAGGAAGGTAATGTCGAGCCAAAGAACCGAGTTCCACTTAAAGACCGAAGTAAAATAGTTTTCAGACTGCATTGAAGGTTTGTTCGTCCTCGTATATTCGTGAATAAAAGCGTTCCTTATGTCAAAAGAAAAAGAAACACAAGAGAGCTCTCCAAAAAGATATCATTAAGAGTCATGAAGTAGCAAAACTCTGCTAGACACAAGCTCTTTGATTTGGAATAGAAAAAGTTATGGACAAAGAAACCAACACAGGTAGAAGAGAAACNTTTTTCTTCTAGATACAAACCTGCCCCAGAATAGAAGAAATAAGAAAGTGCTAAAGCAGGAGAAGAGAAGGGGTTTTTTAGTATTAACATAAGAGATTTATTTAGCAAGTAAATAGATATTAGGAAGACTACAACTTTGGAAACAACTGTGTCACTGCAGGAGAGGACAGACAGTTGCTATCAAAAATTGTCATAGTTTGTTCAAAAAGATCGAAGATTTGAATTCACCGTGTTATATTTCGCTTTACCTGTGTATACTGCAGAGAGATGTTGATATTTGATGGGAAATATTGTATTCAGCAGTTTTACTGTTTTTGTATTTTTACCTTGCAGCCTGAAGACGAAGTGTTAACTTCGAAATATATTGCAGAATTAATAAAATAACATTGTTGGCTTGATTATATATCAATTGTACAAATTGCACAATGTTTTTACCAAACAAAAAGTGAAACAGACACAAGTAGAGCAATAACAAACTTTACCCTTCTATTATTCTAAGGACTCATTATCAACCTCAAGAGAAAGGAAGGTTATACTATCAAGAGCTGAAAGAACGATACTACATCCAAATGTCCTATAAACACCTTAAAAATGGACATACCCACAGGTAAGCATAATCCAATAAACTCAAGCAAACTAAGAAAAATACTAGTTGCAATACTGAACTACTATCTCATTGGTAACTGCTTTAAAGACAAATTGAAACCCAGGAACTCGTCTTTACCTCGAATCTATTGATTACCAAACATACATAACCCAAATATACCAATACGCGCTACCGTAGCTTCCTCCGTAAGTCATCTTTATTTCCTTTTACATTACATAGCTGACATTTTATGTTCATACAAAAAGAAAAAGATAAATTCATTGCCATAACAATACTGATTTTGTAGCCGACAAAGAATCCTAGCAGACGAAATCATGCCCTTCTTTTGATAACATCCAATCGTTATTAATCAGTGTGCCAATGGATATCTTAAATGAACTACAAGCAGATCTAGTAAGACATGCTTTCTTCTCAACACTGACACTTAACAATAACTGTAAATCCATACAATCTTAAAAAGGAAGACAAACATCCTCAAAATGTTCTTTTATCCAATGTTTACTATGTTAAGAAAGGCAGGAGAGCCTTAAGAAGAAGCACTGGTCCCAATTATGAAGAGGAATAGGAACCTCTTCAACAAGTTTACTATATGCCAAGAATATTATTGAGTAACTGTGATGAGCTCTTATGATAATAAAATGTCCAGTGTTCCTTCTTCACAACAGCTACCTTTAGGAAGGTAATGTCGAGCCAAAGAACCGAGTTCCACTTAAAGACCGAAGTAAAATAGTTTTCAGACTGCATTGAAGGTTTGTTCGTCCTCGTATATTCGTGAATAAAAGCGTTCCTTATGTCAAAAGAAAAAGAAACACAAGAGAGCTCTCCAAAAAGATATCATTAAGAGTCATGAAGTAGCAAAACTCTGCTAGACACAAGCTCTTTGATTTGGAATAGAAAAAGTTATGGACAAAGAAACCAGCACAGAAAGAAGAAAAACAAAAAAAACATTGCATTTCGTTTTTTCGTATATATATATATAATAAAGTATTTCATAAATTGAGAATTTTTATTTATTGAAGTCTACTACAGTTTTTAAAGTATCTTTATTCTTGTGTAGATGAGTTAATTACTTATCGAACGCATAATACCAATAAAAAATTACCTTAGGGACTGGAATCACATACTCTGAATGGTAGTTGCATTTTGGTCACAGGATTGTTGTGGATACTATGAAAAATTTTTATCCAACAAAACCGAACAGCTTAATCACGAATAAATTACTTCGATCTTAAAGTATATCAGACGTACACTCTGTGGTATTGATAGGTCAGGTTAGGTAGAGAGGTAACCAAAATCAGGCACAAATGAATTTTGTAAACCTGTTTCGTCCTGAACTTAACTATTAAATATAGGAGATCGTACATTCTACAGATGATATAAATCCTCTTCAAAATTGAGTTAGTAGACATAATTCTGTCTTCCAGAAACTAATAACAACTTATCTACCTCTAAGGAATCAAAGTTAAAAACAGCGCTCTCGAAGAAAAAAATTTACGTCGATGATAACTATTTTTGTAACAGACCCCAGTCTCTACTACTGAACATTGCTCTCCTGTCACCTAACGTAGTATATGTTTGAATTTCAAGCGAGGAAAGAGCTTAGAATTATTCAAATAACAAGAAATAATGTAGATCCAAATATAATAACGAAAATTTGAACTAGAACCTGAGTTAGCCTTGAAATAGAGCCTGAGCTAGCTAAAAACTAGAGATATTGGGTAAGGAGTGCAGTATTCTGTAAGCCATAATTCTAATACAAATATCCGACAACCCTTACAGCTCACTGAGCAAGCAACTGGTGACTACCATGTTCAATCTTTGGTCGGAATGCAAAATGTATGACATCCTTAAGGTAGAAAAATAGAAATTATGCTGTTGATACTGTTGTAGGGTCTAACTTCATCTTTCTAATGTAACACAGTTTTGGTAACACATAAAATCGTTAAATTTTTTTGAGAATATTTGTACCTGTTAATTATCTTTATGTTTCTATCATTATTTTGTTGATATTACTATACTGACACAGTATTGTGGAGGTACAGGATATTTCTGTTAGTAACATTTTGAATAATATTATTAAACATGATGGTCTAGGACAATGAAACAACTTGGAAGTAATAATATATAGATTAGTAACTATTTCTTGTAGCACTATACAAATGCCTAATAGAAAATAACCTTCCCAAGAAATTTCATTCTTTGTAGTCATTGTATCTTCCCAAATGAAGAAAATGTCATAAAGGTCGCGAATGAATCTCAGTTACTGAAGAGTTTCTAATTTTATTCAAAACAGCATCCCGGATAAGGAAAAAATATTGAGAGATTTTTGCAGATTGTTTGAATGGATTAGATATTTGTTAAAAATGGTAATAATTTATTTTTTGTATGGTGATGATTATTGAAAATAAGATTTTAGGTTCTATTCAAAAAAAATTAAATTATAAACAGTAAAGTTGTTGTTACAGTTTTAGATTGGGAGCAACAGGTTAGCATTCTCAAGTACAGCTCATGTGGTTTTCATAATACATAGCAAGGAGGGGTGCCTGTACTTTCAGACTCTATTCGTTCAATTCAAAATTAATTATTAATTTATGCTGCAACAATATCTAAACAGTGGAGTTAATTGTATCTCTGTACTTTTCGTTTTGAATATCATCACGCTTTTTATCAAATTGTACATTTGTCATTTGTTTCAAACAGAACTGATAGTGTTCATTGATACCAGTAACAATTAAAGTACAGCCCTTATCCGCTAGCTTGATTACTCTAGTAGTGTTCATAAACAGTTTTACTTTAGAATTCCTATTACGAGATTGACTGAAGAAGCATTGTTTCTTTGAATAAGCTAAATTCTGTTAAAAAATAAGGAACCTCTATGTCATGATTAGACAAGTTGTTTATAAAAGCATATTAAGATAAAGTCTGCTTTCAAGGAAAAGAAAGAATATTTGAAAAATGTCCTTGTGTTAGTCCGCCAGCATAGGTAAAAAGAAATACACCTTCATTTCAGAAAACCTATAATTTGCTTCTAAGGCCAGAAAGACAATAAAGTAAAATATATTGTTACAGTTATATATAAGTAATTGCAAGTAAAATATTTGTTAGCAGGCATTTGTGTTTTTTAAAAACAATTTTCAGTTTCTTAAATCTATTGGTAATACTCTCTAGTGCATCATGTTTGCATTTGTGAAAACTTTACAAACCAACCAGCGAGACAATCCATAAAATATTTTCTAAGCTTCGGTAACAGTTTATTCATTTGAATTTGTGGTAGAGTCTGTTGTCTGTTTATTATAAAGCAATAAAACAAATTGAAGGAAGATAATTGAAATTACATACTATTTTGAAATTACTTTGTCGATCGTTCGAAAAAACTGAAAGTTGACAAAGGTCGTAAGTAATCAAACCTGTGTATGGTGCAGACATAAACATAAGGTGGAATGCTGGCATTTTTTGATTACTAATTATTTAATATGATCTTACTAGAATGGGTATCTTCTTCGTTTTATAACCACGTTTTAACGTCTTTACTGTCAACCCCGAATTTTGTTGCTATTTTTCACTATGTCTCTCATCGAAGGAATGGTGGTTATTTCAGTCTTTTCCAAAGATATTATGGTTTGGAGTATTCTGATGAACTTTTCTCCTTAGTAACAGTCAAGTTTGTTGCATCTCCTGTGATATGCTTCTCTCAACATATCAATTCTCATGCAATTGTTGTCCCTCGTTGTAATAAATCTTTTTATGTTTGTAGGTTTTTTTCTCGAAATGCAAGATTACGGAACTCTTTGGGTTCCGAGTGCTTGCTTGCATAATGTGGCTTGAGTGTTTTCAAGTCTAAGGTCCAACTCTTATCCCTTGGCTTTACCTTAATTTTGTGTTTTTTTTTCTTCTGTCATATCTTTACAGTTGTAGTTACTTATTGACATTTTGCCTTGTTATGTTTTTTTTCAATAAACAGAAAGGTAATCATCTTTGTTTCTAATGAGGAGGAAGCAATTCAAAGTTTCATGAAGAACGAAAGAAGGAATTGTTAAGAAAGACATCTGAAAGGATATGCTTATATCTCGATGATTTGCTAGTAAATACATTAGCCTTAAAGAATTGTTACCTTGTTTACTTTCAATTTTACTTTTATCAACCTTAATGGAAAGATTGCAAGACAAATAAAAGTACAAAAGTAAGGTAAGATCCTGAACGGATATTTATTTAGGTAGATCATAATGAGATTTAGTTAGCGATCAAGTAGCAAACTACTTTTCCAAAGCCAGAGCATTATTAGTGTTATCAAAAGTGGTAAATCAGATGGAAAAATATCAAGCCTTTGTGAAAGCCTTTGCAACTCATCTTAGATTATCTTGTGAGTCTATATCAAAGCAAAATTTCTATTTTTGAATACCGTATCAGATTAGCACACTAGCTCAAACAAATGACTCCCAAAAGAACTAAAATGGATTTGAAATTGCATTTTATTTTAACTGAAGTGACAATTGGCTTACATATCAAATAATCTGGTTGCAGTTTATGAGAAAACTTGGATTTTTCTCAAAGAATTCTCTCACATCTCCATATGGTCATAAAGATATTTTATTTTTAAAATTCCCTTCCTAAATTTTATAGCAATTGCCCTTTTATTGTTTTAACTATTAGTGTTCTGGTAACAAGCTGCTTCTTAAGCTGTCTTGCTCAGATAACTCGTGCTTTCGATTTGTTCTCATCACATCCATTCAGAAACATGTAGATCAGAAATAACAGTTTGACTAATACATGACTTACAATTTCTGTTTGGCTGCCAGGTTCGTGGCACGTTTTGATAGTATAGTCATCAATTATATTGACCTCCTTACGGCTATACTCATTTCAGTTAATTTTTTTCCAAAAGCGGAGTCCTTTTTAATTAATTAACGTGATGTCTGCTTAAAACGGATTCGAACTCTATTTCGAAATACTCCTTCCAATTCCGATGATAGACGTTTGAGCTAGCCATAGTTGCTGTTAACTTTTAACTGTAAACTGAACCGTGAAGGTAGGCATAATTCCCGAGCATAGTTTAGAGTATGACTTATTATTCTCGAAACTGAAAAAAACTTTTAATAAAACTTTTAAAAACCAACAAAGTTAGCATCTTCGTTCGCTTAGTTGTCTTATCTGACAGTTTTGAGAGATTTTTAAAACATTGTGTTGGAAATAAGAGACCATAATCATGTTCACTTCTTTTACTTTTAATCACAAATAGGGAGGCTAATCATAAGCCGGTCTGAAGGTAAATAGCTATTCAGTGGAATATAACCTAAAAGATATTAGATTTGTACATAAGGTCAATAACAACCATAGCCCTTTTAAAAAATCCTCTGTAAATAAAAAGGGAATTCGAGAATAGCAACAGACAAAGACTGACCTTCAAGTTGCAGATTACAAGCAAAAATTTCTCAAAGAAAGAGGATAAAGGCCATTAGATAAAGAAATGAACGAACTGGGTGTCACAACGCAGGTCAAGTGTCTTTTGAGTTTCAAGAAAAATTATTGCTCTGAAGGTGCGAGCTATTCAGGAGCAGAAATGCAAGAAAGCAAAGTTCCCCCGTCGTGTAGAGCAAGCAATAGGTATAACAAAATGTTTACTGAAAGCTCTCTGTAAAATGCAGGACGTCCACATTTAAAAAAGCTTTGATAATCTAACCGAAAGCTCATTTCTTACATTTTACAAGTAAGATAGTAGCACAATAAATCTTCTTACACCCACAGTGGAAAATTGCGATGAATGAAACAGCTCTATGATAAGGCATGCTGTCAAAAGCAACAGTTAACAACGCTGATGAAAAATTGAAAAGACTGAAGACGACAATTCATGAAAGTCTAAAGTCTCGATATACTTGACATCAAGAGCAGGGGGAACAAAGTTCAAGCCCTTTATTGTCTTTCCGAGTAGCAAGAGAGAAAAAACACAACTAAATGAAGATTCTAGAAAGAATGCTTAGAGGCGTTTTATGTTAACGGGTGGAAGAACAAGAAGTTCATTCTGCAGTAGATACAAAGTGTAAAGGTAAAAATGAACTTTAATCCTCGGCTGCTGCCTTGAAACTCATTTAAATGCGATATAACTGACAATACACACAAGAAAATTTTGCACCCAAGGGCAGTCAGTTCAATCTGCCAGGGAGTTGTACAAAGCATGTCCAGGCTGTGGTTTGCAACTAGCCTTTTAAGGCAAGAGCTATCAAAAAGCAGCAGGAAATTACGCGCGACTTGCCTTCTCAGGAAATTGTCTACTGGATAGTGGGTACCATGATTTAGACAAAGATTTTAAAGTCTACTCTTGTCAACACTTTGCGCTTACAGTAGCCTCTGATGGATACCAGGATTACAAAATCCATTTCTCGAAAGAAGGACTAGTCCTGCCACGCTGGTTTTGATCGATTGCGTTTAATGAAAGAAGCAAATTCTGCTTCCGCACAGCTGACCCGTTTGATGATTTTAATGATACTCACATTGAAAGTGTGCAGCAGAACGCTTACTAGTAGATTCTAGTGATAGTGATATTGAAAGCGAAAAAGAGATCAGAGTAAATTGTAGAGCGCTAGAACAAAACTATTATAGGTTACTGTATTTTCACAGCAAAAATGTTTTGTTGGACTCTATCGTGCATATTTCACCGTATTTGTTAAAGTATATTGTGTGAATACTATAACGAAGACTCATATTCAATATCTTTTTAATTAGAAATTGTTTACAATTTTTCAATTGAATACTATTCCGTCCAAGTAAAATTTGTTTGTTGCACTTAGTTGTGTTGTGGAACTTATCCATAAATTTGCTTGAGATTCGAATGTACCATGGATTAAAAGGTTGATAGTTAAAAAAGTCCCCCTCACGATGCAGCACTTCTCTCAAATAAGGACCCCTAAAAAGAGTATAAATTAAAGCTTATCCGAATAAATATGTTAAGCTTGTGAAAATCACTCATGTACGTTCTGTCAGCTAAATTTCAAGATTAATAATTACTACATGCACAAGGAAATATAATTAGTAAATTTATTACATAGATGATTTTGATTGTTTTGATAAAACTTTCTTTGAGTTACTGATTATGGGCAATATGAAAGATAGTAGCTCCAAACTGCACATAAATAGCATTAACACATGTGAGTTTGTTTTGTCTTTCGTTGAGTTCCGACAGTTTCATAACACAAATAATACAAGTATTTTAGATAATATACAAAGATAGAGTGGAATATACAAAAACAGCATTCAACAAAAACATGAGAGGGTAAGGTTCCCTTTATTATTATTATTATTTTTATTATTATTACTTATTTAATAATATTGAAGCAGGTTATATCGTAAGCAATGAATATAACGTAATACTGTTCTCTCTACGAAGACCTGTTCTTTGTTTTTGAACCGTGGGGAATATGAAAAGGATCATTAAACTCTGATGTGTATTATAATGGCATGGACAGAGTTTGTTTTTACTTAATCCAGAGTAGCTACAACTCAATTAATTTACTTAAAAAATGCATCTGCTCATCTATAATTCAAAACCAGCAAAATATCTTCAGCGTATTTTCTAAAATGTCATTTTTGTTTGCAGTATTTTGTGTTCTCAATATGAGTTTTTTAACCATTTTAATATGAACAATTACGAGTGATAAAAGCTATGCAAAAAAATGATTCACTAGTCAACAGAACCGAAAGCAAATTTCAAAATATTAAAAAAATCAAGATACCAAGTAATTTGCATGAATTGAAACTCATAATTGTAATGTATTTAAATGTTAATCGTTTTAATTTTGATATTTCATTTAGATCAAAGATCACTGCATTAGTGTAACAGTTTAGAGATTGTGATCAAGCATGACATTAAAATATATTTCATACTGTACATCCATCTTCAGATCTGGACAAAAATTAACAAGCAAGAGTAAAATATAGTTAATAAATATAGAGTAAAATATAGTTAATAAATATAGAGTAAAATATAGTTAATAAATGTTGACAAAACACACACCTAAACACTAACTACAATTGAAGATAAACGTCTGCTATTATACTATTGCTTACTAATTTTTCTTCAGACCTGAAGATGGATGTACAATCCGAAATATATTATTAAATTTAACATTTAATGTCATTGTTGGTCACTACATATCAACATAAAAAGAAGGAATTAGGACCATAAGAAAATGAAAAGGAGGATGAAAAAACAAATCTGTAGATAACTGAAAATCAACAGCCATACCAAAACAATTTGANAGAGTAAAATATAGTTAATAAATATAGAGTAAAATATAGTTAATAAATATAGAGTAAAATATAGTTAATAAATGTTGACAAAACACACACCTAAACACTAACTACAATTGAAGATAAACGTCTGCTATTATACTATTGCTTACTAATTTTTCTTCAGACCTGAAGATGGATGTACAATCCGAAATATATTATTAAATTTAACATTTAATGTCATTGTTGGTCACTACATATCAACATAAAAAGAAGGAATTAGGACCATAAGAAAATGAAAAGGAGGATGAAAAAACAAATCTGTAGATAACTGAAAATCAACAGCCATACCAAAACAATTTGAAAGATGTACAATGAAAAGCACAGAAATAGCGACCAATATTGATTATATTCTTTTTTTTAATAATAAAATTTAGGCACTAAAAACTGTTTCATAATAATGTAGATAAAGAATGTAATAAAAGTAATAATAAGGATAATAAAAGGAATAGCTAATTTACTTTGAAGATGTAATTATTATATCTAATAATAAAAATTATACAATAATAAATGTGAGCATAGGCATTTACACCCGAGGGCGTAGGCGTATGTGGCCGTGAAAAGCCTTCCTTGTCCTCCATGTTTTACCGTCTATTCTCCAATTTTACTCATTCAATGCGTAAAAGTAGAGCTTTAAAATATTTTAAAAGTGAATTAATTTACTCAATCCGTCTCTTTTCTGTTTTAGCCATTTTTACATTTTTTGATAGTTCCAGCATTTCAAAAATACCGCAAGCAAACAGTCAGAATGAAATTTTGTTCAGGAGAATTCTCTCTGTCTCCTCTCTGTCTCTGTCTGTCTGTCTGTCTCTCTCCTCTTCATATGTGGTTAAGTACAAAATGTAGTGATTGCGAGGAATATATGCGAAGAATACAACGGAATTGGCGAAATGATACCGCAGGATCAACCAGAATACAAACCTACCAACTGGTAAACCCAGACTAGACAGCACATTCGATATATTTAAGTCGATAATACAATATTCCTTATCGCTTCCTAACTGCATTTACCCACTTGAGGCTATCAGCTCACCGACTCCGTATAGAGACTTGGCGATGGACAAGGATCCTAAGAGAGGAAAGACTGTGTAGGTGTGGCAAACAATCCATGCAAATCAAACATCCATGCAAATCAAACATGTATTGTTTAGATGCCTGCTCACCATTCATACCAGAGAACCTCAAAGAATGTCAGAACAAATAAATTTTCCACAACTTTGGAGGAAGAAAATAGAGACAGCTTGTAAATTCACGGAGATCGGTTGAAGATGTATAACTGAACGAACCCTATCTGAAACTACTTTAAAAAAAAGTAGTTTCAGATGAGATTGTAAAACATAGATGTTGGATTTATACGTCAATAAACTACTCTATTTATGTACATGGCGTTCTTCACTACAGGCCAACTCAACATAAAGCTGGGCCATGAAAAGCCATAAAACGTATCGATATGGTCCTTTGATTAGGTTTGCTATGAGCTCTGATACAGAAGTAAAAATGCTGAGGCAGTTAAACAGAAAAAAAACCTCTTGAGAATGATACCAAAAGTTATACACTGACTGCAATATAATTACATATGGATAGTATCTCCATTTTCTTCGAAATGTCATTGTTCTTTGAAGAGGATTTATTGCCTTTCCCCCTCTCTTTAGACTAACTAAGGGTACACAAAATAGACAAGATTGTTCAAGAATATATTTGATAATAAAAATGGTCTTCTTTAGTCAATTTATAGATGATAAACGTTTACAATAGTCATGAAAATTCTACACAAAAAATTTCTACATACAAAATTTACGAACTTCCCGAAATAAAATGTAGCTAGAAAACAAGAAATAAATGGCAAAAAGAGAGCATGTAGTGTCATTTTCAGTAGCTAACTTGCTTCGATTTATTGCTGTTGTACCGTCTCCAAATCTTTGAAATTACATAAAGGTTCCATTTGTTGTAGGACTTTGCGTTCAAGGTAGCTAGGCTAACAGATATACATTTCCAACGTTGGTACCTTATCAATACAGTTAAAGCTTTCCAACCATTTTTTAGAGAGTCAGTCATTGCATGCATGGCTAAGTGACACATCTAGGTCATAAAAATCAACATTTCAGGTCAGTAAAACGTTTGATTGATAAAAGTAGTAAGCCATCTCGAGAACTTGTTGCACATTAAAGGATGGTCCATCAGATTCTTGCCTCAATCTGCTAAAATTATCTCATGCCAATCATTTGTGAAAATTCCAAACAAATCATATGAAAATGTAGTGGTCAGTAAGCATTTTGCAATATCAGCAAAGAGAATGTTCAAGGAATGTTCAAAAATCTATCGTAAGACCCTTTCAACCCTTTTTTCTTCTTAAGCGTCATCTGATCAGCCATTTCCTATCTCTAGCAGAATTTCAGAGCAGAGGTGATAGGAGCTCTGTCACCATCATCATATCGCTGACTAACAAACTGATCTTTGCAGCTCACTGTTTGTTAAAAAATAACAATTTTTTGAGAAAAGGTAATTGAATCATCATTAACACAAGTCCCAGTATTTTCAGAGCTTCCACTGTCTCATAAAAAAAATCTTAAGGCATGTTAAAATATTTTAGCGTTTGATTGGATTTGGAAAAACAATCACTTAAATAATTTGGAATGGTCTGACTTTGACATTCTGTTCTGCTTTCAAAGGCGCCTCACTTGGCAGGAAGTTCATTAGGGCAATTGAAGGATTGTCTAACCTGAATTATCTTTGTCATGCAAGTATGTCTTAAAAATTTTGAAACATGTGCAGTCATACAATAATTAAAGACCANAAAATAACAATTTTTTGAGAAAAGGTAATTGAATCATCATTAACACAAGTCCCAGTATTTTCAGAGCTTCCACTGTCTCATAAAAAAAAATCTTAAGGCATGTTAAAATATTTTAGCGTTTGATTGGCTTTGGAAAAACAATCACTTAAATAATTTGGAATGGTCTGACTTTGACATTCTGTTCTGCTTTCAAAGGCGCCTCACTTGGCAGGAAGTTCATTAGGGCAATTGAAGGATTGTCTAACCTGAATTATCTTTGTCATGCAAGTATGTCTTACAAATTTTGAAACATGTGCAGTCATACAATAATTAAAGACCATCCTTTGTAACACATGGTCTACCTTCTTCACAGTTGAATTTTGAATAGAATCCCTGATTTATACGGCTCTTATCACAAATAATAGCAAAAAAGTTTGTCGGTACTCTTAAACGAATCTCTAACAAACTGGGTCTCTTTGAAGAGAAAACCAGCATCTAAACCTCTGACAGCTATCGTTCTGTTGCAGAAGTTTGGTCCACCAAAAAACCTAACAATGTGAAATTTCAGAATAGTGTTAGCTCATCAGCGCTATTCACACCCTTTCCAATTAGAGTTCCACCCTGGTATATTAGTGCAGGGTTCACATATACTTAGTCAATAAAAAGATTGCATGTTACCTGGGTCCAAGAAAGATTCTGAAAAACACTCTTGAATATCCTTGAATCATCAGTTGTTCTAGTTTTGGTCGTTAGTCATGTCAACATACTTCCAATTTCAAAGTCCTTTCTCACCAGTTCATATAAACTACGAGATATTGAAAAGTACCACAAGGCGTGTACAATGGTATCACGTTTGTACTTTCTTATACCAACGTACACTAAATAGCTCATCTCCTACATCTGTATGAACAAAACACCTTTTTTCTGCAAAATTTCCATCCGCTGAAGGGCAGAAATTCTTCCTCTACTACCGACCATGATGTCAACATTTTAATCCTATTTCTGGTTAGCAAATTAGTTGTACATTCTATGCCACAATGGAAGGCGATGGAAAAGAAGACATTCTGAATCCTCAGTAAAAATTGGGGTATACAAAACAGTTTGAGAGCATCCTGAGATTGTATACCGACAACAACAGCAACCAGTTCGAAAGTAATTGAAATGCTATCAAAATGTTTCTTTTTACCAACTAGAGACCTTTTTAATTCCTTAAACGATCTTAAGGTGTCATTTGATGTAACTTTATCGGGTTTACCAAGAAAGACATTTCTCAATAACAAAGCGACACATCTTGTCTGACGCTTTTTTTCATTGCTGTTAAAATGACATTTAGTGGTAGATCCTCAAATTTAGATACAGGATGTTCAGGCTGCTTCTTGCCATGGAGACTAACGGCTTCGAAATCCTATGGCAAGTTCGCTCACACATTACTGTGTCAATTGAGTCTGGTAGATTCTTACGCGGGATGTATTTTCTCCATATTTCAATTTCAGTTGAATCGTTTGGGAATTACACTTGCCATATTTAATTGCTGTGGTCAAAATTTCCATTGCAGCTAAGCACATACCACCTTTTTTACCATCTCAAGAAGAGGAAATGATAAAAAGTACTAGCAAGTGTAGGGACTCATTCCTTCTCCCAAAGGAAATATAAACTACTTTGCAATTCTGCACCTTTTACTTCTGCGTCTGCTTTGAGCGTTTTTACAGTAATATTGTGTGGTCCAGGGATTTTCCATTCTCGAGAGCCTTCAATGCAGTTCTTATCTCTTGCATCTCTTGCATTTTGCTTTCATCCTGTTCTTAATCATTTTTAAACGGGTGGTATCAATCCAGGTCTTAATGCTTTTCCTCTCATCCATTAATTTTCATATATTGTCACCTATCTATGGTTTATTTTTCTCTTTCCCGAGTCCAAGTACTTCCCATCCAACCTTGACTAATGCACTCCTCTGCTGTTTCTACACCATATCATTTCTCTACTCTCAGTTCTATTCTCCTTCAATATGCTTCTTTCTGTGTTTGTCCCCTCGCCATCTAAATCCTGTCTACTCCAATCTCTGTACATTTGTTTATCCTAGATCCAGATAATATTCCTCCATCTCCCCTGTGATATGTCCTGCTGCACCTTCTCTGTACATCTTTATGACGTTCCAGTGTCCAACAGTGAAGGTCATTTTGGGGCTTGCAAGGGATTTCGTAGGATTTTCAGCTCTCCGAAGGCTTTCACCAAGCTTCGTCATAATGCTATTGTTGGTAACTTCTGCTCCTCTCAGGCTTCCTTTTTAAAAAATGATGTCCATAGTTTCTGATATTTGCAATTGTTTCAAAGAAGGACGTAGTTAGCCTTCTGTCCAGCCCCCAGGCTAAGAGAACCAAGATTTTCTCTCAGGATGTCCTTTTATTAAACTGCATTGATCCACGTGACCAATCGCCTTAACCCACCCTGGAGCCAGCCTCTACGCCTGGCAGTTCCAGCGTAAGGTATACACACTCTAATTAACTGTCCATAAGTAACAGAATCTCTCCTAATGAATTTGTTTTTGACAGGCTCAAGGGCAATCCTTTTATCTGCTACCAAAAAGGAAGTTTGTGTTTACTGTGTTAAAAAAAGACAAATTACTCTTTTAAACATTACAGTTAATTTGCTGAGATTATTGCCTGTAGGTATAAAAGATTATCGTATTTGCTATTGACGTTATTACTATTCTTGTTGCCATGATACGTATAGTTTATATGAAAATCTACCAAAAGAAAAGTCAGTGATCACAATTACCATCAAGAAACAATCTGTCAACATAAGAAAGATCATGTAAATTTAACACAAGTTAGATTTGCACAGTTTGTAAAAGACACATACTTTATTGATATTGGTCACTTTGCTAATGTGAAATCCTTAAGCAGAGTAATAAATGGATACTCTATAATGAAAGCAACAAAACTGAGCAGAACTCCTGTAATAAAATAAGCCAAACTAAGCATGCTGAGTTAGAAGATGCTCTGTTTTTTGGCACACTAATGCTTTGATTCATAATTTTGCTATTAGGTATGAAATTCTTTCAACCAAAGCTCAACAACGTGATAAAATAATGTATTACTGATTAGTCATACAGGACAGGTTGGTTCCCTTACTCATAGAAGTATCACAGGACATACCTACTTTTGGAAACTGTTATCGAGATTCAGGAATTTTACCAACACTGGATAATCAAGGACATCCAACTGATATCAATAAAGAGCGGTTCCTTCATCTGTTTTACGGGAGCTTCATTTTCTGCTCAGTGATCTATCTGCTTATGTTGACGAAGCTGTCTTGGTGGAAGGATACCTGGACATTGACAAAGACGTAGCTACAGAAGTGATGCTTACGGATGAGGACATAACAATGCTAGTTAGGGCAGCTTCTTGTGACCGTTCTGATGATGAACCCGAGTTTGAATCAGCAACAGTACCTCAAGTGACAGGGAGTCGCGCTATAGCTGACCTTAAGAAAGCTCTTCTTTACTTGGACAAGGAAGAGTTTATTGCTGAAAAAATGAATAACCAACGTCATAAAACACTTTGTGCACGAGTTCATAAACAAAATTGAAATCTTTGAATGCGGAAGAAAAGCACTTATTTTATTCTAGATAAAGACTACATACTGTAATTACTTAATTACTGTAAGATCTTATTTAATTATGTGATTTTTTAAGCATATTTTATACGGTATTGAATTGCATACGTTTATTATATATTTAATATTTGTGTNTACTCATAGAAGTAGCACAGGACATACCTACTTTTGGAAACTGTTATCGAGATTCAGGAATTTTACCAACACTGGATAATCAAGGACATCCAACTGATATCAATAAAGAGCGGTTCCTTCATCTGTTTTACGGGAGCTTCATTTTCTGCTCAGTGATCTATCTGCTTATGTTGACGAAGCTGTCTTGGTGGAAGGATACCTGGACATTGACAAAGACGTAGCTACAGAAGTGATGCTTACGGATGAGGACATAACAATGCTAGTTAGGGCAGCTTCTTGTGACCGTTCTGATGACTCAAGTCATATGACGAAGGAAAATACTCAAAGTAAAAAAGTTCAACAAACTATCAGTTCAAAGATATCAGTTTGAAGAAAGACACTACATTCACAGAAAGACTTATTATATCGAGGGAGGTTAGCTGCAGGAAAATTAGGACGTTGAGAGAAACTAGTTACAAGAGACTAAACAATCTATTTTTACGTATTGATCTTTAAGAACAATCAATTAACACTACTTTGATCAATCACCAAAACGTCCCTGTCAGTGCCGAATACCACTACCAATAGATACAGTACTGTCAGGGAATTGAGGAAAGCTCAAACTGGTAATCTCATTGACGGTAAGCAATATTGTCACTAATACTACACTGTATTTCGTTATTGCTAGTATACTACTGTAGCTTCCAAGTAAATTCATGAGGGTCAACAAATTGACTTCAGATTAATCTGTTAAGACCACTTTTCTGCTCTGTTCCAAGATTTATCGCTTCTTTTGACACCGTTTCTCTACGTCTGCAACAATTTGTAGTTTAAAAGAGCCAGATTTGAAGACTAATGGTTCTGAGTGGTGATAAGAACACATTATCCACGACGAAATATCCACCAACCGAAATGACGTAGTCTTAAAATTTGATAAGTGGATTATTTATTTTGCCACCAGGTATTACTATAAATAGACAAATGTATATTGAATTGTAGGAAAGGCTGAAAAAACATAAGTTAATTTATAACATCAGAAACTTTTTCGGATTTTGCCGCCCTTTGCCACTGACTTAATATCGTAGAGGATTACATGACTACACCTTGAGTCACAACTTTGGATTGATCTTGAAAGATCGCTATTTTAAATCCAACTGAAAATTTATGTACGTTTACAAAAGAGTAAGACAGCTGACAGATAGCTTTTCAGTGCCCATTGAATTTGTATACCAATAAAAGAGATTGTGACCAAAACACTCTTGAAGACTACGATTTCACGGCAGAAGCTTCATGATCTTGGTGTTGTATAGTTTGATATAATTTTCCATTTCTATGTTACTGGCGCAAAAAAACCCATAGTTTTCTGATGTTTTGTACGAAGTTTTGTACAGTTTATGGTACTTTTGGACAAGCATCTTGACTCAGGAAAACTTTTCCAACGCTGGATTTTAAAGCGTTTACTGAAAGGGGTGTTTTTCTGGAAAATAAGTTACTCTTAGACCACTGATATGAAAACCTATATCAGAATACAAAACACCAAAATCCTAAAAGTTGTCCAAAACCAATAGCTAAAGTGGAACTCCAAAGGCAGTTCGACTGCCCTATGAACGGTGACTGCATAATACAATGAGTCATATACAAAGCAGTCATATCAACAGCGAACTACCAGAAAGGCAAATACTTCCGACTGTGCAAATGTGAATTTAAGCCTCGGTATGATGACCATCCAAACTTTTTTAAAATCAACGTTACAGTAGCAAAACCGAACTATTCAAATAGTTTTAAAGAGATAACAGCACTGATAACAACATCGATTGGAATAAAGCAGGACGAGCTTCATGTTACTGAAATGTGTCAGACATGTTAGTTTATACTTTAAAAAGCTATTGTTATAAGAACTAGAGCATGAAGACTTCTTAACAAGAGGACTGAGTTGACATCAAATTTTGCCAAAAAAACCCTTTAATCTAACCTGAAACAAGATCATTTCATGTAGTTGTCTCTCGTTAATTTTCCAACCCCCTTATTTATATAAAGTATATAAAATAACATTTGCTTTTTTGTCTGTAACATAGGTTTTTAAGTGTTTACCTTTCCTATTTAATAGGTTTACGCAGGTATGAAGTAATGTGCACAAATTTTGACACCTTTTTTAGGGTCGCTATCTAAGCAACGTAAAAAATCAATTAAGTGCAAAAGACGTTGTGGCAATGCTCCAAGTTTTGAGAGTACGCACAAATTTTTATCATCATTAAGTATCATTCCGTCTATCTTTCTATCAATTACTTACATTCCATCTGTAGTTAAAATAACTGTCAATGGGAGATTACTATTCCAAATGGGACATATTTATATACCTTTCTTCAGGTATCAGAAAATGTTCTCATGTAGATTTTAACCAATAATTCCTAGCAATCAAGTTTTTTGCATGCCAGCCTGCATGTTATAGATTTTTGTTCATCAGTGGCTAACTTACTATTTTTTTGCTTTAGAGTTTTTGTAGTTATAAAAAAATAAAGCCCTGAAACTTTTTGGTGTTTCCAATCTTAATTTACAGATTTTGTTTTTATGTTTCATGACCAAGTAATTTTTTTCATATCTCGTATCTTCAACAGACCTAATCTTGCTTCTGTTGAAAGATATCTTACCCAAAGAACTTAAAACCTTTTCTGTCCATTAAATGATTATTTCAGAACATTAAAAGTCAATGTTTTTATCAGCTATCTCCACTAAATTGTTTTGTATCAAGGTACATAAGTAGAAAAATTTTGATTGTTAAACAACTTGTGAAACTTTGAAAAAGACAGTAGCAGAGCATGAATGTCAAACAGTAAAACCTAAGCTGTCCTATTTTCTCCAGACAAAAACAAAATGTTAACACAGGTTAATATGTTATCATGACCGTTTGATCAACAATACATAACATCTTGCTTCTCATAAGACCAAAAATACTATATGTAAACAGGTTTTACTGTCTGTACTGTGATAATATTGTTTAAAATTTGTAATCAGATTTGTTGAAAACAGTTTTCTGAAAATTTTAGTGGGTGCAGCCCAACAATATGTCGATAGAAGGGTTAATGAAATACTAAATGCGGTTTTAGAGTGATCATTTAATGTCATACAGAAAAATATAAAATAGGACCAAGGTATGAATTACAAAGATATGATAAAGAATGCGAAGAGTTTCTGAACATTTTTATCAACCGCAAACCATATACTGTCAGCATGTGGTTTTGTATATTAAACCTCGTTACTGAAATACTATTAATTGTAGTAAAGCTGGGAAATTTGTATGGGCATTTTATTATAAAGAGTGGGAATAATGACTTGGTAAAAAGCTGCCTGTTAATTTCTAAACTATAGAAACTCACTTTAGCAAAATGAAATAGTGTGTTTAAATGTAAGCTATAGGAGTACGAGAACGTAACAGTAAGGGGTAAATGCACTATGAAAACGTTTACCTTGCAGGAAAGACCAGGAAAAGAACACAAAACAAATTAAAACAAACTATTTGGTATTATTGCAACGAACGAAAAATAAATATAGTATAAACGCCCCTTACTGGAACTGGATAAGGCAGACCTACTGACTTGAATTTTTGCCAAGAACTGTTCTCTTGATGACGCTGATCTGGGTCTTACACACTTTTTATGCTACCAATTTAATGGAATCGACAGCCTCTTGTACTTTAGCAATCCTTTCATCTACCTTCTACATCAATTGTAAATCCTGGTGTTACTCAGGGCTCCATTGTGGAACCTATATTTTTTCTCTTTTTCATTTGTGAGCCTTTGGGGACTGTTTATTGGTATTTTTCCTGTTGATACCGCTCTTTAAGAATACTTTGACAGAAAAACGTCTTTTTTGGTCAGCCTACGATTACTGACGTTCTTCAATATGATATTAAATCTATCGTTGTGTGGGGTTTTATTGGGGTGTCCCTTCCATTTATGCAAAGTCTAAGCTTCTCGCCATCAGGAGACAGGCATATTCCAACCCAATTCCTGATTCCATGCTCAGATTTTCCCCCTGAAAGTCTATCCTTTAAAGTTCTCAAATTTATCTTTTTTAATAATCTCTCCTGTAGCGAATATGTTAAAGTGATTACCACATGTGTAACAATGAAAGCGGAGTCTCCATATCACATTTGCTCATATATGTTCCCTTAATCCTTTCGTCATGGCTCTATGATATTAGTCACGTCTTGCATAGAATATTCTTCTCACCTTTTGACCAGAATTTCTGTCCCTAACACAACTTTTTGAGATAACTTATTTTATAATCAAGTGTTGAAAGAAGCATAAGTAATGTTTTGCAATGGGAGTTCCTAATAGAAGAATAATATTTATCTTAAGAATATTGGTGTTTTTCTCTACTTCTTTAAAAAAATGTACCAAGAGCGATGCAACTTTAGCTGATGATGCCTTCTCCTTTTTGCTTTCCTCGATGTATTTCTGTTATTGTAATATTTCAATCTGGAGATCATTGTAAGATCATTATACGTATGACTTAATCTAATATTATTATAAGTACTGGAAATATTTATTTTTGGTTTCTTGATTTGATAGAGCGAGGAATAAATGTTACTTAGAGGGTTGAAAAAAACAATGGACAACTCTAAACAAGTATTTTATTTAAGGCTGTTATCAAGGACCCAATCAATTTTTGAAATTCAAAGAGGGCCTAGTTTTCAATTTAAATGCCAATAAATAGCTTTTCCGATAGAAAATATACTAATTTTGCAATTCTATGTAATCTCTTAAATTTTATTGGTTGAGTGTAACATTGCAACATCCTCAAAAATTGTACTGTAAAAAATTGTACCAAACAAGAAAATAGTTTTTATTTGTAAATAGTGTAAACTTTTTGTTTTTTCACTTAATTATTGGCAAGTGGACTTACAGTCAGATTTTCTTACTAGTAAAAATGACAGGTTATATCATACTTTATTTTGTTGCACTAACAGTATAATGTTAATCCAACTTAAATAAAAGAAGAAAGAAATTCAACGTTTTAATGTTTATACGTTAAAAAAATGTTACCATGACAGCAACAAACTAAGGTAAAATATAATTTTCTAGTAAGTTGCTTGTATAGCTTATTAAAACAGCAGGTGGCTGAATTTGTAAGCGAATGAATAATATTCTTTTCAATACAGTCAATACATGTCAGAACAAAATGCGGTACTAAATCCAATTTTTTCAATCCAATTATGTATGAAGATATTTTCTTGAGCTTGATGAAAACAATTCTTCAGAAGTCTAAAAAAGATTAAGAGGGAAAAAATAATATGTTTTACCCAAAAGGTGCAGAAATTCTGTTATTGTTCATAGTCAGGTCCTTTTGAAAACATATCCATTTTTTTGCTAAGATAATGTGGCATTTTTAAACAGTCATTAAAGCAGATAAGTTTGATAAACTGACCTCCCAAGCTAAAGATCGAAATTTGATTTTTTTCGCCAAGGCTAAGTAAAAAAGGAATTAAATTTATCTGCAATATTTGTAAACAAAATCTATAAATAAGACAACCAAAATAAGGAAGGCAAATAAAACTGCTGATTTCAGCTTCAGCTAGAAATCCAGTCGGACAAAAATAACAAAAACACCCTCATTCTTAGAAATAAAATGTCATATTTGGAGTTGACATCATGACAACCATCCTATTTTAATTGATATCTTAGGCTACGTTTACTGCTTTTACAAATTTTGGTTGAACTTTTTAAAAATGAAATATATCCTTTTCTCGCTAAGAGTTCTTTTCCTGGAGCCTATGTTATAATCCTAATTATATATGTATATATATGTATATAAATGCAAAGATTAGCTAAAAGAACTGTCAAACTATCTGGACAATTTTGATACCTTCAAAACTCCATACCACAAAAACATTGGCACAACAAAGAGAACTGTAACCCAATTTTTTTAAATATTCATAAACAGTAAAGAAAACAGTTCAACCAGTTCATACACTAAACACTATGCAAACAGCCGAAAAATGCATAGGTAACGATTATAAAAATTAGAAATTTGGTGGTCAACGTACTAATCTGCATTACTATCTGTCATTGTATATACTAATCTTAAATTTGTTAACTTTTATCAGTTAAGTATACACAAATTTATTTCTCTTAGAAATGTCCTAATATATTTTCTTTTTACCTTATCCGATTTTATGTCTGTTGCGTTGCTTGCATCCTAAAAAGTGACAACATGTTTTCATTAACGATAAAGTTTCTTTTTTGCTGTATAACAGGTAGGTAGGTTCAACCCAAATCCTGTCTGCATCTCTGGCACCAGTTTAATAATTTTATGGGCTATCTTTTGTCAGTGTAAATTGTAATTAACAGTGACAAAAAAGCGTAAAACAGTTTATTTTTAAACTGGTAAACTCATGCTTTGCAGGTACATTTGTCGAAGGAGAAAAAGGCTTTGATGGACACATATTTTACTAAGATTTGATATTTTTTATTGCTAGTAGGTAGGCATGCATCTTTTATTTTAACCCAGTATGCACTTCACCGCATTTCTGTTGATATCGTTTCTAAAAATTCGTTACCTTCACGAGTCATCATCATCAAATAATATGATTTCTTCCAATTACTCTTTATTTTTATTATTGATACAAAATCATTATGTGAGGTTTTTCATGGATTGATGCATTCCAAAAGATAATGATAATCAACCTTTGCGTCAGATCTTGAAAATATTCAACAGAAATGTTAAATCAACAAGTTTCGGCAGTCATTTATAAAAGTTTGCTTATCAGAGATTCTTGCAGCAAAAATATAATCAAATGTTGATGTAACTTTAATTACCAAATACATCAATAAGAGTGAGATATGGAATTATAGGTTTAGGTTTAAGCCTATAGCTTCTGTGGAATTCATAGTAACGGTTCAAAAACTCCAGGTATGCTAACATGAATTAATTATTTTGAAATAGGTCTTTCTTGTCATTGGTGTAACTTGGATTCTTAGTAAATGCTTAGTACAAATAATGGTGTAAGGTCTCATATTGGTCCAGATTGTGCCTCACACAAGCTACAGTCATATTTTTTGTGCTAGAGAAAAACGTTTACAAGGCTTGACTTCAAACAAAAGCTAAATTATTTGTATGTTCTTTGATGTTCCGCTTGAAAAGATGATAAGAAGACACTTTATAATTAAAACACCCTGGGCGTCTGATATACTCAATAAAAAACTGAATGCATTTCCCCAAACATCACTATTGTAGTTTTAAACGAATAATCAATAATACTATCCTTAGAAATACAGTGCTGACCAAATGTACTTTTGTGGGCTTAAAAGATTCCAGTTGATATTCCGTCGCTGCATTCTACCATATTTACCGAATGGGTCTTTGTTTACAAGCCTTTTTGTTGAAATAAGACTGTAGAATGGCTAATTGCTTTGCTGTGGTACAATAAGCTTTTTTATCCATTATTATGCTGAATTTATCAACTCTCAAAGTTACAAATGTATTTGCTAATTAGTTAAATGCAAATTGGTTGCGAACAGAGTGGGGAGAAGCAGCACAAGCAAATGCACTAACCATTAAGTCACGACTCCTCGTTGCTGTTTAAATCTTTGCTTATTGCTAAAATTTACATGACGTCCTTTTTTTCGAGACTACATTTCTTTGATAAAAAAAATCAATTTCTTTGCTACTACTTTACAACAACTTTTGCAAGTCATGCCAAATGACTCCGAGGCAGATAAGATCTATGCAATAAGCAATTAATGAAAAGAGTATCTGGTGGTAAATAGAAAAACTGAAGCACTAGAAAAAGCTTCACCTTATAATAGTAATATTTATAGGCAGCTGTAAGGATAGTGATGTTTTAATTTATATCAGCAATGTTTTTAACTGCAGTATTAGCACTGCTGTATCAATTTGCTAAAACACATCATGTCCATTGCACAAACAGATAACAGTTTTTCAAAATAAATAAATAATCAAATAGAAACCTATTAATTTCCATGTAAACAACAATTATAAATAGTTCACAGTTCACAGACCTAACTTGTATTCTGGTGGGCACTGGACCAATATATCAATAGAACAAAGAGAAGGGATATATATGAAGAATCTCAGAACGGGCCTGCAGCATAGCCTTTGAAATACAACTTGTGTGATTCTCCTATTAACCTTCAGCATTACATATATTATCGATTGTTATCATGCTTCAAAACCATACAAATTTTTTTTTACCGATTGGTGTCATAAAATAAGCCAGGGTTCAATACTAGTGAAGAAATTTTCCTGATGATTAAATTTGGTTGGGTCACGTACTATATGTTAAAAATGCTGCTTGAAAATAAATAAACATGACTAATAAGTTTAAGCAACCTTTAAGTATACAAAAATATTCAGTATTTTCTTACACTTGACGTTTTAAAAATTGACTCGTGATTTAATAATTCTTGAATAACACTTAAAAAAATTTATTCCCCTTTTATCTTAAGTGAATTTAACTTGTTACATAATCTGATTATAAAAAAATATACGGATAAAATGCATTTGTCTGTATAAAAAAGTGCAATGTAAATGTTTTTTGGTATATTAGGTTAAATATTAAAAAAATGCAAAAGTGAAGCTTTTAAAAAGTGAAACTCTAGTTTCATTCAGTTTAAAAGATTTAAAAGGCCGAGAGAGAGAGAGAGAGAGAGAGAGAGAGAGAGAGAGAGATATGTTACGGTGAATTCTCTCTTTAGAAGAATAGGATTATAAGAAGTAAAATAAAATCCACTTTACAGTAAATTTGTATTGTTATGAAAATCATAGAAAATACCTCATTCAATTCCATGTACACATAAAACTCGCAGCTGTCAAGTAAGGATAGACATGCAGTCATGTATTGTTAGTTGTTAGTAGAATACAACACCAAAATTAATAAATTTGATGTAAAAAGACATCATTTTAAAGCCACTTTAGACAGACAGACGTGAAGTCCATCTACACAAAACCCTTACTAGTTACTTCAGATGCCTGTATTGTGTGACCATATTTTATAGAATTAGTAAATAGTTTTATCAATATTTGTGTAACTCATAGACAGACCTTGAGAGTACGGAGGCTTTTCAGCAGATGTAAGTTTGCGGAATCAAAAACAAAAAAGGACATGCAATATTTATATTTTATTCATAGCCCTAAGGGGAGAAATGATTTCTAGTAAATTTTATGCTCACGTTTCTGTTTATTTTCACAGATCCTAATTGTTTTAGAGGATAAACAAAATGTTAGTGATATAACAGAAAAATTTATAATTTTGGGGCTGTATTTGACACTGCTCTAGAGAAACAGCTACTGTCTATGCCTACATCATTCCAAGCAGGTAAAATAAACTCTCCTACTAGGATTGTGAGTTAGAGTTTGAAAACTGTAATTTTCTAGAAAGTTAAAGAAGTAGTCAGTAATCAGATGTAGTATCTCCTTACAGTTATCTCTTCTCGCCATTTTGGCTTAGATCAAGTGTAGTGTTCTGGTCTCTCCTCGATCGCTTCTTCGTCTATAGGGCTCAACCATGCACTGGTGGTCTCGAGATGCTTTAGCACTGGTTCTCATGGAGGGTCCTGGAGGGCGATCCGTATGTCTTGCATTTTATCTTGTCTTGCCTGCTTTCTGTCCCCTTTTTTCTTTATCTGTTGCTTTATTTCGGGTCTTGGACACAATAAAAAGCAACACCCGAAATGGACCCAGAGATTACCAGGGTGAGATCTATGAACGAACCAGCATCTCCCTACACTGAAGTACTAGTAATANCACGTTTCTGTTTATTTTCACAGATCCTAATTGTTTTAGAGGATAAACAAAATGTTAGTGATATAACAGAAAAATTTATAATTTTGGGGCTGTATTTGACACTGCTCTAGAGAAACAGCTACTGTCTATGCCTACATCATTGCAAGCAGGTAAAATAAACTCTCCTACTAGGATTGTGAGTTAGAGTTTGAAAACTGTAATTTTCTAGAAAGTTAAAGAAGTAGTCAGTAATCAGATGTAGTATCTCCTTGCAGCTATAGTTAGTTAGCCTTGGTACACTGTCTTATTGTGGTAGATAGAACACATGGTTTTCTCTTTTTAGATTTTTTGGTAAGGTCTATAAAGAAGAAATATTTGCATAAAGAAAAATGGTTAACTTTACTTCTTCATACTTTGGAATTTTCTTTTCTTTTACCATGAACTAGTAGCATGTTCCTACTAACTACTAAGTAATAGGAAAAACTATGGTATTTCCCTATGGGTTTTTATGGTTTTTTAGTCTGGCAGCTTAAGTTACCTGTGGCTTATACCCTTGTCACTTAATCTCCAAACCAGTGAAATTATTTTTTTATTATTCTATGAATTGTAAATGTAGATTCACTCAGAATTTAGACTTCTATAGTCTTTTTTAATTTTTTGTACATCAGTATTGTTTAGAAATAATATTTCTCCTCAGTCTCTAAAGGAAACTCATTACTTTTTACTTAGTATTTTACCTTTACCTGTCAAATTGCTTATCAAAGGATCTAGTGTATCTCTTTTTTACATATCACTGCTTTTGTGACCCCTCGAGTGCGACAAACCAGGATGTGTTGTTATAGTAATTGATGTAAAATGAAATGTGACCAAGTGTTAAAAATCCTTGTGACTAATGACGTTACTGGTAGCGTTTCTTGGCTCTTTTCCCACACTTCCTCTTTTGTCACTTCATCTTTTGGTGCTGGCTTTTTTGGCACTCGCTCATTTGTCACATTTTCAATTGCAACAACACCAGGACTTGTCTCAAAGCACAAAAAAAAGAACATGAAGACATCGCTTGATGCCTTTTTCAAATTGTTTTCCAATAAAGCAATAGAGGTTATAACATTTAAGACAAAACTATATGCTACGCACAATCAAAATCAATCAATGTGCTTCTGAAAATCAAAATCTTACTGTACTAAAGAGGAGATTAGAGTGGTAACAGGGATATATGCTTACCAAATATTGAAAAAACAGAGAGCCCGTTGATAAACATTCGAAGAGAAGAAGTGGAAACAGCTATGAAGTGTGTGAAGCAGGGGAAAGCGTCGGAACCAACTGGATTGCAGATAGAGAGCCTAATGGCATTGAGTGAAGAGGTAATAAATTCGTTATTGGAATTTTTAAACAAAATATGCGAGGCAGAGGATATACCGAAGGATTGGGAACTCAGTTCTTTGATTCCAATTTTCAAAATTGAAGGCAGTGCCACAGAGTGTGAAAATTATAGGGGAATTAAATTGATAGAACCTGTGATGAAAGTCTATGAAGGGATAATCGACACTAGGCTTAGAAAGCAAATAAGGTAAGCAGAGACCTACCGGAGACGACCTGGTCACAACAGCAGATAACTAAGAAGAGCTGGAATCGAATCTTCATAGAAAAAGAAAGCAAGAGAAGCTAGGTTAAGATGGCATAGACATGTAACAGGGAGAGAAAATGACAATATCTTAAAGACAGAATGGCAGGCACCAGAGACAGGAAGGAGGACTAGAGGACGACAAATGTTTAGACTGAGAGGCGTCGTAGAACGAGACATGAAAGTGGGAGCGAGAGAAGAAGAATGGGAAGACCGAGTCAAGTGGAGAAAAAGGTGTCGAGCGGCCGATCTGATAGACGTCAGATGAAGGTCGAAGAAGAAGAAGAAAAGAAGAAGGGATACTTGACTGCCGAGAAGCTCCTCATTGAAAGCTTCATTAGTCCATTTTACCGTAAATTCACAATAAGGCACTATCAAAGGCAATCTCAAAAACCGTTTTTCAACAGTAAATAATTACAGTTTTACAAAGTACGTACCTTATTTTGCATCCTAAGAAATAACTTCAAAAAATTTTCACTTTCTGTTTAATTTAGTCTTAATAAAATCAGAATACCTACTTTGGCAAGCATTGGACAAACAATAAATTAAAGGAAGGAAAATTAGAAGTGGTTTTATTTCGTGATGCATTTGTTACTCCCCTTGATATTTGGTTCATGCTGAAACATGCTCTGGTTCTGTCACAAAGCTAGATGTAATAGCTCTAAGGCAGGGATCTGATGTATCTTTGGGAGAAACGGAGACGGCTAATGTAAAATTTGGACCAATAGTTACGTTTAATAATCTGTATATATCAGTCATTTTATATGATAAATTGCTTGCGATGAAAATTGATGTAAAGAGCACTATTTGAATAAGTAGATTTGAAGGAGCTAAAAAAGGCACAAATCTCTAATCAAAACAAGGGCTTTCAAAGTTTAAAAGTGAAAGAAAACACCTGATAGTTGTATTGGATACAACAGAATATTAACAATAGTTACCATTAATTTATCTTATCGTCTGATTACAGAGACAAAACGTTGTACGAAGAAGGAAGAAAACTAGATTATTTTATTAATGCCTGAGCCATTTCAAGTATATAATTCAAAAATGGCAGGAGTGGATATATTTTACCAATTTGCTCCAATTTCTAAGTAATAATAAGTTCAAAGAATTGCTACTAGTCTTTTTGCACGGCCATTAAATGTATCTATCTCTCTATGAAGTACCTATGGCAACAAAATTAATTTGCTTTTTATTATAATAAAGAAAGTGTTGCAAATATTAAGAACATATGAAAAATCCACCCAACTTTTCCTTTATAGTCTCTTGATTGTCAAAACCAAGCTTCAAACTGAAGAGTAAGAATCATATTTAAACATAAGGAGCAATTTGACTTAATAATGCTTGGTCACTTCAGTTCTTCACATTTTTAAAAAAAATGTATGCTTCTGCTCATAAAATGTTTACAAATTGGACAAAAGCAATGCTCATCAGATGCGTTTAATAGTATATTGTCTTAGGTTGGTTAACTTTTTAGTTTTGTAAGATCCATTAGTAAGTTGGTTAAAGAAGGTATGGAAAAAGGTTTTAAGCAGTAAAAACAACAAGATCTGATTGTAACAATGGTGGTAAAGCAGCATATCATGCTTTTTTATCAAAAAATTGATATTGTATGTTCTGAAAAACCACTTTCCTATTTTGGTGTCATATTTTAGGTTGTGTCATGTAAGACTCTTGCATGGAGTTTTAGAACAAATGAAAGCATTTGCTTTATCTGCCAAAAGTAGATGACCATGAAGCACGTAGCAAGCAGGTTGTGAAAATTAGAATAAAGTAGTAGAAAAACAAAAACAAACAAGAAGAGCGTTTGGAGGAAGAGAGGTTTTTAACATGTAACCTTGTTAAAAATGATACGTTCATAATAGGGTAGAGGGATTAAAACTATCTAAAAACCAAAGAAAGTGAAAATATGAAATTTCATGGTCAAAAAGCCTGATAAATCTATGCATACTATTTAAAAAAGAACTTAATTAGCTTTTTTGCAATAAAAATTTGGATTTTTTGGTACGCATGATTGTTTATTGGCATTCTTAGACAACTGGAATTCTATAAATACGGGTAATTGACCTAAACGTTGTTGCAACAAAAAGAAAGCCTACTGAGATTCCTTTTGTGAAATTCAATTAAAAGGCAAAATGAAAATAAAGGAACTCTAGTAAATGCAGTGTGAGCTTAGTTTAGACACTAGCCGCTTCTTTTTGATAAATCAGGTGCAGTGATATACGATAGTACAATCCTAGGAAAAAAAGTGAAATGGAGATGCTTATTTTTTCTTAAACTGGGCCAAAAACAGTAGTTACTTTGAAGTCTGGAATAATTCTGCATAGACATGCAGACAAGCATTTTAATGACAGTTGGTTATACATCCTCAAATTCGTTTTGAAGTTCAAAGTTCGGGGCTTGTTAGTCTCCGGCACTGTACGTGGTGCTCGCTTGTGTTAATGCTCCTTGCGAAACGCAAAGGATTTGCTTAACTTTCGATGGATAAAAAAAAGAATGTATGGCTAGGATTAAAAGAAAAAAGACCACTTCAAAAATTGACCTCTAGCCATAGACGGGGTCTACAACTGTTTAGTGGACAGTGCTGACCTCGTAATTATATTTGTCACTGTATTGAGCCAAAACTAACAGGGAGAGGTGACGAAATATTTTTGCATTACGTGGGTGTAGTCGTTATCAATAGTTGGCTTATATATCGATAAAAAGTGGTCAAGGCAAATGAAAAATGTTATAGTTGGCAGAGTTCAGTTGGCTACTACCTGAGGTCCTTTTGAAAGTTGGTATTTTTCAACTAATATTGCATTCAAAACAAGTCTGTAACTACCTTTTCCACTGCCCGGTTTAGACAGCAGTTATAAGGGCTTCAGTCATTAAATTGAATTTTGCTCAAGAACGTCGTTACAGGAAATGCTCTTGTGCTTATTTCACATTTTCTACGTTGAATAACATTTTGCCTGCCAAGCAAATATAACCGATAAAAATTGTTCCATACAAAGCCAGGGTACTAAAAATGGTTACCTGTAATAGTGGTATAAACAAACACAGCTACTATCCATTGATGCAAACCATTAATGTTGCTTTTGATTTTCCTATGGCACCTTTGTTAATAAATAATCAGAGGATGAATAGTATTTTTGCACTAAAACAAACAAGTAAAATAATCCCAGGAATTTGTATGATTAGCCTGACAATGTTCTCGAGTGGGAACAATTGAAAAATTAAGGTTAGTATTCAATGAATGCTGATATCGTTTCCTATACGAGATATTGATTCATTATAGAACCTAATACTTTTCTGTTTAATTTTCATTTATAAAGAAGTAAAGGGATTAAATTACAATAAATAAAAATCCTTACATTTTAACACTGTGAAGCAAAAGCCATTTCAAAATTTTTGTAGACCCATATATGAAGTTCCAGGAAAAATATTTATAATGAGTAACTCCTATTACAAGTAAAATCAGCTACATTTTGGAAAAGTGAAGCAATACATGACAAGAAATCAAACATCGAGAAAATTCTTTTCACTGATACAAAATATTTGTGTCTCAATATCTCATTCAAGAGGAGATTTTCTTGTAGAATTTCCTCAGCTTGTGGAGAAAAAATAACTAAAGTTATCATGTCGTTTATTTCAGGTGCACAAAATTATTCTTACCCTGTTAATAAAGCAAGGTTTTCAATGTTGTGATAGGTTAGAATTTCACTTACAGCAATCAATCTAGAAGTTCAGATGGACCACCGTTTTTCTCATTCAAGGCATCAAAGTTAGATAGCTGTCATTGGAAGATAGTTAATAGCAAGGTGAAAATTTTTGACTTTGTAGAATGGTTGGAAGCCACACACACACACACACACACAATTTTTTTCGTATCACCAAATTAGAAGATGCATTTGCAACTAAGGTTTAGACAGATGAAAAAGACCGAAGCCGAAATTTGTATTTTTTGCAATAAACTCCCTCTCTTTCCGTATATTGTAAATCTGAACTTTGATTATATGTGTTTGAAATGTTTATGTTTAGGTTCAGTATATCTTCTATAGAGCCTATTATTATGTCTAAAATAACCAGAAAATTCAATAACAACCCTGAAATGTGATATTATACAGTGAAATTTTTAAGCCAGCGTGGCTAAGGGACTTTGTTTTGAGGCCTGAAAAGTTTGCACAATCTGCTAAAATTCTTGTATTAAGAGATAAAGGTAAAGAAATCTCAAAATTTTATATTTGGAAAGTATGCAAAGAACCAAAATTTATATATATATATATATATATATATATGAGTTTTATCATGTCATGATTAGGTTCTTTTGTGAAAAAGGTTAAAATTCATAACATGATAAAGCTCCTTTATCTATATTTATTGGTATAAACAAACAATTCCCTAGAGGATTGTTATCTGAATAGACCATAGGTGGTCGTTTTCAACATAAAAATTTTGGTTCTTTGCATACTTTCCAAATATAAAATTTTGAGATTTCTTTACCTTTATCTCTTAATACAAGAATTTTAGCAGATTGTGCAAACTTTTCAGGCCTCAAAACAAAGTCCCTTAGCCACGCTGGCTTAAAAATTTCACTGTTATAAAATCACATTTCAGGGTTGTTATTGAATTTTCTGATTATTTTAGACATAATAATAGGCTCTATAGAAGATATACTGAACCTAAACATAAACATTTCAAACACATATAATCAAAGTTCAGATTTACAATATACGGAAAGAGAAGGAGTTTATTGCAAAAAATACAAATTTCGGCTTCGGTCTTTTTCATCTGTCTAAACCTTAATTGCAAATGCATAGGAAATTGCTCCTAATGAAGATAAAAAGGTTTTAGGCACAATTGCTTACCCTCCAAGATAAAAAATATCTAGAAACATTATACCTTCTTTGCACAATTAATGATGCGATGGACCAATACAAATAACATTTGTAAAATCAGTAGGAGAAAATCAACAGTACAAAATCAGTAGGGGAACATCAGCATCGTAAAATCAGTCATACAATATCGTATAGAATAAGTATAGAATATGTAGAAGAATAGTATAGAGTAAGTAGTAGAAAATCAGTAGTATGAAATCAGTAATACAACAACACTAATGTAAAATAATGGTATAAAATACATAATACCATATCCATAGTATAAAATCAGTAGTATAAGATCAGAAATGAAATATATGTAGTATAAGATAAGAGGTATAAAACAAGTATTATGAAATCTGTAATCCAAAATCAGTAATATAACGTATAGTATAAAATCAGTAATCCCATATCTGTAATACTAAATCAGTAGTATAAAATCAGTAGTATAAATTCAGTAGCATAAAATTAGTAATAACAAGTCATTAGCACAAAATAAGTAATACAAATCTATAGTATGAACTAAGTAGTATCAACTCATTAATACAATATCAATAGTATAAAATCAATAGTATAAAATCAATAGTATAACGACAAAAATACAAAATGTGTAGTATATAAACAGTAGTGTAAAGTTAATGATATAAAATCAGTAATAAAAGAAATCAGTGATATAAAGCCAGTAATAAAAAACTCAGTAATACAAAATCACTAGTTTTAAATGAGTATTACAAAATCAGTTGTTAAAAATTAGTAATACACGATAAAAGTTTAAAATCAGAAATACGATATCAGTAGTATAATTTCAGTAGAATAAAATCAGTCGTATAAAATTAGTAATGTAAAATCAGTAATAAAAGAAAATCAGTACTAGAAAATCAGCTATAAAAAATAAATTGTTTTAAATCAGTAATACAAATTCAGTAGTATAAAATTAGTAGTATAAATTCAGTTATAGAAAAAAAGTTGTGGAAACTCAGTAATGCAAAATAAGTAGTAGAAATTCAGTAGTATAAAATCAGTAGTAAAAAATCATTAATATAATATCAGTAGTAAAAACATAATAGTTTAAAATCAGCAGCATAAAATTAATAATCGAAAATCAGTAATAAAGGAAAATCAATACTGTAAAATCAGTAATAGAAAATCAGTACTATAAGTTTTGTAGTATAAATTCAGTAGTGAAAAATTAGTATATCAAATCAGTACTACAGAATCAGTAGTATAGGATCTGTAGTATAAAATCAAAGCTACAAAATCTTTAATGCAATATCTTTAGTACATAAGTGATTGACATATTTTTTCATGTTCTGGAATGGGAAGTTGTGTTGCTAGGTTCAACAGTATTTTTATTGCCCAAATAGGGTACTGTAATTATCATACTAGCTACCATACAAGCCATACCACTATTCAAGCTACTAGATATCTAATTTTTCGTACTTTTTCCATAGTTTGATATTAGTTCATAGGAATATATATATATGTATGTATATATATGTATGTATATATATATGTATATATATGCATATATGTATGTATATATATTACCATACTTTTTTATAGTATAAGAACTACATGTAGTCGTTTGTTTTCAGATAAGAGAGGACATTACACAGAAGCAAAGAAAAACACAGCCGACTGTTCGCCAGGAATGGAAGCCAAGATTATTTGCAATCAATATAAAATATGAAAACTTGCTGATTACATTTGAATATACATATTTCTTATTTTATTATATTTTCTTTCACTGTCAACCAGGCATCGAGTGACTATATATCTTTGTTAAGCTTTACGTGAAGAAAAGAAAGAGAAAGAATAAGAAACTGAATGTAAGACGGCAACTAATAGAGAATTTATATGCACAAAACTAATTTTCTTGCAATGAAGATTCTTTTAATAATTAATGCTCATAAAAAGCTTACATTTTAAGAAAAGTTTATGCAACAAAAGGTAAACTCAAAAATGACGTTATAAATTGTACTTACATGATAGTGAAGATTACAAAGTGATAATAACAACGCATCTGTATACACACTTCCCGTACTATTTAACATTTACAATAATTTTTGCTACAAACAGCAAGTTTATCAAATATTTGTCAGGTTTTCTTGACATTAATAGGACATTTCTTTTTTCTTGCTATAAATACAAGCAATACTCAGTACTTTGCAAGTTGCATATAATACTTTCTATTATGTTTATGTAATTTAATTTAGTTCTAAGGAAACAGTGTACCCTATTATCCCTCACACAGGTTCATTGCATTTAAAGAAACATGCACTTGTAAGAGTAAAATATCAGGGACCCTGAAAAAGATAACAGAGGAAGCCTATTAGCATGCAGTGTGACACTGCTGCATGGAATCTGCATATTTTACACAACATTTCATTGGCTGTTATCTAAAGACGTATGCTCTTTAAGGCGGTTAAAATGTTAATTCTTAAAAAGCAATAAAAAGTTAAAGCTACTGCTTGAAGATTCTTCCTCTTATTTGCGAGTTAATAGGGCATATGTTCCGTAGACGAAACTTTCATACATGCTCAGAAGCATCAAAAGTTGATAGCTTGATCAGGCTACCTCTTTTGGCTCCATTTCGACTTTCATCTTTCCCAAATCCAGATAAATTACTAAGAGTTCTGACAAAGCCTCTCTAAAATAAATAAGAAATATTTTTCTGATAACGACAATAAAATATAAATCATCCTTGATAATTTTTAAAATGCTCAAGGGAGTATATTTCCTATTGCAAAAATGGTATATTGTATCATAGACAACATTCAAAAGCTATTTTTAAATGGCTTTGATGTAGTTTCTTCTCCACATTAAATTTAAAAGTGTTATTAGAACTACGATTGGGAGCATTATATGATAAAACAAAGAAACATTTTTGAGTAATATATAATACAGTTAAACTGAAAAAGTGAAAATGAAGATTAGACACCAGACAATTATTTTTGACTGAACTACAGAGGGATGAAGAGGCTTAGGAAGACCAAGACAGCGGTGGATGGGTGAGATTTGAGTACAAGGTGGCACCTTAAGGTATTTAAAAGCAAAGAGAATTCTAGAAAAGAGATCATTGTAATGGGAAATAGTGGCCAACCTTTGTTTGAAAGAAGGCACTTGATGATGATTATGATAATAATACTGTTGATAATGGTAATACACAGTATGCATTTGGAAAGAGAATTTAAGTGGGGAAATCGTCCCCAAAGTTTCCTTTCTTCATGTCATAAATGTTTGTGAATATATATATATATATATATATATGTATATATAATATATATATACACAAATATATATATATATTATAGTCAGAACTTTTTTTATGTTTTAACGTCATTTTTCCCAGTAACTAGGGCTCAGAAGGTGCCATTCTGAGGAACTTGAAGTTGGCAGTGAGGAATCTCTTAGCCAAATGCCCTTCCTGACGCCAACCAATGGCTTTTTTCTTTTGTGAAGTTCCGAGGTCGCCCGCTCGGGGAATCGAACCCGGAACCTATGGGTACGGTGCACTTGCACCAACCATTAAGCCACGGTTCCTCATACTATAGTAAGAAATATGGTAACAATATAGTAATAGCAAAATACATGCAAAAATCTTTTCTTGGCAGGACCTATAAAATATATAACCTCCTCAAATAGAAAAATCATTATTAATAATCTTGTCTACAATAGTTTAACAACAATTAGATACTGTGTATTTAATAAAAAGTAAAATAGCAAAGAGAATCTCATTCATCTATGAATACCTTTATCTTAGCTTCGTTTTGCAACAACAGAGTGGTGTCATGTTGGTAATTTAATATTTCCTTAGCAAGCCATTTTTGATCCTCCGTATCTTTAACAGATTTATTAATTCCCAGGTAAAGTGACTCCGATAAATCTGTCTTCACTGATATTTTGTACACACATAAAATATTTATTTTCTATTACTGAAAAATGCACTAAAGAAACCGCTGAGATTTGTAAGGTTTTAAACGCAATTCTGTTTTTGTAATTCAGAAAAGAAAGGAAATTAGGCCTTTAAACTCCAAAAAGGGGCTTAAAGCCTGATGTATACCATTTTTAAAAAATTCAGAGGTATGAGAGTTAGGTAACTTTTTACAGTTATCTCCATACATAAATGCCAAAATGAAAACTAGTAATAAAAAGGAGAAAATCAGGTAGCATAAAAAATGATACCTTACTAATCCATTTTTGAACCCTGTTTACTTCATCTTTATGCCTTTTTTCCATGTCATCTAGTTTTGTAATCCAATTATCAGCAAATTTCCGTATCTGATTTCTTAAATCGTTTAGTTCATGAGAAAAAACATTTTTCTGATATTGCATAACATCTCCGTTTTGCCATTCGTATTCACCGTTGGCTATAATATCAAATACAGAAAAAAAATCAGAAGATATGTAAAACAAAGAATTCTTTTTCACAAAACGAAAAAACCACATTAGGTATTGCTCTTCTGAAACCAGCAGAAACGGCTATTGTTTAAGAAAATAATATGTAGAAATACACACACACATCTATCCATCCATCCATCTATCTTTCTATCTATCGATTAATCTATCTATCTATCTATCTATCTATCTATCTATCTATCTATTTATCTATCTATCTATCTATCTATCTATCTATCTATCGATTANGATTTCTTAAATCGTTTAGTTCATGAGAAAAAACATTTTTCTGATATTGCATAACATCTCCGTTTTGCCATTCGTATTCACCGTTGGCTATAATATCAAATACAGAAAAAAAATCAGAAGATATGTAAAACAAAGAATTCTTTTTCACAAAACGAAAAAACCACATTAGGTATTGCTCTTCTGAAACCAGCAGAAACGGCTATTGTTTAAGAAAATAATATGTAGAAATACACACACACATCTATCCATCCATCCATCTATCTTTCTATCTATCGATTAATCTATCTATCTATCTATCTATCTATCTATCTATCTATCTATCTATCGATTAATCTATCACGCTTGCGATATCCCATTTTTGCGCATGCTTGCAGAAGAGTCTGTTTCACATTCTTTATCATTAAGTTGTCAAAAATGTCCCAATGTTAATGTGTAACCCTGGAAATTGTCAAAAATTATTAATAATATACTCACAAAGGGGTAGGCGCAGAAACGACAACAAATGGACACAAAGCAAAATATACGAAACAGGTCAGTGGAGCTTTAATTGGGAAAAAGGTGGAAGATGAATTTGGGTTCTCTACCACTTAAAGTCATATTGGTTCCAAAGATGAAGACAATGACGAAAAGCCTGTCCCATTAACGCTGAGTTCATCAGAGTCTAAGTCGGAAAATTTCGAACTTTGACATTCTGAATATCAATGAGACGACGAGTTAAACAAATAAAATAAATAGACCAGATAACTTTATTTTCAGTGGTGTTTTAATTTGTAGATGCTCTAAAAAATGTCTTTTGCTAATAGACCGTGTGAAGGAAACATACAGTGAGTGGTTGTTACAAGAATTATAAACTTTAAGGACCCTATTATTATTATTATTATTATAATAATTATTATTACTATCTTTTTCACAAATTTTTCTATTCGTATTTTCATTTTGGAATTTCCTTGACTTCATTTCTGATATTCCCATCATAATTTATTTCGAGTTTTATTACAATCACATTATTTCCGTCACTTTGAAGTAGACATTTTTGCTCTATATGCGGTATAGAATTGTAAATGCAGGCCTCATAGGTTTCTCAAAATTTTATTTAAAAAACTAAACTCGCGTATTACATTACAACAACCCAATAGACAACTTTAAAAAGGAAAGTTTAAAAAACAAAGGTTTAAATAAAACGAAAAGATCATTTTGCTCACCTTGACGTGCCTTTGTTTCTGCTTTTTGTAACTTTGGTCTCCAGTAACAAAATTCCCAGAGAATTCCGAGCAAAAACAGAAGCCCAAGGATGCCAATGCCAATAAAAACAGCATATCGAAAGAATGGTGAATTTATGTCAAAGAGGGTCGCTGACTTTTCCACAGCACTACTTTGTTGATTTCCAGACTAGAATTAAAAATATGGTTTTATATTTTACGATTTTTCGAGAAAAAACCCCTTAATACAATCAAATAGTTTCACATAACAATAAATATGGTAGCTGATATAAATTTGGTTTTTAGTTAAAGTATACTAGAAATAAGAGGAGAAAAACAGTACAACGAAAGAGTAAATAGATGAATGGTATGTTAGAGTGCCTATCACTATTACTAGCCCTTGTGTGTGTTAAAGTTAACTGTTAAAAAAGCAGATCGAAGCAGTATCTTAATATTTTTATTGTTCGTGTAAGCCTCTGTGTATACTTAGAGTTTGACCACCAGTAACCTTACTATTTGTACTAAGGTCTGCTATACAAAAATTGCTCTATTTTCTATGGCATCATAAAGATCACAACAGCTTAAAGGAAAAAAAGTAGCAGTGGATGAAAAAGGTTCAACTCGTGCAAATGTACCAGTCAAATTAGCTAAAAATTGTTGTAAATTGTTTTAATTAGCTTTTAATTTTGTCTCGCATAATCTGTTCTTTTTCGTCGGTTGACTTCTATTCAAAGCCCAACCAAAGAATTGAATTCAATTTTACAATAAGACTGAAAACAAATGCTGCCCTTTTCTTTGTTATTGAAATTGTTATCTCCTCCAAGGAGGCTATGTGTTTTTGAAATTCAGATTACACAATATTTTTTTCGGCCCACCAGAGTCCAAATCAACATGATATTTCAATTTATCTCTGACAATTGACCAGGCAAGTGTACATTTCCCTAGTCTTTTTCACAGCTAAAAGGTTTGATTTGCACCTTGCAACTAGTGCAATTTTAAGGTCCAGAAATGACTGAGAAACCACGAGAATCAAAATTCACCTTGAGGAATATTACCTCATTGAACAATGGCTTGGAATTTTTTCAATGTTTCTTTTCGGTTTTATTAGGATTGTCTCTTGGTGAGAAGACTAAGTGATATAAATAATTTAATGAATATCAACATAAATATTGATGTAGACAAGAATGATGTTATTGATTTTGACAAGAATGAGGTGAGGTGATCAATATTTTTGCTACAAATAAACCAGAATATATTTAATTGACATGTTCTAATGATACAGAAGATTGGAATTCAGACGATCATTCAGAAAATAGTGATAATTTCTTTTATTATCTGAAAAGCAACAAAAAAGAAATGTTTTCAACGACTGTTAAAGTTGATTTTGAAATTTAACGGTTGAGGTATATATCGTAGATGTGGTTTTAAATTTATTACCTATTCATCAAATTTTTTTTTCTAGTAAAACAATATTGGGTTGCGTTTCCCACAAATCTGTTTACATTCTCGCATCGTCATAAGAAGGATATAACACTAGTATTTTTAAGTATTAAAACAGAAAACAAAGAGCTGCGTTTAATTTGTAATTGCGTTTTAAACAGGATAGAAAACGTGAACCAACAATAATTTTTCAAAAGCTTTTTTAAAAGCTTATTGCTACAAAAAGCAGAATGACTCGAAATACTCTGTAACAGTTACAGTAACCATTCAGCATTAATTCGGTTGTGTACATTGGAAAATAACTAACAGACAACATAAATTCTTTGATGACGAAGTTTTGGAAAATAAGCTAATAACATAATTTTAGTAAAACTGATTTGAGAACAATGAAATGGTTCCTCCAGGCATTTTGTAAAATGTTTAGTAAATTGGTAACAATAGGAAAAAAAAGAGAGAGTGACAAAGACTTACATTTACCCTTTATCTGTTTTTTAAATTTCATTATTTGATTTAATAGTATAAAACGTAAAACAAGTTTACCTTCAGTGGTCGTACTGTTTTAGATATTGTTCCATACAGCTCACTTTGTTTGGTTTCCAAAAATACCTTAAAACATGTGTTCAGTGCAAGACCATCTCTTGCCAATACGACACCATAAGAAAACACATGCTCTAAAATTTGATGAAGTCGAAACTGCGATAACTCATTTTGAAATTCCCCTGCAACGTAGGCATCAATGAGAGCTCCTTGAATTGTTTTCGAGTTGATATTTTTAATAATACTGGGGACGTCAGAATACGCTGTAAATAAAAAAAACACAACAACAATGATGGTGCTTCCTTTTTATGCTAGAAAGGAAAAATGAACAAAATCTTTTGTGTTTTCCATAATAAAGTAAAAATTTTAAAATTGATATCTTAGTATAGTAAACTCCTTTTTTGCAGTTTCTGAGCAGGGAGAAGCTTAAGAAGCACTAAAGTAAATCCGTTTTTCTATGTGTATGTGATAAAGAGCTAAAAACGCATAGCTTTTTCCATTTTGTTTCTACAAATGAATTTGAGTTGGAATAAACTGAGGTCTTTGATGGGCCAAAGTCTTCTTATGGATTTAAATCTATTTTACACTGTTGTCACATCTAGTCAAGTATTACATTTTTCACCTAAAGCTACTGAGGCAAGTTCCACACTGAGTCTCCAACCTGATTCGCCTTGGGCTTTCTGGAATATTTGAAACTCTTTCACTTTGTCGATCACTTTTCTTCCTTTCTACAAATACTTCAATAATTAATGCATCAGGAACTTTCTTCTCTTATATTATCCTTGAAAACGTTTACTCACACAGCTCGTTCTTCAACGAAACCTCACCGACTCCCTGACAAAGTTTAATTGTAAGATCGCCACTTACTCCAGGAGGTTTTCTCTCGCTGCTATCGCCCGGGGTTCTCTTAGTAACAAATACCTTAAAGCCATGTCATCGAGTAATCCACCGATCTCATCTAAGCCTTTTTATCTATAGCCCTTGACTTTTTCACTAGCCTTAAAGCAATGTAATGAGCGACTTATTTGAAAAGAAACCAACACTGTTGGATACAAGAACACAATTTTGACTGGAAAAATAAAAAGATTAGACACTAGGCAGCCAATACAACGACAAGAAAAATGAAAGAAAATATCCATTTCCTACTCGACAGCTGTCACATCAACAATATACCTTACACTATTTCAGAAATATTTCAAATATACAAGACAGGTATGGTGCCACTTCTCAAACCAACTCCATCTCGGTCACCTAGTAATTCCATACTGTCAGCGTATAAAAGAGCTGTACCTAATTACTTTATAAGCCTGATGATAAGAAAAGTTAATTTTCTAAAAGCTTATGAGTCATGACATGATAAAAGTCCTACATCTATGTACATGTTGCTTCTAATTTCATTAGTTTCTTGAAAATATCCCTTTATAAAAGTAGCAATGAAACAGATTACACCAGTTTTTAAAGATCACTTCAATTTTACAAATATTTCAAGATAATTAAAAATTCTTGCATGTTTACCAAGACTAACAACAACCTCAGTATGAAAAATATTCAAAACTCTTGCGAAATTGACACGAATTAATTACTTTTGATACTGGGATAAAATTTTCTCACGACAATGTATATTAACAGTTGAATACAGGTGAAAAATCGTGATGGTATAGTAAATAAACTGGGCATTGCAATTGAAGATAAGACTTCCTTTGAAAATTTTGATACCATTTGAAACACATAGTTTAAAATACCAATTAAAAGTGAAATATTGTGATACAGTACATAAAAATTTCCATTTTTCTCATTACTTATATACACCAGGCATAAGATGAGCAAAAAACAATTTCCTTTTTAGCCATAAAGGTAATTTAGAACTGTATATATAACAACATAATAAACCTACGGAAGACTTCCGCATTCCTCTTTACTCCCAATCTGTATTCCTCACTATTATCCAATGCACCAACTCTGGTACCATATAATTTGACATCATTGGATAGACTACTGGCTGTTAACATTGTCGTTATTGTAGCTGTAAATGTTGATATTATGACCAAGCCGATTAGAATCCATAAAATACCGAACAGACGAGCTCCAAATGACCTTGGTGCTTTATCTCCATAACTATAGTGGTGGAAGGAAACCATTAATTTAACAGTACTATAGTAAAGTACTGTTGATTCATTAAAATATTACAAGGTGCAACAAAACGTAACTAAACAAACAATATGTTTATTAGTGTGCTTTATGTATACTAACCGTTAGAGTTTATAAACAAAACAATATCAGTTGAGAAAAGAATATTCTGTAGATAAATTTCTTATGCCATCTCTCAAATTTTGTAATTTGCTTCCATGTTGATTGCTGATTACTGACTTTTAATAACTCAGTTGCTTTATGCCATTACTTTTTGTCAAAGATGTTCAAAATCCAATGTAAAATATATTTTACGCATGTTTCATTTAAAGAGCTCAAGTTCAAAGTTTTTTGTAAGGCTCAAGGATTTGGTTGATGCCAAGGAAACCCATTTTAAAGAATAAGACATTTGTATATCCGCCATTGACTCAAATATTAAACATAAGGAAAGAAACAAAAATCACACATTCACACGTTATGAAATAGAGCTTAAACCTTCATATCGAACACATTATAATAATCTATTGATTGTTCAAATTTTTTTTACATTACCAACAGTAAAATGCAATAACATACCCAACTGTCGTCATAGTAATAAACGCCCACCAAAATCCTTCCCATGATCCTTCAATAAACGAATTAGGAAATTCTGCTGGATTGCGGACAGTGTCCTGAAAGCAACAAAAATTGGTTGGATCAAAATAGATACTGGTGTTCTTGAGTTAATCTTTACCTAACTTCATATCTTAATTGTTGGCTTAAAAATACACCTGTCATTGCAAGGATTGCTTAATATACTTTGTTGCAATTAGCCCTATTATATATATATATAATGAGGGAAAGAACAAAGAAAAAAATGGGTGTATTTTTAACTTGTAATTGAAATAATTCGTTGCTACTTGCAATTTCATTAGTCAAATGTTTATAGGCGGTAATAACAATCTAACAAAAGGAAGAAAGATCATTAAATTTGAAAAGGACAGGATTTGATATAATAATTTGAAATAACTTTGTTTGAGTTATATATATATATATGCATTAACATATTTATTAATCAGCTGTACAAACTCACAAAATTGTACACCATTTCTTAAATTAAAAAAATGTCACTTAAAATTGTTTTTGTTTGCAATGAGAATTCACAAGGTGAATATAAGGTTACATTAGGTGCTGCTTTGAAAATTGGAATTATACATGATAGTGTGTAATTTTTAACTGTTAAAACTTGAAGATACAATGCTTGTATATTTCCATTGTTGACTCCAAGTTGTGTACATATTTATTTTACATAATTATCTATTTATCGCTTAAAACGGCTTGGTAATAGTAATTACATACAAAGCGAATTTCTTATAAAAGCGGACTGTCTTATTTCTACTTTTCACATCCTGACTTAGCTCATGGCATAGAAATCTAGACGTTATGTCATATGACCTATAAAGCCCAAAAGGGTAAAACTCTGGGCACGGCATTATATTGCATATATTATATTAATACTATATTGCAAACTATTTATTACCACGGTTATATTTGTACTTAATGTTGCAGGTATCAATATCTTTTTCATTACTGTTTTTGTAAAAGCCTGCTTTTATCTCCCCTCGTACGATTGTTTTATGAATGAAATCTAATGTTAACCTTTAAAAATCACTACAATAATTTTACAGCTACAAGTATATGTAATGAATTTCTTTTTAACTGCTTGTCAGAATCAATATTTTAAGGCTGTTACAGCTGTTAGCTCATTAAGTGATTGAAATGTTTTCACATACCAAGAACCAAATAACAACACCAGACAGACATGCAAGGAGAAAGGTGATAACCAGGATGGGCCACGATCCAGTCAGAGAGGCAAAAATTGGACTTTTTGACGTTGGATCATCTTTGAAGAAAAAAGCTACTCCTGGCGATTCAACTTGAAAAAAAGGGGAAAAAAATGTTTAGTAGTATTACAATACAGTACAAAACCTGGGCTTTGATAAATGACAATATAAAAAAATACACTTTATTTGTTGTTGTTAGAGTTACCTTAACTGAGCTAGAAAACGTCCGACACTAACTTTAAACTTGTCTATTATCATTTTGAATTTCTATACCTGGCAAAACATTTTGTACGGAGGAAAACCTTTCTCAGTACTTATATTAGACAAAATTAATAGATTTAACAGTGTAAGAAAAAGCCTAATTTATTTTGATAAAAAAGACAGACGTTTTGTCCTTTATCCACAAATAAGTTTTACTATAACGTTAATCTGAATTGTTACTGTTCTGAACTGACTTTCCGACTAATCAACAAACTTTGCCATTCAAATACATAAAACTTGCTATCCACTGAATGTTATGCTGTACATCTGGTATATAATTCAGGGTGCGTCAGTCATGATGTGTACTAAAAGGACCTATTTTATTGCCATAGCAGAAATTTTCCCAATATGCTGACTGTTGTCTAATAACTATCATATTGTCTCAAATAAATCTTTGGGTTATTATTCTCCTTTTATTGTAGTTTTCTTGTTTCCCGTAATCAATTACTCTATCTAATCCACCCAATTAATCTACTTCATTAACACTCAGCAAAACGTTAAGAGTCAGCATTATTCGTCCCAAATAAACGCAATTTGTAATATCAAAAGGTGCCAAGAGTGTGCATTCATATAAAGATATTCCATCTTTCGTATATTACCCAAATACTACTCGAATGTGTAATTTGTTTTATAATTATTTATTTGTTTTATTACTATTTGTTTTTTAATATGTTTCATTGTGTAACTTACATATGTCATTATCAAAAAAACAAAAAGGTGCCGATTTAACCCTATTTTGAGCTCAATATTTTCTTTGAAATCATTTGCTTGACAAACAAGCAACTTTGTAAGTTTATGTTCTATCCTCTGACTTTAAAACTTTGACTTTGAAAATACAAAAATCATATTGCAGATTCGTAAAGAGTTTGACTTAGGGAAGCAAAGCGTTGAATTAATAAAAAGTTATCCAAATAATCTTTGAGAAATTGTTACTCTTCCAAATAAGTAAACACCATATTTAGAGCATTAATGAAGCCTCCTGTCTGTAGTCTACCAATCTCGAAATTATATATATAAGAACAGTCCATAGCAATCCTGTTCACCTGCCTAAGTTAAAAATTATTCTTAAATGCAAGTAAACCGTGACTAACACGGAAGCAAATGCTGACAAAGTTTGTGTTAGGATTATAAAGAAGAAGAGAATAGGCCCAGGAATCAGGTGCCAGGAGATAGGGTCAATGAAACTGTAAAGAAGTGTGGCGTCTGAAATAAAAGGGGTCACGAAATCAGTCACAAATCGTGGTCACTACAATAAAATACTAAAATAAGAGTGAATTTAAACAAAGCTGCAACCTACAGTAGTTGTAGTGTTTTTTGAATGATTTTACAAGTCTAAAAAAAGTTATATAGAATAAAACCTTAGAGTTGGTAAAAGAGCAAAATATATACTTGGTCATTTTTGCTAAGATACCTACTAGCTTTTAAAAGACCACCCAAAGGTTGTTCTTGAAAGTTATTTTCAAAAGGCTTTATTATTACCACAAAAACGAAATGGAAAGCTTTGTGCCCAATAGTAGGCGTAATCTTGGGTTTAATTTATAGACCTTACCTACTGGCATGAATGGAAACCCTCTGAAAATGGTTTGGTCTTTTACACCGTAAACAGGGCATCCAAAATCCGTAGCATTATTTTCAATTACTCTTTCCAGCTCTGCAGATCCATTCAGTGGAGAAGAAAACACTACCTGAGAACAATTTCTACAGCAAAATACCATTAGCTGATTCAAAATGTCTTTGAAGAGCCCAAACGGTGCCCCGTCTGAAGTGTTCGTAAGATAAGGACTTCTGGACCACCACGCCGCTTTGAATTGTCCAGCACAATGCTTTGGAGGCATGCAACCAAGTTCTAAAAGTGAATGTTAACCAAAATCTAAGATAATGAAAAACATGTGCTATGCTTCCGCACAACAAACGCCTCCCTTGTAAAACGAGAACAGGCGAATCAGTCCTAGATAATGAATGTGCGATCTAAATTCCTATAAAAAATAAATAAACTTTTATAAAAAGTCAAACTTTAATTTGATGTTTGTTAAGTTGATCATATTATGTTTAAGTGAAGAATGGCTTTTCTATAGAACCTCTTGTTAAGATATAAGGGATAGCTGGAAACTGGTGTAATTTTTTTTTCATCAATAACTTTTCACTATGAGTTTTATAGTAGTCCTATCTTCCAATGACAATAATTTATTTCAGCAGTAATACTGTTTCCCCATCTGAGATAGAATCAATAAACTGCAAGGTTTGTCACATTTGTTCCTTATGCTCATCGTTTTTTGCTTCCTCTCCAAATGGTAAAGAGAATTAACTGATTAAAAACCGGGTGGCAGAATATTTTGGCTATGATTTTGTTGACTATGATCTGTAGACTATGATCTGTTGACTATGATTTGTTGCCTATCATCTGTTGACTTTAATCTGATGACTGTGATTTGTTGACTATGATTTGTTGACTATGATCTGTTGACAATGATTTGTTGATTATGATCTGTTGACTATGATTTGTTGCCTATGATCTGTTGACTATGATTTGTTGACTATGATCTGTTGACTATGATTTGTTGACTATGATCTGTTGACTATGATTTGTTGACTATGATCTGTTGACTTTAATCTGATGACTGTGATTTGTTGACTATGATTTGTTGACTATGATCTGTTGACTATGATTTGTTGACTATGATCTGTTGACAATGATTTGTTGACTATGATCTGTTGACTATGATCTGTTGACTATGATTTGTTGACTATGATCTGTTGACTTTAATCTGTTGACTGTGATTTGTTGACTTTGATCTGTTGACTGTGATTTGTTGACTATGATCTGTTGACTATGATTTGTTGACTATGATTTGTTGACTATGATTTGTTGACTATGATCTGTTGACTTTAATCTGTTGACTGTGATTTGTTGACTATGATCTGTTGACCATAATCTGTTGACTATGATCTGTTGACTATGATTTCTTCAAATCACTTAGTGGTTTGAAGAAATCAGTGAAAGTTAGGAAGGTTTTCTCTTCGTCAAAAGGACGCATCAGCACATAAGCTTGTATATTCAGCGTGTAAAAAGTTGCTTGCATATTGATCCAGAGATTGCAACTTTAATTTTGCGTTACATGACAACGTCGCTGGATCTGTCTATACAACGTCCTTATTCACAGGTTACCATTAACCGATGTAGACAAAAATATAGTCCCATCCTGTATAGAAGACTGGGCAAGTTGATTTAAGGCACACAATCGTTAATTGGAAGGTTATTAAGAAAAACGCAAAAACATTTTTCCAGAAAAAAATATTTAATTTATATGCTCTTTTCATGAGAATTTTTAAGCCATAGTTCATGAGGAAAAAAATTAATTTCAAATAAACGAGTATGAGTTGACCTGTGTTTCAATTAGTGATACTTTATTCTGCTAGAAATAGAATGATGGAATCAAGTGCATGCTGTTGCTTTTGTTTCTGATTGTGTATCCAATTTTTAATCAATTTACTGTTGAACATGTGACTAAAAATTTGGCGTATGTAAAGAAGCATACAGTCTTTAGCTTTTGTAATAAAAATCTAAGTCATATCGCTTTATTTAAGACGTCTTGCTAGATATTCACACAGGTTACAGTCTCACTTGGGCTAATGTTATAGGGTAGACAAAGGGTAAGCGTTTAATCACGATAAAATATCATGCAACCTACATAGAACATCGGACTTTGAGTAATAAGAGTCCTATCACACTAAAAGAACTTAATGTTTGTATACAGAATAAAAAAATTCAAATATCATGATTTTTTTATTTGCATATAAATTTTATAATTCAAAAAAAGATGTAAAATGACTCAGAAATAAGCAAATTTTCACTTACATTAAGCCAAAAATGATGGATGATAAAATAATTACTGAACACACGATCGATGCAAGGGAGCCTATGATTCACCATAAAAATCTGAAGTTTTGGCAAAAACCAGACAGGACAGCAAGTTAAATCGCTTCATAATAAACTTTTTATAACTTCAGGAGTAAAGTATGCGGTCTTATATGTCTGTTTGGATTTTAATAAAAAATAATTGCTTAAAGTCAGAGAATAGCGAATAAAATTAAATTCAGCAATGGACTTTCTTCTGAAATACTTGGAACATCAGTTTTCAAGAGACAAAAAGCTGATTTCAGTATATGTAAAATGGGAGAAATGGAAGTAAAGATCAGAGACAAGCTTTGTGATTATGTTTTGGGAGTGAAAGTAATATTTAGCGAGAGAAGTTTTTCTAAAAAATATGCCCATTTTCCTAATGATTAAAAGAAAGGATTCTTTTTTCTTTTTTCTTTAATTTCAAAGAAAGATATAGCTGTTGAAATTATTAATATAGCTCTATGAAATTATGTTTTTTTAACTTTTGCATGAGAAACAGACCAAAGGGAATAGATTCTAAAGGCTACCAGACATAGGAGTTTCTAAATATTGAAGAATAAATATGACAAAAAGTGTAATTAAAAGAGCTTTTTATTTACGGGTATTACATTATTGGTAGATTTTGTTACATGATAAAACCAGAGAGGTTTATTAAGATCTGCAAAACTGTTTTGCTCATGGTTTCAGTAAATACTCAGAAAGAAATTTTAAGATATGTTTGGTGTTTTTAACGTTCAATAACAAATTATCCGTATGATCCACTTCAGGCATAAATCTATTGCCTGAATTCTATGACACTCAAATTAGTAAGACTTTTAAGTGTGGCAGGAAAACAGAAGTAGAAAAAATAGTTCTGAAACAAAACAGTGAAATGCAAAATAGTACTAAATTAGGTCATGCTTTTTTGTTGCTTGAAGAGTTAATGATATCTGTAAATACGATGAGAAATCAACTTTTAAATGAAAAGATTAAATGAAGAAATTTTTTAGGCTGCATGAGAATTTCTAGTTTGTTTATAATCATTATATTCAAGCCCAAAAGTTAGGGCCGAAAGTTGATATTTGACTTTCGATATTATAAATACACTTTGATTCCAAACAGTGTACTGCAGTTTGATTATGTTCTTTCTTTAATCTATACTCCAATTATATCTTGTCTAAAACATACTGTTATATTTGCTATTAAAAAGAAATTACTGTCCAACTTAAAAATTACCTTTCTTATTCTGAGTAGCTTTGCATCTGAACTTATTTTGTTACTGAACTAACAAAAAGGATTTTTTTAACATACCAAAGTTTTCCATTCTGCTCGTACTAATGTAACAGTGGTCAATGTTTTACTTTGTTCCCTGTGAACTGTTTCGGGTTTGAGGTTATTAAATACTTTATTATAAAACCACCGTATTTTTATAAATTAAAGAACAATTGGTAGTTTTAATTTAAAGGAGCAAGGAAGATGTTTCAGAATTATCTAATAAAACCTTGGTCGTGCCCCACGCGCTTATTCGACAGTATACCAGAAAACATGTTCAAAATCTTTACTTTTTTCGCAAATTTTTTTTGCCTTGTGAACATTGATCTATAAACTGCTACAACAACAAAATCTTGGCTCCTGGTTTGAGGATTTTTCCTGTTGAATTTTTGCACTGAGTTACCTTCCTGAAATGGGTGCGAAATTCTTATCAAAACTGTATTACAGACACTTTTGTGCAGTGGAAAAATGACCTCAAGATAGATAATTGAAGCCAAACTTTAAGAAATAATTATGTCGTATACAAATGAACAAATTAAAAATAAAATGTAAACTGCTGTAAAACAAGTTATGGGTCAAACAAAGAAGTGATTTGTAGTACGTTCAAAAAGGGGTTTAAGTTTCTAGGCACTAGGTTTCTTAAAACTTTTTCTGGTTATTTATGTCATATTGGTTGTATTTTTATGGTATAATTTTATATACACTGTATATCTAGCAGCAAAAATGTCACGCATAAGTATTTGGTCAAAGGATATCCCGTTTAACTTGTTATAACAAATTTCAATACATAAACGTTCCAAATCCTCTTTATACATATATTATCATTACATAAATGTTATAATAATCTCTTTACTTGACTTAATAGACGACTGTAATACAATGTAGTTAGACGATCGATATTATGTTAGTCTGGTAGTAGTAGTAAAAACATGAAGCATGGTTGCTAGATATTCTGAAACTCATAGGAAATTCTACACAAATTGTCCACCTACAGGACCCGAGATAAACAGCCTTACAACACTTAGGTATAGTATGTATACTTGTATTTTATGCACAGAAATTACTGTAGTCTGCAATTGTCAATAATACGATAAAATAACTAAAATATAAACCTACTGCTACTTACGTTCACACTTTTTGTTTCCATCTCCTTTAAATCCTCTGTTACAGATGCAGCGGTAAGAACCAATATAATTATTACAGGTAGCATTCCTAGCACATTTGATTGTACGGCATTCATCAATATCTGTGAACACAAAGCATAACGATACGTTGGGAAAAGAAAATCTGATTATATTGAATATAAGGGTATGAAAAAACAAGTACAATAAACAACAGATTGCAGATGATACATCAAACTAAAGGAAGATTGAATATCTTTAGGAAGTGACTTACCCTTAGTAACTAACCTTAGCAAACTTAAATTTCACTTTTCACATTCCCAAAGTTAAATTAGAGTTTGCTAAGGATGTCTTATAATCAGTGTGAGGTTATACAACTCACTTCCTAAAGTTTTAAGAGTAAGTGGAGATGATTTTGAGAACAGAGTAAAGTCAATTTCAAAGTAATTTTTGATTGCATGACATAGAACAGGCTTCGTTGAATTGTATTTTCTAATTTATACACTTATACTTAATTTATCTAATTCGTTTTCTTTTTATAAGGCCTAACGGGCCACGTGTAAATATATTCATAATAAATACATACATACAAGCATCCAAGTTAAAAACAATCTTGTTAAAAACGTTGATAAAAAGAGGTAGTTAATTAGTACTTGCATCATAGACTGATACCAGATCCCAAGGACTGTTATATATTTGTATGATTTGCCTTAATGAGTTAGAATAGATCGACATTTACAAGTAAATAAGAATGTTGTTTTTGTCTTCTGGAGTCATATAGAAAAGCAACATTGACGACGAAAAAGGCAAACAGTTTTGTCTTGAAGATGCTATCGTTCTATCCTGAGAGGGATGTTGGAGCGATTGTAGCACCAAGGTCGAAAAAAAGGAATTCGGGTTGTCAAACTTATTTAGTTGGAAATAATATTAACGATAAAAAACGAGGACGGGCATTGCTTTTTATTGGTCCTCGCGTTCGAAACAGCTACCAGGGACTGGAGCTGACTATGCTTTTGAAATGGCTTTCGAAAAACAACACATACGTTGAACCACTGAGAAATCGATTATATATAGTATATAAAATCAAATATGCCACCCAGGAGCCACGAGAAACAATCGAACAGTTTCACACTCGTCTACTTGTTCCAGGGGAAACAGAGTTTCACGACATTGATTGATAGTTTTTAATTTTAATTGTGCTACACGAAACGTCATGTTGCAGTAGAAAATAAGCCTTACGCGGTACTAAAATGAAGCTCAAGGATCAAGAAAAAATGACTAATTATCAAGTCGCAAGCATAAAAGGAAAGAAAAAACTGTCAACCATGATGTGCATGCAATCAAGGAAATCAAATCTGCATTTCAGAAGCAATCAAATGTGGAAAAATTGAGAAGGAATGTGGGTCCATGAAACTGGTGTTGTGACACTTTGTGACACAGACAAGAAAAGAAGGTACATCCACTCAACCTTAACAGTGATCCAGACAACGACACTGATTTTTTTTACGCGGTAAACCATAACCCTACATAACATCCAGTTGTAAATGTTAATATTAAAGGAAAAAGTATAAAATTCACAGTATACAACAGTAGACACATTGATAAACGTAACCAGTAACGTGATATGTCAACAATATCATCAATAGACGAAACGAGCAACGTGATATGTCAACAATTAAATGGAATTGATGTCAAAAAAACAAACTGTAAAGAGTTTTTGTTTAACTCAACAACACACCTTTAAGATGAGAGGAAATTTCATACATTAATAGAAACAAAAAGAAGAATGACTGTTGCAACATTATGTGCAGCAGGATGTTTCATTCTGAATTGCACAGCTCCACAAGAACTTGAACTTTCCATCTACAAAGTATCCAGACGGATACTTCTCGGCCTTTTGGCTATGATCAAGTGTAGAGCTCTGGTCTCTCCTTGGTCGGGCCTCGCTTACAGGATCCAAACATGCAGGATAGATGGTCTCGAGATGCTTAAGCACTGGCTGAAGACCAATCCAAGAGGAAGAGCCTTTCCGCGGAGGGTCCTGAGGGGGAGATCTATTTGTCTCGCGTTTTATGTTGTCTTGCGTGCTTTCTCTCACCCTTTTTCTTGATCTGTTGCTTTCTTTCGGGTCTGTCACAGATTGGAATCTGTGAAAGACAAAAATTGGCTTACTGTTTCCCAAGGGTACCATCAATGAAAGACCCAGTATCCAGACGGATAAATCCAGACCAAGGATCATGAGTTAGTAAAAGATCCAAGAATTGTATACAACAATGCAGAAGTATTTAATGGTTTAGGAAAGCTAAAAGACCATCAAAGTTGTTTATAGACACAGATGTTTCTGATGTCGCAGTACAACACAGCAGTATACCATTCCACATACGCTGTAGAATTAGAACTACAGAACCTGGAATCAGAGGATATCGTTGAAAATCCATCAGATACAGATCCTTCAGATTGGATTTCACCAGTGGTTGTAGAGTCTCAAAAAGAAGGAAATATGAGACTTTATTTTGACATGTAAGCAGCCAGTACAGCATTAAAGAGAATTTGATACCCAATACCAACTATAAAATATATTAAACTGGACTAAAATGCATCACAATATTTTTTAAAATTAGACATGGCGCCAGAATACTATCAACTGGAACCTGCACTATATTCAGCAATATAACCTGAAACTTCGACAAAGTCAAAGTAACAAATAGCCAAAAAAGAGCACTAAAGAAAAACGATGATGAAATGGCTTCAACACTATAAGAACATTTGATTAAAACAGGAGAGAACGAAAAGTACGATTGAAAGATTGAATGTTGATCAGTCTCCATTACCTTTCGCCATTAATACGAAAAAAATATATGAGCACATCGAGCTGAGGATTCTTGAAAATCGCTACAACAGGGCGTGGTTAAGTCTACCAGGATCTCATTAGATAAACAGGAATGTTGTTTGCAAATATGCCTTCGCCCTTCAGATCTTCAACAAAAGTTTTGTGTAATCATTTGTAAGTCGCCAAAAGAAAGTATGAAGCTGAAAACTTTTTTCAGAACCCTAATGCTAATGTATTTTTTCAGGAGTGTGCGTAGGCGGACACAAATGTTTGCCTTGAATGAATAGAGGTACATTATAGCACGCTGCAGATGATGTTTGTCCTATTTTGTGACAATTTGTGTAGGCAAATCATTATTGAATTGAATCAGAAAGTAGGTGAGGTCGGAGTTGTTTTCTGGTAAAGCGTTCCAAATACAAAAGGGAACTGGCAACCTACTGATGCGAGTACGCGGAACAACTCAAAGTCTTAATCAGATCAAAACATTATCGGCAGTCAGCCTGTTAGGAAAATTTCCAAAAATATTACGGAGTTGATAATTTTTTTTCTGCTTCCGCTAAAAAAGAATTTGGCTCACTCATTGGATTGGGCAAGCATAAATAACATTCTCAACAACAAGTATGACGACTATCGTTACAGTTTATTTCAGAAAACTGGACGACCCTTAACAACCGATGGTTCCAGCGACAAATCAGTGGAGCCGGAGGGTTTACGAAATTTCCAAGTGCAACCAGCCCATCTTAGACCCAATAACAATCACTCTAGATACCAAAGAGATAAATTTATATTCCTTCAGAGACTATCCAAGGTGAGTCGATCCAAATGATCGAGAATTATGGATTTGGGGAAGATTTGCTTGTACAGGAGGTGAACCTTCCCCCAAAGAAAACCAGATAGGGAAATCATTTGGCTTAACCCTTCTTTTAGCCTACGCTAAAAGTTTTATTCTAAAACTCAATTAAAAACATTTTCACAAAAGAAATTTGTTACTAAAGATTTTCAAAAGGAATAGTTGCTAAGTTAGTTATGGTTGTATGAATATCACACAGTCCATTAGATCTAATGTAACACAAATTACATGGAAGGTAATTGCTGCAACACTAAGAACACCCAGTTGGGTGGTAAATTTCTTAATTCAAACATAGTTTATAAAGCTGTGGTCTCCTCTGATAGGATGCTGGATAAAACGTACATAGACATGATGAAATATGAGTTCAGAGAATCATAAACAATCTTTGAATAACAGGAATTACGCGCATAGCAAACTTTATCCAAATACGCGTAAGGTTTAAAGAAACAAGAAGATAATTTTTCATTAATTGGACTATTTTAAAGCATGTACTAGCATACAGGATAGATGTGGAAAAAATCATGTTTTGCCAAAAAAAGGCCAATTTTGTATGTAGACAAAAGTACTCTTTTAAACAAACAGACTGGAGATTTAGCCAAATACAGACATGGGAAAAAATATTTCACAATTAACATTAAGCCAACACAAACAAAGCTAATTTGATCTCTGTAGTTCAACTGAAAATTACACCGCCACGTGCATTAAATTTAAGTTATTTCAGTAGTTTCAAATATTATTTATATTTACTTATAAAGCCCTACATGTTGATCCATATAGCAGTTTAAATTTCTAGCGTGTTACAAATACATACACTCACACACTCGTTGAGCAATAGAACAAGTGATTACAAAATGAATTGCATTTGCTCCTATGTTTTGTGTTATTAAGCACTTTATGAGATTTTAATGTGGTTCCTCTGTGACGTTTTGACACTTATGGTTCTTATAGTGGTTGGAGCACTCTAGCATATGACAATCTCTTACGTTCTGGAATTATTCATATTCAGCCATGCCTAGTATTGTCTTGATTGAAATTGATGAATGCATTGTTCTGACATACAAAAATGCACAAGGTTTCAGGCTATACTGATTAGCTATTGAACATCGAGACTCATGTCTACAGGTCAGTCTGCACACACATGAACACACCCACACATATTTTATATGAATAGCAACTGTATTTCATAGAATTCCTAAACATACGTAAGGCATAAATATCACATCAAGTTGCTAAGAACATCAAGAATTCCCCAGTTTTTTACTATAATCTAGGCATACAAACAGTTGTTATTTTCTTTATATTTGAACGGATAAGACTATTTATTTAGCATTCCCATACTTGAGACGCTACGTAAAGTTTCCGATGTTAATTATTATTACTAACATAAGTAAAAAAATATTAATAAACACAGCAACGGCTTATAAAGTACCTCCACAAAAAGTTCCATTGCCAGTCCAACCAACATCGCAAGTGCACTTGTATGATCCAACTGTATTATGACAAGTTGCTTGATCATTGCAGGGATAAACGTCAAGATCACATTCATCAATATCTGTATATGTAAAAAAATAACAATTTCAATTTGTTAAGTTTGTTTTTGTAATAAAGTAACATTTATTTGTCCGGTTAATATGTATGGAAATTTCTTGTACTACTATTATTTGTTTTAAACTCAAGAAAAAATATTGGCCTTAAGTGAAAACAAAACACTAAACAAATTTCCTTACCACTGCATGTGTATCCATCACCGGAAAAACCAGGCAAGCAATAACAAGAATATGTCCCGTTTATGTTAAAACATTTACTGTGTTCATGGCATTTTGTATTTGTAAAATTCAAGCACTCGTCTATGTCTAGAAAGCAAAAAAAAAAAAAAATTCAAAAGGCAATGAACTTTTACATACGAAACGTTCCAGTAATATTTGGTGTTACGATACATTACTCAAAAAAAGCATGAACGAGAGCCCACAAAATGCTAATATTGTTATAAATATTAAATGTTGCCTTTTAGTAACTCGGGTTGTATCTTAACAAATATAACTTTCAACAAAATAAATAACAAAACATTTGTTACTTCTGTCTTATGAACTTTAGACTTAAGTGTTATGCAGCTAAATCTACGAGGAAAACTGAAAATCCACATCGTTACTAATACTCATCATTAGTGGATTAATCGGGAACCTCGGGATACAGATACCCCTCTCTTGACTACCAATTTTTTCATGCAACAGTTTAAAAGAACTTGGTAGAAAGAACTGCAGAATGACCAGGGTTTTTGTTTTACAAATTTGCCGGTGATGCAGTTCCATGTCAAACCATGTCAGAGTTCCAGGTTATCTGACAGGTTAAATGATAATACATAGAATACAAATTCTGTCAGCTGGAATACAGGGGCTTCGGATCGCGTAGCGTTGATCTGATATTAGATTTGACGATGACAACTGATCAACTTTGGGTAAGCAAGACAATAAATCAGCCTGATCTATTTCCTAATAGCATCAAATGACAGTTTTATAAAACGAATTACTGTTGGTAATGAAACCAGATAAGATATACTGCAATAAAGGATTCGGGCTGAAGAGCAAAACAGGCTTTTCCGAAGACTTTGTTAAAATGTTTATGTGCATAAAATTAAGATATATTTCAACTTATTACAAGAAAAATTAAAACTGAATCACTCTGCTAATAGAGCAATCGACAATGAGTCACATGTCACTGACCAATTTGCTTATGAAAGTGTCCAACACTTTCATAAGCAAACTTCACTTGTGGTTACCCTACTGGAAACCGCGTTATGTAAGGAGTACGCTTTCCTATGAAAATGGTTGCAACGAGAGGAACAGGATTTCCTGGACAATAAACTCTAAAAGGTGTTAGAAAGGTACGAGCATTTTTCATGTATACTGTTGATTATGTGGCTTAATGGCATGCCTGACAATAAAGCACAGGACAAAAGCACACCCTGTGAAATCTGTTAACTTGTACAATAACAAAAATTGACTTTGGAGCCATAGGACAACCATCAAAATACAAATTAGGCTAGCCCTTAGGATAATTATGTCAAGGATGGTTAATGTAATACCTTTTAGCGTAACGTACATTTTTATAGAGTGGATTAAAGTTGTCAAGACTCAGATTTTTAAATATGTTATGAACCTAATATGAAAAATAGGCTCTTGTAAAATTTACTCAATTTAAAGGGTGTGGAAACTAAAAATTTTGGTGGGCGGAAGAAACCATGAATTTGAATGTCTTTTGTTCTTACATCTTAGATGACCCTGATACCAGGAAAATCTATGACTGTTAATGCCCTCTCATAGAGACCCAAGGTATTGTGAATTCAACATGAATATGAAAGTCTCCGTTTAACAAGACATGACACTTTGCAGTCAGATTGAATTGATCAAAATTTTAATCCGTAATTCATTATTACTGGTTTTTGCAATAAATCGTCTGCTTTTTTATTATGGTTCTGTGATACTTATTTTACAGTATAAAGATGTCTATTAAAAGCTAGTATTAATAGAAAACGGACCCAGACTGAACTCGTTAATATTACACCTGATATATCTCACATTACTAAGCAAGACCATCAAAATATGTGGCTTAACCTTCACCCCAACAAATCTCTAAAAATCCTAATATATGACATCCCTGGTTCTGTCTTTATATTTTATTCCTGGCGTTAGCTTTTCCTTAATTTGCACTCAGGCATTTTTTGTGATGACTCAAGGAAATCCCTTGTGCAGACTTTAAAGATAAAATATTTGAACCCCTGAAAGGAGCGTTCTTCCAAACAATGCCTGTTGGTAACAAGGCAAAATATCCATTTCAAAACATTATAGCTCCAGGCATTCACGATAAAAAACGAATACCCTTGAATTTTGGTTTTGTTGTTTTAACAAAAAAACCCAGAAAAGCGGCTGATGTAAAATTAGGTAGAGAAAACTAGCATTAGTATTGAATGTAGGTCACCAATGGCTCGGTCACCCCATATTGTGAGAAGTCTCGAGGTTATTGCCCTTGAAATTTCCTCTAACATTCACATCCTTTTGCTGACAGGGTGAACAATTTCGGTTTGAAGTTGCTATATAAAGAGATCATTTTAGTATTCGTGACAGGGAAAACTTACTCGCGATGTACCAAACGAAAGGAATGATTGGGAAGGCTGGCAATTATAAATTTGGATCACAGTATGGGAAATGGTCTTGATATAGGCTGGCAATGTTTGTTTTAGGAAATAAAAAAAAAGTTTTTCTAAATGTAGTTTAAATAAATAACCAGTACTTGTATATCGTTTCCAAAGTCAGCTTGCGTTTGTTTTATGTGTAATAAATATTGTTAAAATCTAATTTTTAAATGTTTGTGATTATAAGGATGGTTATCGTATGAGGTGCCAAGACCCCCTTTTCAAATAATTTAGAATCGCACTTAATCTTTGTGATATTACTGTTTCGTTTTTTAATAAAAACCATAATTATTTCAATGGTGAATTGCTGATTAATCTTGTGGTTGATTTACTGGTGCTAGAAAGAGTAATCTTGTTGTTAGGTTCCAAGAAAGTCTGTTTCAGATTTGGACATATCCTGTTATCCCAGCTGTTTCACTTGAAGATAAAAAAACTCACTTCAACAACGGGGGTTTCATATGTCAAAACATTTCTATGTGTTTTCAGAAACACATAATTCCATATTCGCTAACAAACGCAATTATTATCAGTTTGCGAAATCTTAGGCTGATTAGGACTGTAACTGACCACTGGCACATAAAATTCTTAATTAGCAATAGATAACTAGTCGATAAAGAAAGCTGTTATAGAAAGTCTCAGCTTGAATGTATGATTGTTATATTTTCAATAGTAAATATAGCAGGAAGCAGAGGTGGTCTCAAAATTATCAGTCTGTTTTATAAATTGAAAGATAACTATCCATTATTTACAAGGGTTATTAATCATTTATGAACACTATTGTCTTTTAATACAGAAATAGTTATTCAAGAGGAAAAACATATGGGTATCTATATATTTATGATTTTTAAACTTTAATGCCATTACCGTGATAAATTAAGTTTATAAAGGGGAGGGCAACCAAAATGAAAGGATTGGGCGTGGTTTTAAACATCAATTACTGAGCTACTAGTTTCAAAATGAGTTTATTAAGACCTTGAAGTCCATTTAAATTTTGAACATATAAGCTGACACGTCAGAAATGTAATAGAACCAAATATAATTAATGGAGTTTTTAGGGACTAAATTGTACAGCTTTCACTTATGGTCTTCCATTATTGTTTAATACAAGCTGTTAAATCTTTCTTTCCTTATCTCCACAACGACAATTGTCTCTTTTAGAACGAAGAATCTTTTCCATTCTATCCATAACAAATACCCTTGTATTTTTACATACACTATTATGTTTTAGAATGAAAATCTTTCTTGCTTATTACCAGTCAGTTTTTTTCAAAACTGAATGGTAATAAGCTAGGAAGGAACGAGAGATACTTTTATTTTCAAAATAGTTCGGAAAATTGATTCGTGCGCAACGATTCTGATTTTCATATTTGTTTTTTCCCTTAATAAAATGACGAAAACTGTACAGAAGCATTAATTTTCTTCTTGTTAGTTATTTTATCAACTGAAAAAAAGAAAGAAACAATTTACGGGCTTCAAGAGTTAACATGAAATACAAAAATAAATAAATTCAACAAGTACTTAACCATCATATCAAAGCTTTTTTTTAATTTTGATTGCTAAAAAACTCGAAAGACTATCCCGCTTTGGCCTGGTAAATACGGTAAAACCATGCAATACAACTGAGAGTTAACAAATGCTTTATTAATCAATAAATTTTAGAGAGAAATAGAGTTACAAATAAAATATATTTTATGATTAAAAATCCTTGACTAATTATAGGCAATATTACATGTAATAAAGTTGTCCTTGCATGCTTGGGAGAAAAATTACGAAAAATGGAAAATGGTGTTTTGACAAGCTCATTTAACTTGATCAGTCTTTTAATGGAAGAAAAAAGAACATGCATTGGCAGGGAAAAAATATATTTTTAAAATCGAAGTCGAGAAAAACTGGATGACAAATTCTTCATCGTCAAACTTTCGCCCCAGGTTACTAAATAACAAGACCATTACAAACAGCACTCTTATTCCAGCTCCCTCCATTTTTACATTTTGAAAATCCTTAACAATAAAATTTTTAATTCCAGTGCAGGAGTGTAATTCCTTCTCAATTTTATGCGAGGCTGACCTCTGGCAAAATCAGAGTCACGAATGTGAACTTTGCGTTTTATAGAGCTGTGGTTTCCCTTTCCTGCATTTGGTTTCCCTGAGTATAAATTGTTTTCAAGCACTATCATGTAAAAGCTCTCAGCAATACCAAAAAGCTGTCTCCACAGTTTGCTGTTGGTCATGTCAGAAAGGACAGTAAATCCATGTTTTATATTGTCATGGCTTTAGTAGTGCAAAAGAAGTTAGTTTTATGCACATAAAATTACCTTTATAGGTAAAAAATATCTATAGACAGTGATTCAATCTTCCATACAAGTGTATATTGATCAAAGTAAATTGTAATAGATCTTTATCGAATTTTTGTCACGTTCTTTGTTATATTGATTTTCTCCATCATATTGTGTTTACTTGCCCTGATATATTGTACACTTTGGCAGAGCAAAGCAAACCAAAAGGATAAAATGGATAGAGAGCTATGAACAAGCAGACCAGGAAATTAGTAGGAAAGACAAATGCAGAGCATACGAGAGTCTCCACTAAAAATTAGATCGATGTGAAGGTGGAATAGTGATATGCAAGTTATCAAAAAATAGACTGAAAAAGGTACTTTGTTATAGGATAATTCAGCTCTTGAGAGGTGCTGGAATTAGCACCAAGAAACCAAAAGAAGAGGTTTAACTATTTTTTGCATAAGTTTAAATAAGTTCAAAAACGATGGTTACCCTAGAAGAAGCACATAATAGGATGTAACGAAATGAAGCCTAGACCAAATACCAGTTGAAGCTTTGAAACCAAAGAGATGAGTTACGTTGTAATAGATTTGAAGAGACTGTTAGTTGATGGAACAGCAAAGCCATCGAGGGTAAGCAGAATGTTATCAGAGGTTGACAGAGGAAAATAATTAACTACAGTTTGTATTTGCAGACTTGGTAAAGGCTTATGATGGAGTGTAATTAGACTACACATGGTGAGCGTCAAAGAAGAAGCAGACGGCAGAATAGTAAAAGAGGACCATACAGGTTACGTAGCACCTATGTGCTATAATATATATCAACCATAAACTACTTTGTTTTTGTGTGCACTTCTTTTCATAGCTATTTTTTGTATCTTACAAGAGAAAATAGAATGGGCACCTCTAAATGATATGCTATTTGCTGAAGGTCTTACTGTTAGTGATTCGTAGGGATACACCAGAATATAGATTTAAATGATTAAGACCCGAGAGAGTGTTGCAGCTACTTGTTTTCCTAAATCAATTGAGGGAGGGGATAACAAAGAGTACTGAAATAAGAACATGGCAAAATCATGTGTTAAATTGAAGAGTACGGCAAACACCTTTTGTGACAATAAGATATTTTTGACGCTGAGATCTAAAGCTCAGTCGTTAGATCACTCAAGAAACAAACAAGTATATTTAAGCCCTAGTATGACAGTATAAAACATAAGCCTTAAAGTAGCTGTTATCAACATATGCCCAGCTGTAAAACCCTAAATTTGAAAGTGCTATTAGTGTAATTACATTAAGTATCTAAGTAACCAAGCCTCCTTGAAATAAAAAGCCGAACCATATTTTCGTTTTAAATAATTTCCAATGTTAAAGAAACCACTACATATACAATATAAATAAGCCAATAACATTGACTTGTTGCCTTCTCTCTTTTTTTTAATATCAACAGTAAGATTAAGTCCTTAGAATCACAAACCGTTAAAATTTCTGCACAGTGAAAGCAATTGACATGTGCATTGTCACGCACAATATCAGAATGTCGATGACATCACTATTTTACTTTTTCTTCCAGATTGTATGTAGTATTTTTGAGTAAACATGGAAATATTTATTAACTTCCCAACTTTTGATCTGCTATTGTTTAAATATATTCTTTTTTTTGGTAATTTTATTTGTTAAATTAAGTCTATAGCATTTCATCAATTTTAAAGACCCACTGACCTAAAAATAATTAATATCATCATGAGTAAAAAAGTTGTCTTTTCCTTATGTTACATCAAGCTCTTTTTATAGAAAATAGATTACTGAGTTTCTACTTATCCTTCTACTAAAAAGCTGTGTATTTGTGACCTTTCGACATCCAAATATATTTATTTATAAAGACTAATACGTAATTTTCATCAATTACATATAGTCATATAGTCAGCCACATAAGTGAAAATGGCAAATAAAAACTTATAGGAAAATTTTTTATGTTCAGAACACATCATACCTACACAACTGTATCCATCACCAGAATATCCATTGAGACAAGTACATCTATAAGACCCGTAAGTGTTATTGCAGAAGGCATTTGCATCGCACGTGTGAGTATTTATTAAACATTCATCCACATCTAAAACAGGACAATTAAATTTAATAACTTATTTCAACTCCAGATTTAATAGGATATAAAGAGGGCAAAAATTTATATCATCACCAGTGGAATGTAAGTAAAACAAAAAATTAGGATGAAGCAGTCATGAATGAATCGCGAACTTCAGGTTTTCATCTATTAGCCTCTATTTTAGTAGGAAGGGATGATCGCTATGTAGTTTTGTTGGCAATAACGTTTAAAAGAGAGGCTAAATATCCCTAAAATCTGTAGGTTGGCTTTTGAAAACTGGTATCTAACGCTATGTTTGTAAAATTTTATCTTAACAAAGGGATTTCAACTTCTTGATCACAGCAACCGAAATGTTGACTGTAGGAATCTAACCAGCAAATAGAGATAGGCAATTTTTTTGTACAGAATTAAATACTTTTTACCTAATAGCACATAAAGACCGCGTCATTTTCATCTTTTTGAGATGATGCATGGACCTTTAATCCAAATTTTTTAAAGTTTAAGTGGCGTTCCCTAACAGAAAGGAGTTATTTGTTCTTTTGAAACCGTTTTGACGTTGTCGCAAGGTCAGGTCATAAAGACATAAGATGGCAAGGGATTTCTCTAGGCCAAGGTACAAATCCTGTTGAAGTTTTGCAAAACTCGTACAAAAGAGTCAGTGTACTTGCGAACCGATATATAGAACCGTTTCTATTAATATTGTTACCACGCTTACTAAAGAAGTGCGCTACTTAGTATTAATTCATCAATAATTATTTGTAAATGAGTACAAGATAACATTAACTTAACTCTGTATAAGAATAAGACATTACCTTCACAATAGACCCCAGTCCCTGTATAGCCTTTCTTACAGGTACAAATATAAGAACCTATCGTATTGGTGCATTCAGCATGCTCATGACACGGGGAAGTCCAGTTTGCGGATGTTTTATTACATTCATCAACATCTACAAAATAAAATGTGGGAAAATTACATGATATTTTTAAATAACTGATGCTAAACTAACAGGTAGCTTTTTCAAATGATACAGACCTACATATGTAAGGAGTAGATTTGTATTCGTGAAATGCAGAGAGGAATAACTACCGCCTAGGATAACATTACTTCTATATTTCAGATTACCTTGAAAGTATCCCTTCATTCCTACACAAACTAGATCAATGTTCAAACTACTAACAAATCGATTTTGAAAGGCATAGTTTTCCCTTTGAGAATAAGAGGGGTTTGTTTTTATATTTAGACTAATTATAAGACAAAGGGATTTTGATATCACATTGAAAATACATTTGTATCCATAAGATAATTAATTTAATTTAAGACTGATAAAAGAGTAAAACAGTTTTATTAAATGCCATTTTCACACAACATTAAATATGGGCATAAGTGATAAAATGTCATCAGATCCTAATTTTAAATATAAGAGAAAAAAGAAAATATCGACATAATAATCAAATGAAATATACCTGAGATATCAAGGATCCCAAAATCGGAATAACTTGTGCTGCTGTTACTTTCAGCAACGCAGTAATAAAACCCACTTTCTTCCGGTTTACCTTGAAGAGTTAAACTATTCCCAAACTTTGCACGTTTTTTTTCTCTTGTATACTATAGAAATAAAAGAATATTTGGTTAAAAAGTCGAATTCTTTAGTAAGGAGCTGTAAATATCCCCCTCTTGAATTTTAAGTCTCCAAACTAATTACGTATTTATGTTCGTAATATTTTAGTCAACATAAATGTCATTCGAAATAGACACCAAAAACACTGTTCTATTTAACTACTCTATTATTGACACAAATAGTAATTGGTCTCAATTGTCATTTTTAAAAGCATTCTTTATGTAAGGTGTTTCTCCCTCCATTAACAAAGGTGTAAAGGCCTCTTAGGAGCTTAAATTATTTTCGTACATGCACCCTTGTATTCTTTAAACTTATGTTTCAATGGAAACACAATAGTTTATAAAATAATAGTTGCGTTTGTTGTAACATTGGCTGAGCTGAAAGTGACATGAAAAGATATCAAGATTTACTTGATCACAAAAATAATTTCGCTTGACTTCTATATTAAGGTGTTAATTTTAGGTTGCTGTTTTGTAGTTCTCTACATCAAATTGTGAGGTAATGAAGGATTTTATTTGTGAAAAAAGAAGTAAATACTCCGCTTACATACATATAGTTTAAACCTATTAATGTAAAATGTTTGTTAAAACTACTCATTTAAACGACTATGTTTTAGATATATATTTATAATAGATCCCAAGTGTAATGTTAATTTGAAGTAACTTGCTGCCAGAGAGCAGACTTAAAAATAAAGTTGAGACAGGATACAATTACTTTTTTTACTACGTTTTATCTTATATAAAAAAACTAGAGATGCAAATAATGATATTTTAACTTTTACTACTATCTTTTTTAGGTTTTTAAAGAAAAGAGAAGTGTGTTGCTGAGTTTCAAAGAATAGATAAAGGCAAAATTAGTCATACCCGTCAACAAATAAACCTCTTAAGGCAAGTAGAAAAACTTGCCTGCCTGGAATTAATGGATAGAAAATATTTAATTTAATATTATTGAAAGGAAGGATTTGGATTTACAGAAAAGTAAGGAATATGTGTGCACCCAACAGGTTTCTAACCAATGCTGAAATAGCCACTTTTTTACTATATGAGCTATCTTAGCTACTTTTCCATCAGATTATTTTGCACCCACATTTTGCAATTGGGAGCGTCATTCTTTATCTAAATCCCTATCCCTAGGACATCTCATCTCAATCAAGGATGTAGGACTGAACCTCCCAAAATACTATGATTTCCCGTCTATGTCAGGGTTAACTGATCCAAACAAATATGGAGGGCAAGAAAAATTGTAAAAATGATATTGAAGGAAAGCTCTAGGAAATTCAGAGAAGTGAAAAATATCGGTGTACTGAATTAGGTGCATAGTATTTGTAGGGAATGTGGCGTTGATAAATATAAGCACAGGTTAGAACCCAGTTATGAACACATGGATTATATTTTTATAATTTCCCTGAATCATTTAAACAATCGATGAATAATAAATTCTTTTGAGTAACTGATATCCTACGGATGGCAAATGGAAATGAAAAAAGCAAGACAAAGCTGGAAACACATATGTGTGATTAAATCACTTTTCGGAAAATTAGAAATCAACAGCTTTGATATTTTGGTTAAAACTCTTATTAAGTTAGCTGGTTGTCAGAAAAAAGCCTTTGAAAGTCATGAATAGGATCGATCTGAAGAGACTTTAGGTTAATATTTGAATGACAACGTAGACAACAAAATGACTTAAAATTAAATCCATCTCAAACTGACAATTTCTCAGCCTCCAAATAACATTTAACAAGATGGCGTTGAAAGAAACACTATATTATTAATTTGAATACCAATGTAAGGCTAGACATAAAAGTTGGCTATTGTGGAGGATTTGAAAAATTTAAAGAGAAGCTCCTGCTTGAAAACTTTATTTTGTAAACGAATGAGAACAAAATGTTTTTATTCTACTCCTCCCTTCCCTTCCCCTTCCATAAAATGCATTATCTTATCCATATCTGTTCATAGTTCCTAAAAATTGCAGACAAAAAAAGACGTACCAAATTTATCCATTCCCAGTAAGTTTGCCTCAGGTTTTGCCCAACTGCTTCACAGGACATTTTAACTGGATAAGATTCGTTAATGTAGGCTGGGTTTGGATGTGTAAGGAAAGTAGCACCATTTTCTTCATACGGAACATTGACCAATTCTGTTAAGACAAAAAAAAACTTTCTTCAAAAAGATAATCAATATCAAACTGTTCAATTTAGAACGATTTTGAGTGATTCTTACTAATTATAATGAATGTAATAGTGATGCTTTCTCCAGGATTTAACCTCAATGTACAATAATCAAATGCAGTACTCATAGAATTAGTAATTTGTGTTTAACCATAACTGAGGTACCCCAATAATACGATTGTAGTAACCAGTAATATGGTTTTGATACGGAAAAAGTCCTTGAATATCATTAAACGTTTTAGTTTTCCTTAATGAGGGTTATTTTCTCGCTTTTGGAACATACTTTAAACTTCAAGAGATGAAGAAATGGAAATTAATATTTCTGAAGCAAAATTGTAAATAATATTCTAAAACAGATGATTCAGCATATGAAAAAATAGATGCATTACTTTTGTACTGGATCAGTTTTCTTGCTCATTTTGTCGATAAAATACTTCAATTCAGTTGGTTCTGGCATATTTTAGTTATTGTATTAGTACCCGAACTTTTTTTGCCCAGCGGTACAAAAGTCTCACTCTCTCCCCCTCTTCCTAAGGTAGATTGCTGTCTTGATTTCATCCAAATTCATCTCAACCATTCTCCCTCTTCCCCCCCGTCTTTGTTTTGCCACTTCCAAAGTTTGTCTTCCGAAACTCCTTCTTTTCCAGGGATTCGAAATAAGCAATACATGGTCCTCATTTTCTAGGTCCTTTCCCAAAGAGTGTTGAATTAATTTCCATTCTCTTCTCATTTCTATTTATGTGGTCTGTATTAGCTCTTTTGTAGATCCTTTAATTTCCCCCTTAGTCCTGCCATTTAATTCTCAGTACTCGCTATACGTGCTTATTCAGAAAAAGTATATTGTTTTATTACAACCCTCCCTATCATTTTTATGTCTCAAAACTTTGCAGTGTAACTTTCAAAACAAGGTAAAGAAATTCGGTTACATAGCTATTAACCAGAGCAGGGCATTGAAACCACCTCTATATGTAGGGCGACGAATTTTATTACATGATGAGTAGCTTGATGCAGTATCTGTACATCTGTATGAGTTAGAAGATCTGCTTACAGAATACGAAATGGAAACTACTTTTTAATCTACTGCCCCGTGATTTATAAACATGTCACTCTTTGTCGAAGTTGCATGTCTATATAAAAAAATTCTAAGTTTTATATAGCTTTTAGCTTTAATATTCGATAGAAGGGAAGTTTCTAGTTGTTTCAATTCTACAGCTGGTATTGCATCGAGTATGACATTAGTTTGCTATCATCGGTAGAATATAACTTGTGTAGATACGCAATAAAAATAAAAAGTACAAAAGCAATTGCACTAACAAAACAAATATATTTTTCTGGGAACATTAATTTTACAAAAAAGTTGATGATTGTACTTACAGATTTGAACTAAGTACTCACCAAGTCGCACAAATGACCAAGAACTCCCACGCTCAATACTCAATGTGTCGTTTGCTATACATTCTGTGTATAAAGAAATTGTCTGCCATTTCCTAAGTCTTACAGCCATTGCTATAGACAACGTTACTGTTGATTCCGGTTTTCTGGATTTAAAAAATACTTTGTTGTTTTCAGAGTTAATACGTCCATCGAAAACGACCATTACTTTTCTAAAATAACATCAGAGAAAGTTGTGAATAATGTCTGCACTAGATATAGATATATTTTTGTATAGGGTTTAAATGACAAAACAGCCAAAAGATATACATCACCAATAACATCATGGAACTAGTACAATAAATGTACAACTTTCACTAAAGGTGACAAAATATTAAAATTTGCTTTGAACCAAGGAACTTGAACCAAAAAACTAAACTAAAAAATAAAGTTCAACTCCTTTACTCCTGTTTTAGGCAAAAATTAAACACATATATTCATGGCAGGATCATGATGATCATATCAATAAAAAGCCTAACACAGTATAAATGGAATAGGATAAATAACAGTACATAATTCAGAATGTTACAAACTGGCAGCCAGATGGTTTTTACTCCAAAACTTTGATAAACGATACTGAACCTCCTTGAATGTTTTGAAGTCGGATTAAAAAGTTTGAAAAACAACGTTTGGACGATTTTCTCTGTGTTGGCAAGGCTTTTTTACACATCAGCAATTACGGATTAAAATCAAGCCACAAAGGACAATTGTCAATAGCAGTTTTCTTTACTTTTTTTCAATTAAAAAAATACTGGCTATTTTGTCCATCACTCTGTCGTTCTCCACATTGCACCTCTATACCACGTATTTCTTCTCTGCAACATTTATTTCTACAAAAAATTATATCCTTATTCACTTTTATTAGTTTATATAACATATTCAACACTGACATTATACATTTAGTAATAAACAGACTTCAAATATGTCTTTTCCTACTAAGCAAGGTATGTACTAAGTGCTGTCAACAAAGAATAAGGACATTGTAAAAAAAATTGAAACACATAAGTTTTAACTATTTACATCGAGTTTTGTCACCTAATTCATACAAATTATATACCTAATAAAAAAAGAGTATCTAGCTTTTAAAATAAAAATACAATGCCAGTTTTCATGGTTCATATAGGTATTTTTGATTCATTTAATTAGCAGATACAATGAAAATGATCTATACTAAGTTTTGAAAACCAGAGATTAGAGATTTTTGAAACACTAAAGGGGTCAGAACTGCTCCTCTTCCAATAACTGATGTTCCAATTAAAACTGATGTTTGCGTTAATGAATTTGACTGAAATGTATTTTGCAGTATTTTGTAATATTTACCTACCACGTTTGTTAAAGTGTTTTAAACAGGATAATAAAGTTTTCATATGGCAATATTGGTTGGAAATAGAGCCTTTAATCTATTGGTTTCATAGTCACATTATCAAAAAAATTGTATTGGTCACAAGAGCTGAGTTTTATTACATAATAGGTAATTACTTCGTTGATCTACAAATATATTACGAAGTTACTATGCAAAACTCTCTCGTTTATATTATTGGGCGATGTAGTTTTAATAGAAATGTGTCACCTTTATTGCTTTGTTGAAATTTCAAATATGAAAATATAGAAATTAATGACACTTTATATCAAAACATTTTGGAAAAAAATCGCCAGTTCTATCGACCACAAAAGAAATATATTTTTAGAATGGATGATCAGCCACTATACCTTTTTGTTTGCAGGCAATCTGATAGAACTAATGCAAATGATATCAAGTACTGCCCAGATTGATCAGCTAATAAAAATCCTCTTTTTAACAAGTCATAATATTGTGTTGCCAAGGGTGATGGTGACGCATTTGTTATATCCCATAAATTAAGGCGATACCAGCCTTTCTGTTCTCCACAAACATTGTAACTTGTCTTGATAGAAAGGTCTCCACTATGCAAACCGAATCCAAGATAATACAAAACTACCTCAGCATTATTTTTCAGCAAATCTGATGTTTGTCCATTAATTCTGACTGACAATTGATTTCCTTTTTCTTCATGTACAACTGCAGCAATGTCTAAATGATAGCGATCAACAAAATCTTCTTCTGTTGCATTTAACTTTAGTGATTGCCCTGAGTATACATAAATTTGTGTTTTATTTCCAACAAGGTTTGCCCCAATATGTACCAGATACATTCCTTTTCGAGGTATTGTGTACTTTTTTGCATCCACTATAGGAAAAAAACCCGACACTATTATTGCTATCGTGATTACTTTTATTATTAATATTGTTATTAATATCATTATATTATTACTATAGTTATGATCAATGTTGTAATTATTATTATTATATTTAAACACGTGCTTTAGCAAAGTTTCTCCACTCTTAAGTTTATGATCAATAAATATATCTGTAATGTAAAAATATAGAAAGTGAACCAAAGAGAAAGTTCTAAAATGTTTAGGAAATCTATCCATCTATCCATCCATCCATCTATCTATCAATCTATTTAGCTATCTATCTATCTATCTATCTATCTATCTATCTATCTATCTATCTATCTATCTATCTATCTATCTATTTTATCTATCTATCTATCTATCTATCTATATATATCGATTGATCCATCTATCGATTGATCTATCTATCTATCTTTCTATCTATCTATCTATCTATCTATCTATCTATCTATCTATCTATCTATCTATCCATCTATCTATTACATATGTAATATTTTTTCTTTTATTAAAAATTCAATAAATATTAATGTAAAATGTGTGAGGAGAGGTAACAAACGCACTAATCTTTCTTTTAGATTTTTGAAGCACTTTTATTAGCTAGTAGGTGTTTTTGAATACTGAAAGAAACAAAAATGATACTTCCGAGTGACGTTAGGAGGCTAACAGCTGATCAACCTAGTTGGAAAGCATTCACTTCCTCATGTTTTCGACTTAGTGAGAGTCAGTTGCATCTTCAGCTTTTAATGTTTGAATTTGTTATTGAATAAGAATTATTGCGTTTTCCTATTGTATAGCTTGCTGTTGATATTTTGCTGTATAAAAGCCAGTTTTTTCGCCTCTATCGATTTCACTATTGATACAAAACGTGTTTCAGTTTTCCTGTACTTTTTGAAAGTTCTCCTTCAACAAAGTTATATTCCAAAGTTATATTAAGTTATAGTCCATATTTTATTTGGACAATTACATTTTAAAGCTGAGACTAAACAATGGTTTCTCTAACTTCTCTCTATATCGGTTTGAAAGTTGTTGATTACCAAAAACTGTTGTTACTGAATATTAATCTTTATCACACTATTAATTATATTGATTCCATTTACAAATCAGATAGTCCGTCTTTTTGTCAAGGTGCACAAACTTTTCTCTTTTGTTTAGTTTTACCTACTGTTGTTTCCATGAAGGCATTTTACAGAGTGACGATATAGAGTATTACAAGTCAATAAATTTTCTTGGAAAATGCATCAATTCCTGGCTGTTATTATTTCATTTCCAAGTAAAGAAACCTTTATATATATATAAAGAATATAGTGAATATAGTAATGCTATCAAAACATTATCTAGAAACGGTGAAGCTAATACGGGTTGATGTATGAAATTTATGTATATATATATATACCCACTTACATTTCATACATCAACTAGTATGAGCTTCACCGTTTCTAGATAACGTTTTGATGGCATTACTATATTCTTTCTAAGAGTACTTAAATTTTCCATAGAAACCAGTTCATCAAACATATTTACAAATTGAGGAAACTTCCATTCTGTCAATAATGGCATAGCCATAGAAACAAAAATTTCAGATAAGCTCTGAGAATGAATTTTTAATGTATCTTGACGCCAATAAAATATAATTATTATCTAACCTTTAAACTCAAAACAAGACGGAAATTATACCGTGCAAACATTTATATTAAAACTCATATTTTAAAAAAAATACCTTTTGATATACTAGTTTTTTAAAATATTCGAATAACTAAAATAAATAAAGAAGTAAACTTTTCATTTTGTCATAGTTTAGAAGACAGAGCTTTAATCTTTTATGGTAAATATATTTCACTTAACAATAATCTTTCGGTGCAATATGTAAGTAAACCTTAATATTTGTGTAATAGAGTAATAAAGAGTGATTTATCAAATAGTCAAATAAAGTCCTTTTTTAGGAAAATTTGGTTCCAATGAAGATCTTTTAGAGTCAAGAATGTAAAGAATTACGTTTAATTGAAATAATATGGTTATGGTAAAATGTAAACCATTGCCTCAAAACCTTTATTCAGGAAAATAATCAATGAGTTTTTAAAAAATAATTCCGACAAAGGTTATTGTGGTCCCAGCTGGTTATTCCATTGAAAGTACCAACTGATTAAAATACCTTTTTCAAATAAAGATGGCGTTACCATCTACAGTATAGTCAAAACAGATCGTGAGAAAACGAGTTTCTCAAAATGTTCATATTTACATTTGAAAAGAAGGCCATATTAATGCACTTTCAAAATGTATGCCAAATGCGTCTATTCTATTACAACTATTCATATGGGAAAGTAATTATTCGTAATGTCGGGAAAATTTGATCAGTTTGATCACAGGTGATATAAAATCCATAAAATAAAGCTATTTTTCTAGAAAATTGATCGTTTCATTTAACTGTTCAGCTGACTTTTATTTCCAGAAAACACATTTTTAGTTGCACCTTTCATGGGTGAACACTGATGTATCACAATGAACAGTTGATTTTTTCTATGTACAAAACTGTCTCATTTTGTATCTTTTATTGTTATTAATTAGTTGGAATATTATCATGATTTAGGTTTTCTCCAAACATAACAGGACATTTTTATCTTTGAGGGTTAAAGTGTTAGGGTGGAATTTTGTTACATTAAATTAATAGTTCTTGTAGTTTTGTAGGGCAACGAGAAAAAGAGACCATTACTTTTCAAATTCTTTATAAACATAAATTTCACTTGAAATAAGCAAATCAAAACTAAAAATAAAAAAATATATAAGAATATAAAAAAAATATAAAAATATAAAAATAAAAATAAAGCGGCGATGTTCAAAAGTAATACATTATTTTTTCGATAAATAAAACTGGAGAAGAAGTAGAATCTACGATGTAATTCTTTTCAAATTTTTGAAAATCTTTAATGTAGTTGTTTTGCCTTGATTACACTGTCTATTGTGCGGATTACTGCAACAGAAGCAAAACAATTATTACAACTCGCAGTTCAAAAACCATAATTTTACTAGTCAAGCAGAGGAATTTCTACTTTTCGTTTAAAGCCGCTACAAGGTTACACTGGAACCCTAATATTTTTTTGTTTTAAGAAAGTACCAGACAAAGGATTTTTATCATAAAGGATTAGTGTTAAGTGTAATGGAAAATGAAAGGAATATCTCTATTTACACCTTGTCTATTATACCTCACTGCCAGGAATCCAATAACAAGCCTAATAAGCAAAGTAGGAAACAGAAATAATTGGAAGAAACGTAGAGTTCGATTTCTTTCATGGATTTAAATCTAGCAAATAATTTTTGTATGGCAGTAACATGAATTTTAAATAGCTAAGAAAACAAAAGGATTGGTTTGAAGTGTACAGTATTTCTTAAACAAATGATGTTCCACCTCTACACAACAATCTGTAATTTGACGTTAAAGGAAATAAATTTATATCACAATTTTCCTGTCTTGTGTTGAGTGTACTTCGGGTATTTTTTTGCAGTAGTAATTTTAAGACTGATAATTTAAAAGTATTTTTCTCAGCGATTTTTGTTAGCGATAAACACACAGTTGGCTGCATATCATAAATACACATATTATTTATATTTATAAATATATTCATACATATAATATATATATTATATATAAATATATAATATATATATAAATATTATATATTTGGGTCTTGCACATCTACTTTGCAGTATGCATTAATGCATATATTTTTTTGTTAATAAAAACATAATGAATTGATGAGACTTACAGCATATACTGTACAATGACTTTATTGTAATATGTTTTAAGATCATTAGTGAAAATACTTAATCATAAAACGAGTGGTAAAAAATCCATTTATAATAAATCAGGAAAATGATCCAAATGGAAGGTTTGGCAACATACCACCAGACAGAAATAACGTACACAACTCAATGGTGATGAAATGTCTATATTACGGGCGGGGAGAGGCACTGGTAATTTTAGCAAGGAGTGACTTTTATCTGCAGGTCTAAAAAAAACTTTTATCTGCAGGCAGTAAAATGCTGAAAATATAAAGGGATTTTTTGACGTGATGCTACAAAAAACCTACAGGTTACTTTTCCTTTGTGTTAAAGGATTTTTTTCCTCTCTTCAGACACATACTTTCCTTTACTGACTTTGGCTTTCATTTGTTATCCAGCAGATATTCTCTAGCATTATCAATTCCTGAAGAGTAATGTCTATTTCTAGTGGATCAAGAGGGAGGCTGGATTTATTCATGTTAACAAAAAATTTATTACTGAAAAGAGGGGTGGTGGTGGTGTAATACAGCTAAAGGAAGGTTCTTCAAAGAGTAAAAGAACTTACCCAATCCTAGTAGACTTCCTGTTTTATTGGCATAGGGTAAATGAACAAGTGATAAAAATCCACCCTTTACTTGAATAACACCTTGAGGATTTTGTTTCTGGCATGCAACTGTAAGTGAACTGCTTTCTTTAATATCGATAATATTAAAATAGCGTAATATTCCAGAATAATGATCTGGTTTTACTAGCTCAGTTTTGGTCATATCTGTCCTGATTCCTGTCTTAGAATCCAAAATAACAATATCGCAACTAACAGTATCTTTCTTGTTTCCTTCAAGTTGCAAGAAGAATGACATGAAAAATACACCTAAAAAGAGAAATTACAAATGTAGAGATCGTAGAGGTAGAGTACGGTTATTGTTAGTTGTGTGCTAAACTACCATATCAGATAACATTCGATGGAAAAATGAGTTTATCATGTACGCTGCATTAGATGGAAGAAAAAAATTTTCTGAAATGTACTCAAATCTTCTTTGCATGATTTATTTACTTTAAATAAATCATCATAGACATTTTTCTTCCCCTCCCTTCCCCACCAAGTCCCCAGAACCTAGTATGAGACTATACTGAATAAACCAAATTGACATTTCACGTAAAAAATCAACTACCATATCTTTGTATATGTCACGTGAGGAAAAAAGAAAAAAGAAAAGAAAAAGATAATAACAAGGGCTTGCTAAAATAATAAAAAACGATTTGATTAGTCTAATAAGGGTAAGATGTTGAACTGAAGTGTTCAGTTCATCTGAAAACAGATGTATTCAGTTGTGTTCGTGTGATTAGATAAGGTCAAGAGCAGACTTAAATCGATTTGTATATTATTTTTGCCAATAAAATACATGGTTTGTTTAATTCGCTTGATCACTCTTCTTCAAAGGAGAAAGAACCCCATTTCTAGACTATGTACTACAATCCTTTAGTTATAATTTAGAAGAAAACAAATTTTTCTCTATTATGCAATTTCTGTTTATTTCCAAGCAGGAGAGTAAAACAACTAATACTTTATGGGCAGATTAATTCCTTTTGTTCATTGAAAATCTTTTTTCCCCTCTGCATCAGTACTAAATTCACAAATTCTATCTGACGATGCCTGATTTTCATAAAAGTAAGTCACAGTATCACAAGGAATTTGATACTCACAAATAGCTTCAGGTAAATATTTGTTAATTTGAAACGTCTATTTTGCAGAAACATAAAAATCAATCCAAGGAATCGAGCTCTTGAGACAAAGATTTTGTGGGTGTTTCTCGAAAAAATATTTTTCAAAGTTATTAAACAATTTTAAGTAAAATTTTATTTTTTTACTTTTTGATAAATAGCCAATTTTGAAAATAAAGTCACACATTTGTTTAAACAGAGAAACAGTAGTGTATTTTTGCATACATTCACAAGGGTGTATTTCATGTGACATCAAAATCGGACCTGCAATAAACAATAGATATAGCTAATTATACTGTTACTTGATGTGTTTCTTGGAAAATAATGAAGGCATAAATAAAGTTTAAAGTTAGTTTGAAGGTATCTCTATCTTCAAACTAGCACATCTTCTGTTCATTAAAATGTTGCTCTGATTAAAATCTCTTTTCATTTTTTTGAATGGAATATACGAAGATGTTGCTAAGTAACAAAAAAGACTATTTATAGTCTTCAACTACTGTGGGATTTTTTCTATCAAAGCAACTTGCAAAAAGCTGGTGAAAAACCAGATTTACACCTGTCTTCCCCATCTGTTGGTTTCAGATAGCTGGTGTATATTACTATACAAAAATCAGATGACATGGGTTTATAAAGAAGAAATTTAACACAATGCAACAAATTTTCAAAATAGTTGTGTTTGACTTATTTTTTATTTTAATTCTGAATGAGTTTTTTGCGCTGATTTCAAATATGCTTTTTGTTTTTCTGTAGCATCCTTCGTTTATTCACAAACGTCAGTTTTGTATTTCTGGTACCGAAAATGTTCTGAGTGCATGCATTTTTGTCCGAATGATAAATGTGTAGCAATTAAAATATGCAAACATTCACACTACTTCACCAGACTGCTTGGCGAAGTCGTTACGCAACAAATACAAAAGATTTGCAGCATAAATTACTGCAGATCGAAGAATGCAAACAATTGCCACAATTTCTGACTCAAATATTGTAAAATTTATCACCTAATTTTATAAAAGGGATTAATGAGTCTGTTAGCGTCTCAGAACAAAACATGATATTGCGTATGGGTTTCAATTGTATGATATAACAAAGAAAGTTTTAGCAATAGGTTCAACTTTACTAACTCTCTGCTTCAAAACTCTTTTCATTTTTGAAAAGCATCCTCTCAATAGCTTACTCTTCACCTTGGAATATATATTTTTCGTGAATTTCAGGATGGCTTGTAAAAATAGAACGTGAACTCTCCAAGCTGCTTCTGTTATGTTTGTGGCTATTTCATTGGCAGGAAACATGTTTCTTGTAAGATGATGAGTAGAAATAAGTCTTGGATGGCATATCGACATTACTTTGGGATGCCCATGAGCGATAAGCATAAACCATGGGCTTCGCATGTTGTATGTGGTAGATGCCGATCAAATCTTGTAGTATGGCTGCGGAATAAAGGAAGAGTATTGTCATGTAATGCCAAATTCCCAATCCCAAGAGTGTGTAGAGAGAAGAGCAATCACCATGACGATATTTACTTCTGCATGGTCGATGTTTCAAAATGCAGGAAGGGTAAAAAAAGAACATCTCTTCAGTATCCCGATATACTGTCATCCAGGGCATCAAGTTCTCATAATGAGCACTTACTAGTACCGCAACCACCCGAAAATGTAAGTACGATATATCTCATTAACTAAACAGTACGTTTTTCAAATCAACATGGAGGTTTTATGCAATATTCATAATTCTTCCTTCATACATTTTATAAGCAACTCGTTGCATTTACTTCATTTTTCAGTATGAAACTGGGATGGAGATGTCATCGGATGATTCAAGCGCTGGAAGTAAAGTAGATCTGGAAGAAGCCTTTCGTCCAATTTCTAACACACTATCCAAGTAAACAGGAAGGTGATGATTTGATAAGAGATTTGGGTCTTAACAAGTCTGGTGCTGAGCTATTGACACCTCGATTAAAGGAATGGAACTTGTTGAAAGGAGACTGTAAGATGTACGTGTACCGGAAACTTCATGCAATGTTCAAAAACATTTTTGATGCCAGTGGTGATATGTGCTATTGCAAAGACATCAACGCATTATTTGCTGCTATCGGACTTGAGAACGAGCCTTCCGAGTGACGCTTGTTTATCGATAGTTCACTTAGGAGTCTAAACGCGGTTTTGCTGCACACTGGTAACAAACAACACCCATCACTTCCTCTTGTTCACTCAGTACACAAGAAGGAAATTTACGAAAACGTCAGACTACTCCTAGACTGCATCAAATACACCAGTTTCAGGTGGGATGTTTGTGGTGACTTGAAAATAATATCTTTCTTACTAGGGTTACAAGGCGGATACACGAAGTATTCATGTTTTCTGTGTTTATGGAATAGTAGAGCAGACAAAGATCACTATGAACGGAAAACGTGGCCTCCCAGGGAAGGTATGAAACCAGGTAAGTGGAATGTCATCCGGATTACTTTGGTTGACCGCAACAAGATCCTGATACCTCCTCTCCACATAAAACTGGAACTTGTAAAGCAATTTGTAAAGGCTTTAAAACCTGAAGGACCAGCATTCCAAGAAATTAGGTATATGTTTCCGAAGCTCTCTGAGGCAAAAGTCAAAGCAAGTGTCCTTTGTCGGACCAGAGATAAAACAAATGCTGGAATCAGATAACCTTGAAACTACGATAAATAACATTGAACGGGACTCCTGGTGTGCTCTTTGCAATGTTTTCCAGGGTTTTCTTGGCAATAATAGGAGTTCAAGCTACAAACTTCTTCTTTCAAAGCTTGTCTCAGCTTTCAGATGTATGGGATGTCGCATGTCCTTGAAGTTACTTTCTACATTCTCATCTTGACTTTTTTCACGAAAATCTTGGTGCTGTCAGTGAAGAGCATGGAGAGAAATTTCATCAGGATATCGCTAGGATGGAAAGAGGATATCAAGGACGTTGGGGTGCTGCCAAGATGGGAGTATACATTTGGTCGATAGTGCGAAGTGATAAATCAGAGCACTCAGGAAAATCAAAGTCTGCAAAGTTCTTTCATCTATATAATAGTGCCATTTACTACAGTTATAGGTATGACAATATTTGATAGCTATAACATTAATTCTCTCCGTTTTTATGCTATATTTCGTAACTACTTTTTATGCTATATTTTTCATCAATTCTGCCAAATTTAGAAGGTAATATCGTACAATTTTTCAAAGAATGATGGAAACGTGTTATCAATCAATGCAATATCATAAAAAGAGCAAATTGTGGTTCATTGTTTTGTTGTAATGCACTAGTGTGAGGTGCGTATTTTGGGCAATGTACAGTATTTCTCGAAAAGTAACTTTGGTATCATAAAAACGAACGATGATAGACAAAAATAAATATGATTTTCAGATTCAGAACACAAAAATACATTAGAAAACATCAAAAAAGTGCATCAAACAAAAATACTGTTACATGGTGTAATGAGTTACATAATGGTGTCTGTGTGAGAAGGAAGTGTTGTTACCTCCATAGATAGAGCAGATGACCATGTAAGATACTGGCTCGGATGTAGATCAATGCAACTATATCCTCATCATGTTCGTGTTTTTGTTCTAGCATAAAATATATAATGGAACTGTTGTGAAATTGTTATTGATTTGTTAAGTTACACTATCTGTCGTCATACCTTTAAACTGAAATTTAAATCTTCCGAATTTCTCTTCGAATTCTATTGCTCTCCGAAAGCACATTTCGCAGTCAAGTCGGAACCAGCTAGCTGTAAAGTAATAATAAATAATAAAGAGAACAATTAACTTGTAATTAAATGCCCACTGTTGAAACCTCACATTAATTGTACAGCACTTATTAAATTTGAATATTACACAACAACTGAAATTGTTGCTGGCTTTCGTATGACATTTCACATGTCTATTTTCATCTTAGTGAAGGGCCAAACGGTATTTTGTGATGACAAAAGTAGTTAGACATAATTTTCCAACTCACTAAATTCCTTGTGAAAATCAATAAAAACAATTTATTTCGGTATCTGATAAACTTTCGAATTAAATTTTTATGATTTTAGGAAATAAATAAATATGATAATCGGGTTTGACCATTACTTATTAGTATTACGTCAAATAATACAAAAAAATGATATTCGAATGAAAGTTTGCATGAAAACTAAAGACAAAGATCATTGAAATCTTTTCAATATATTTTAATCATTGTATTTAAATTATTCTTCTTTAAAAGCTTGTCAAATAAATTGGCAATATAAGCTTCTTCTACATCTCCCAATAATCTTTATTAGTATACTTCTTTTCAAAAGCTGTTATGATAAAGCTTAAGGTCATTCCTAAGGAAAATTAAATGTAAAAAAAGCATTTTTAGTTGGTTTTTCAACAAGCACATTTATTTTGTCTGCATTAGTTATTTACTAAAACTAATTATTGTGTATAACTTACCGTCCATTGTTGTCAATTTCGTCTGTATTGTTTTCGAATTATCAAAGTCCATCTCCATTGCTGGTTCTCTCAGCGCTCCTTGTAATATCAAAACCGAGAATGTTGATTCATAGTTTACAAAATAACTCCTTCCGGTTTGTTTTGAATCCACAATTACGGATATTGAATCCTTAGGTTCCAACATCATAATGCAAGATAAGCTAAAAATTGTACTAAGGACATTGGTATTCCCATCTGTAAGTGAGATGATTTGCCGAATGGGTTTTCCATTCAGACTCAAACTGACAACAATTGGCTGGGGTATAGTTTTCAAAACCGACACAGCAACACTGATCAACACTTGAGACGATTCTGTCGATGTAAAGCGTCCTATCATTCCATTAAAATCAAATAAACCGGCGGTGTTGGAAATAAAACCTCCTGATAATGATGCTTCTGTCCAGTCTTTTAAAGTTTTCCACTGTACACTTTGTTTAATGATATCATTACTTCTCTTTGATACAGTAAAACCTTGAGGTAATGATTTTTCCTTTGGGTATGAAGTTAGTTGAAGAACAGAAAAAATGCTCTCTTTCTTTATCGTAAGGCGTGAAATTTCTGCAGCGCGGAGTTCAAGAGAAATGATGGTGTCTTTAGTGAGACGAAGAGGAACACTAAAGCCTAAAGTAATACTTTTTGCATCCAATTTTAATTCAGCTCTGTTGTCTCTCATTTGGTTATCGGGTCCTAAGTGTGATTTAATTGAAATTTGTAAAAAATGTCCCTCTGATAAAGTTCCTATATTATCTAGTAATATCCGGCAACTGACCAAATAAATTCCATCTTTTGGTACTTTATACTCGCCCTTTTTTGCCTCAAAGTCATTGCCCAACCTAAAAAACCTTGTATTGTTATATGACCACCTTGTGAGTAAATGTTTGTCATTTCCATCAAGAATCTTCAGGTCATTTTCCATACTGGCAAGAAATCCAGTTGTGAGGTATTGATTTTGCAATAAAACAATGGAAACCGATGAAGGATTCCCTAAAGAGCATGCACTTGGTATTGAACACTTGTATATTATTTGTACAATATCAGATGCGTGCAGCAAAAGCGGTAAAGCAAAATTAACAGTATTCAAGTCATTTGTAAAGCTGTTGGTGTATAAGAGTAATAAATCCTGCTTTTTGTGCCCAAATATATTTATCCCAGCTTCTATTGTGGATCGTTTAGCCTTTTCTATCAACAAATTTACTGAAATAAAGTATATTCCTCCAGTTTGAACACTATACCCTCCATTCACAAATGCGTGCGCTGACAACTGGGCTTGCCAGTAACGCAAAGGAGATCTTAGTGGTTTTAGAATGTTCCATACATTGTATGCTAATGATGAATTGTCATATGATTTTAAGGGATAAGATGCATAGGGGTATGAAAACTTTAGTTTATTTATTACAAAATTGCTTCCTGAGTGAACTCGTATGTTTGTTGCTGTTTGAGATCTAAGAAACAAAGACACAAATTTATCCTTCGCTCCATCAAAAATACCAGTAAGACTTACTGTTGAATGAACATAAGGACTTATTTTAACTGTTTTAGATATACCATAATTTGTATCCATGGAATAATATGCTCCATTAATTGCAAATGAAACAGTAACTGACGTCATTTTGTCACTGGTAATATTTAGATTACAACTAACTAAGAATCTTCCACTTTCTCTTAATATCAAAATTCCATTGGTGAATTGGAAACGCCAGCTACTTTGTCCATTATGATCTATCTTCCACCCCGATAAATCTTTCCATCCTATTTGGGTGTAGATTAGTGAATAGGGTGTAACAGTAGACATTGATATTTGTTCAGACGTTTTAGCTGGGAGAGTGTGTCCCAACCATGTGACCGAATATGCTGTTTTTGGACTCAGTTTGACAGCTGCATTTGAAGCAAGCATTCTTAAGGCTAGATTTTCTCCCCTCTTAAGTTGAGTCACAGTGCTGAACGAATGACTGTGATAACTTGTAGGCACCTTTCCTGTTTCTAGCGTTGACATTATTACTTTATTATCAACCATTATGCTAATTTTAACATTATCAATAAAATCCTCAAGAACAAGATTTAAACTAACAAAATATCGTCCTTCCACAGGCGCAGAAAAAATTCCAGTTGATCTTGAAAACCCAATGTCACTATTATATGCTGCTGTCCAAAGTGGAACACTATTTACGCTAGCTCTGTTTAAATAACGGCCTTTGTTAACGAAGGCAAGGAAACTTGGAACTGTAAAGTAATCCCCTATATAGCGTAGGGAAATGGAGGATTTAATACTAATGTGCCATTCAAGATCATGACTTGAACTAACATAAACTGCTAATTCTTGACCGACAAAGAGCCTAGGATTCCCTATCACTCCTATACTGCCTATGACATCTTTCGTTTCATGAACAGATGTCAGAATAGGACCAGGAGAGCCAATGTTTCGCAATGCCAGCGAATATGTACCATGATTTGCTCCAATAAATTCTAAATGTACAGAGATAATGTATATACCAGTTTTTTGTATTATTACAGTTGATTGATCTAAATTTAACTTGATGCCATAAATAAATGAGCCTGGCACTGATGATTTCATCCATGGATAAAGATGCACCCAGCCAGTTTCGGCTACTCGCTGCCGTTTTCCCAGATGCAAAAGAAGTCCAGATTCAGGAAAAGGCAGAACTAATGATAGAAAAAAATGGAAGAAAATAAATAAATTCAAAGTATAAATACAATTAAATTAAGGTTGTGGTACAATTACATAGCAGTGTTGCATGTTTTGGGGATTCAAATTGTTTTATAAAATTGGAGATTACGTCAATAAGGATAACTATTTTTGCTATTAATTTAGAAGCTTTCCAGTACCTCTTTTTTATAAATAGTTGGACTTCAAAATATGAACAAGGATAGAAGTGCCTGCTAATTTTGAAATTTCAGTTTCGTAGTCTTTCTGGGGCTTTTGAACAGCTGTTTATCTTTCAGTTTTAGACATCGGATTGATTCTCATTTTTTCTTGGGTTCTGTATTTGTTACAAGTGTCATTTTGCCTTTTTCTTACCAAAATATATTAAGTGGGTATTAACTTTGTCTCATAGCAAAAGCTAGAGCAAAGTGTAGCAACTAATTGAAACTCAGCCTAAAAGATCAAAATCACAGTAAAATTCTAGGCAGCTCAGTTCTTACTTCTTGACGACATCATATAACTGTAGTCCGATATGAGGAGTTAGTAGACCTAACAACTATTGACAATTATGTAAAAAATGAGGAAGGATAAAAATCACTGGAGCTACAGCGAAAATTATGTTTTAACTAATTTTACCACAAAATTTTTAATAGTACCTTTTGTCTATGGTGCATACCGTGTACTACGTTGTGGGAAAAAATAGTTTATAAATAAAGATTTCAGATTATTCTCTGTCATTACAGAACAGAATAAGAAAATTATCAGTGATTGTTTAACTTAAAAAATAATTCTTCTGCTATTCTATTCCCACCAGCAGGGGGTTAGTCCCTTGTGAGATAACTTTTTATTCTATTAAATTAATCGAAAGATATTTCATCTTTGACTTAAGCTTAGTTTGTTATTAAAAAGTATAAACACCAGTTACATAAGATTAACTTTTGTCATTTAATGTTAGAGGGACTGAGATTCTTGCTTTGTATTAGACAGGATTTAGCCTCAATTTTCTGTACAGAACAATTCTGCTTATTTATATTATCGTTTAAAATAAGAAAAGAATCTGACCAAATATAAGATTAAAACGTTTTGGTCATTTTATGGAAAATATCGCCTTTTTATAAATGGAAAATTAAAACGAGTTTAAAAACATGGCGGAAAAGGAAGCAGTCGAACTCCGACACGTAAACTTGCCGAGATATAAAAAAGTAACTTTCATAGAGCAACACTGTTAGCCTTCTACAAGGTTAGCCACAATTTAAATCTTATTATCAATCTTCAAATTTCACCACAATAATGCACGGTGGATACAAATGAAGCACTTAAAAAAGAATTTGGCAAAAACAGTTGAATAATCGAACTTTTAAATAGTACATTTTCTGCATACTTAATAGTAAAAAATAAAAATACACGAGACAGAGTAAAGGTGTGTATTTTATGTTGTCACCTCAGTAATACCACCTTGTAGAAAATTGTTACCAAATAAAAATCGAGGATATTCAGGTGTTTTCACTACTTGTCTTCAGATAAATATCGTTTAAATTAAACATTTTTACCAGTTCATTAGTTTCCTTTTATTCCTCTTAGACGTTTTAACATTATTCAAGGAGCTTTGTGTTACTTAGATTTTCTTTTCGATTTATTTAACTTGAGTGCTCCCTATTCCTGTAAATTTTGGCAAGTACTGAATAAAACCAATGTGAGAATATTAAAAATTACTAAACAATACATTCATTGGCGTATAATAGGACCCAGACTGATCCGATAATTCATTCAAAGTTGTTGCTACACGCTGAAACTAATAAATATCTCTCATCCATTAACAGAAACATCATTTATAGGCTATGTGAAGACTAACTATCTATTGCTCTGACAAATTAAATAACAGCAGGAAACAGAAAAAAATGCACCAAATTGTATGAAAAAAAATTTATTCAGTATTTGAAATAGAAGTTGTTGTGTTTTCCCTTTTTCTTTCGGCTTTTCCCGTTAGGTGTCGCCATAGCAAGTTCTTTCTCTCCACTATCGTCTGTTCTTGGTATCATCCGGTTTCAGTCCAGCCTGCCACATGTCCTCTTACATTGAGTCTGGGGATCTTCTCTTTGGCCTGCTTCTTCTCCTTTTCCAGGTGGTGTCATTTTCATAAACCGACTACCCATATGCTCCTCCTCTCTCCTCATGGCATGCCTGATTAACCGCCGCCCTGCTTTCCGGATCTTGTCCCCTATTTTAGTAACTTATAACATTTTTCTCACAGTTTTCTTTCACATTATGCCTGTCCTAGTTTTCCCAAGGTAGAATCTTAACTTTTTTTAGGCTATGAGTAGTAGCCAACAATTACGTTGCTGGCAACATAAAATCTGGTACCTAACAAATACAAGGAATTACAAGGCAGAAATTTAGAAAAACACCGAAGAATTTTGAAGGCTAGAATTAAAATTTGACATTAAAAAGAAAATCAATGTTCAGCTTGCGACTTACTCAAACAAAACACCAAGTTAAAGCCTTTCCTCAAGAAAAAAAATTCTGTTGTTTTTGTTGAAAGTGCCCAACAGCGAAATAAGGGATAGAAATTCAATTCTATTACCGCAAAGGACAAATTTTACTTAAATAAAATTAGCCATAATTATGAGCTCCAAGAAAAACGTAAGGTTATTTATACAACTGGGAGGTACAAAATATACAGAATTGTGTATATGTTTTTGCTTTCAGATAATAGCTTTTCTCTGAACAAAAAATACGTTAGTGAAAGAGTAGAAAGGCACTTATTTTCAAAATTTTATAAAAAATTTAAAATTCCGAAATTTAGTTCGTTAAACCACAGATAATTGACAGTACAGTTCTTTGTGTTGTTCTGGATGTTTTTGTGAAAAAACTTTACATAAAAGTGTAATTTTCAAGAAGACGAAGATATAAAAATATTTTCATAAGTTTTCTCCAACAATTTTTATGATATCAGTCCTTCGTCTTGAGTATTTTTCATTGAGTATTTGCATAAAAAGGTTTGGGTTAGTAACAAAAGCTACACGACTTTTACACAATATGTATACTGTCCATTGTACTAGGTGATGTGCACTACAGCTGCTTCTCTTCACTGAGTACCTATTCCAAAGAATGCAATTCAAAATCCAAAGGATGTCTGAAGGCAACCTAGACCTTCGATGTAACCTTTGATGTAGCCTTTGATGTAACCTTTGATGTAACCTTTGATGTAACCTTTGATGTAACCTTTGATGTAACCTTTGATGTAACCTTTGATGTAACCTTTGATGTAACCTTTGATGTAACCTTTGATGTAACCTTTGATGTAACCTTTGATGTAACCTTTGATGTAACTTGGGTAGATGGTGAGCCATATCATTAAGCCATTTTATTAAACAAACCAAAATGAAATAGAGTAAACAAAGGAATGCAAATATTACAAATTAAGTTAATACTCATTCAAACAAGGATGATGAAATTTTTTATAAAAGCAGATGCTTTCAGAGCAGACCAATTAAAAACTTACATAAAACTAAAACCCATTAATTTATATATATATGAAGCGTAAATGTACAACTTACCTTGCCTTATAACTCCAAGACACAAAAGCAATAGCAACATTGGAACCGTTCATATGGATTCTTAAACAAGGTCTATAACATAGTACTCCACAGTGAATGAATCATTAACAAACTGAAAAACAATAAAAGTACAGTTAGTCTAATTCTTTAATTTAAAACGGCATAAACATAACAACTAAATGAATTGGGCTTGTTCTAGCTCCTAGCTACGGGAGAAAAAAATATGAAGGAAAATCTATGTTTTTCTTTATTGCAGCCAAAATCGATAACCTGTCATCTCTTAATGTGTTACATCATCCTTGAATTACTTACAAGTATATGTATTTGATATTCACTTTTATATGTAAACTAATGTTAGAAGGAAAAGCCTAATAAAATAACAAACTTTTTCCTTTCACGTCAGATCATGACAAAGAAACTTAAAAACTTGTAATCGAAAAGGTAAATAAATGTTCGTATAAATACCGACTACAGAATCGTTGTATGGCTAAATCATGTATCCTGTTTTATTAGCTTTCAGAGGCAAAACCCAGTGTTTGTATAGTGTTTGTCTTTATCTAGTGCCCAATTATCTAAGTAAAATCATTTGTTTGATTGTACAATGAATTGGTTCCTTCAGTTAAAGAATTAGAATTTTTGAACCTGCTCGTGTTGTTTACACACAGCTTTCACAGTAAACGTCTGGGTGGATGAATAATCATCTGCATTAACAAAAAAATGCTGACAAAAACAATGTCAGTAGCTGGACTTGATTTTTTTTTGCTTTAAAAGAATAGGCAGAGAGAATTGTATATTTTTGGTACTTAGTTCAATAAGATTTCTCCCATCGGGTTTGTTCTAATATACATGGCCTCGTATACATGTATATTTCTCCTTTTACAAATTTTTTGTTTCATATCCGGGCCTATATTTAAGGATAACTTAAAGCCATTTTTAAGTCGAAAGAAAAGTTGCAATTTTTGGGTGGTGTTAAAAAGTTATGCTGTCTTCATGTTTATCATGAGCGAAATAATGCAATCTCTTTAATTTTTTGAGAAGTTATGTCCCAATTTATTATGTTTCGAAAAGTGAGTGACTTTGACCAGGTATGACTTGAGGTATGAACTTTACTTCACATTACTACACTACCATAATGACACAAAGAAAACACTATTATAGCTGCATTAGCTTGTAATCTGTGTTCAAAAATCCCCTCAACAGCAAGTTACTTTAAAACATAACCAATTGGCCTTTGGTAGTATAACATTTTACAAGGTACCCATTGATCATGACTGTTTTGATGTTATATCTAATAGTTCTTTTAACATTTTTTACTTTTCTTACTGTAAGGCCAACAACAATTAGAAACAAATTGAAAGCTCTAATTAGCACATTTGTGATAAAAGTGCATTAAGAAAAATCTAGCTACAGTTTCCAATGTGCAAACTGAGTATTGTACTAAGCTGGATTAAGAAAACGAAATCTAAACAAATTGGGGTCTCTCCAGAAAACAGTACTCAATTGCAATTGATATTCTAGGTGTCTTTCTCTCAGTGGATATAGCTTTTGGGTTTTTTCAAAATGATCCTTACACATTTTATTGATTCACACTCTTTTTTACGCTATTTTAGTAAAATACACCCAAATCTTAATTTCAATTCAACTTTACAGCTATATTTTCACGGTTTTAATATTACTTTCATATTTTCTTTCTTCTGGTTAGTGAAATGACAGTCGTTTCCTGGAAGATTTCAATTTAAATGCTCAGTATCAATAGGAAAAACAAATCTTTATATTTTAAGAAAAAACCCTGAAAAATGATGGTTATATTTTCTATTTTGAACATATATATATATATATATATATATATATATATATATACTTTTCATAAAAGCATAGAGGAGTTTAAAGTTATATTTTAACCTGTGAACTGGGATTAAATGATTTTTTTACTAAACCAGACCTGACGAGTAACAAGACAGCATTATATCATCATTATACAGAATAGTGCTGGTAATAATTTGACTTTCACACATGTTATTTAAACAGCAGTATATTTTTTAAACTTCATGAAACTAAAAAAAGTTTGTAGTAAAAAAACCTTTATTTCAATGCCGATCTTGGCCAGTTAAAAACACAAGTGACAGATAATGCAAAATGGAAAAAATTTGAAGAAAGAAATTGAGTAATCTTGAATGCAAACTATGGTCCTTCATTAACTTTAACTGGTTTGTATCAAAACAGCTGTTTCAAAGTGTATCGAAGGGATTTACCAGATTATACCTCTAAGCCAGGTGGATTTACAATATGGTTACATGGAATAATTAGTGAAAAATTATTAGATCACATTAGATTCTGATCTGATATTGATATGACATATATATATATAAAGGTTTCTTCACTTTGAAACGAAATAATAACAGCCAGGTATTGATACATTTTCCAAGAAATATATACCTATGCTATTTTTCAATTTTCTTATTTTTTTTCCCTCCCCTATGATCCCAATTCTGTCTCTGAAAACAGGCACACACACATAAAATGCCACTTGGAAAGCAGAAGCGAATTGCTTGAAATACTTCCAGGGACATGGTTGAGGCTCGGGCTGGGAACACCTTGCACGGTAAACTATTGATTTATCAATTCTGTCACTACTCTAGCAAATAGGCTGTCGCTTGGTACTCTACTCGAGAGATTATTAAAATTCCCCTAAATCTTTCACAACGACAAGAAAACATTTCTGGTGGCAAAACTATTTGTTCAGACAAATCTGTGCTACAAGGAATAAACCTTAAAAAAAAAATGTAAAAAAATCCAACAAACACCTTGACAGTATTAAAAACAGAAAATATACAAATATTTGTATTCATATTAAAAAAATAAAATTTAAATTTAAAACAACTTTATCCTGTCTGCATAAAAGAACGCAAAAATTATTGAAAAAAAAAAAGTGCATAGAAATACAAATAGGTTATATTATTTGAATATCATGTTCGTTACTATCAATTTTTATTTTGACAATAAACATTGATTATAAATCCAGTGATTATAAAAATTATTTTTCAATTCAATTTCAACTAATAAAGAGAAAGTGTTATGACAAATATTGATTTAGTAAAAAGTATTCTAAAATTGTGATTAACAGAATTTCATTTTAACGATGCAGAGCTGTCTTAAGTTTGAGTATTCAATCTGCTCTGTCTCACTTAGATGACCGAAGTCTCAAAAACAAAATGTATTGTGCTGCCCTTTTTCTTTGGGTAGTGAAATTTTCAAAGAAAATACAATAAATGAAATTATTTTTATTTAAGTAGAAATCCATTTATGGAATTGGTTTAGATCAAGGTATTTTTTTTGCTGGCTAACTCAGATTAAGAGCCGTCAAATGTTTTGTACGTAAAAGAGACCAAACTCTCATCAATGAAAAGCAAAACAAAACAAAATTATTCTCCTTAAGAATAAAAAAAATTTAAGTAAATTATATGCATATGATATAAATTATATCTTTTATGAAGAAAATTGGTTTGAGAAAGTTTTACTTTGTCATTGGATGAAAAAAGTATGTATTTCGGCAGGTTCTATTCCAAATAGTGCTAATGATAAGCATGTACATTTTAAGAAACACTACTCAATTATCCTACAAAGAGTGTAATATCTTCAGGAGAAATACGTCTCCCTTACTTGTAAAAATGCCATACCTCCCAGCTCGGTATACTAAATATATATTAAAATATACTAATAATAATTATTTTAGTAATTAGCTGCCATGCTTGAAATCGAAACAACATTTAATGCATATACAAAAATATTTCCCTGAAAGCTGACCTTTGTTTTCATACTAAAATACAACACTCCTTTCATAATTTTGCATGTAATGTATTAACATACAATTTCCTGTTATTCCTTTACATCATTAGGTTTCAAATTTACACAAGACATAAAGTAAACTAACAGAATATCAGTAAATCTTACCAATTACTTTTTTGAGCTAGTGTTCATGACTGAAATTGTGTCACTGGAATGTTTTTCTGCAGTTGTGATTTAGCCTATTGATGACAGAACATAATGAATGCAACTTTAGACTCATCACTGATAACATAAACCAGAATATTTCTGAGTACATTCAATTAAAACCTTAATATTATTCACACAGAGACATTGCACAAAAAGCCTTTCATAGAGCAGTATAACAAAATAGAAAGCCAAAGATGACATCTTGCTAGCACCAAAAGCTTTGACTAATTCTAACGTGTCCACATGTTGTAATGAAAGACAAAGTCCGTCGTCCAACTTCTGGTTATTGTCATTAGGAACAAGGGTGGTCAATTAGGTGGAATTATCTATGTACAAACACACCTGCTTTTGTCCACAGCTCTTCTCACCTGTTTTTGACCCCAAAAGCTTCTAAACCGCTTTGATATCAATCTGTTTGACGATATCACTAAGGATTGTTTTGAGTATTAATGGAAGATTTTCCCTTAAACATCGACTTATCAATCATTTAAAAAAACTGGGATTAGTTAGAAGGAAAGTCTGTTCTACCTATTATGCACAAAATGTATGCATACAATATTGTTTTACACGTTGATGTGAGAATCATGCTTTGCTTTAGAGAGACTTCGTTAATCTCTCGCAAAACTCCTAACACTGAATGTTTTAAAGATATATTGATGGGCAATAAAAGTTTTTGGCTTCTAAAGTGTAGGTGGCGCTACTATTTAATTTCGACAAATATATTTCACTGTCTTACTGAAACAACATATGGGAATTAAATAAAATTTTAAATGATTATATAGAAAACCAAAGGTAAAATTCAAGTATTTTTGACTCTGCTAACCCCTTAACTACCTTATTCTTATCAGGTCGTGCTGACTGTAGTAATGGGCTTGTTTGGTTTTCCATTCTTTAACCCAGCATCATTTTGATGGTGGTGGGGTTCATCACCATGTAATAATCAAAGTAGTCTGCATTGGCGTACATGGTTCACAGTATTAAATATTGAATCAAGAAAATTATTAATGATAATAGGTCAGGGTATGTCCATAGTTGGTTTCTACGACAAAATATTGATTATATAGCTCAAATGATCACATTGGAAAGAAAGCGTTCGTGTTTGTTGTTGACGTTAAAGGGTTAAACATTTTACTTAAAGTACTACAAGGTTGGCCAAGTATCTATAAAGAGCTGATGAAAAGATTTACAAAGCTAACTCCTGACAGCTGGAATGGAAATGACAAATCAACGAATGGTATTTTTCAAATTTTTGAGTCCCGCTTTTACCAGGTTTGTAAGCAAAACAGGTCGCAATGCATATCCAAATATAATGCATGGAGGTAAGAATCCGCAGATATAGGTGTAGATGGTACATCTTTCAAGAGATTTGAGAGTTCTTGTTACAAACAGTAAAACTGAGTTTTGTGGGCAAGTACAACTACCTTTACGAAGGTACGTCTTGCAGCCGACCACAACAGGAAGAAGTGTTTTAGCTTCATAGCATTTGGGTAGATTTTTATAAGGTGTAAGGGTATTGTTTAAATAACGAATGAAAAAGTAAAATAGTAATAGTAATAGTAATAATAATAATAATAATAATAATAATAATAATTTTCCTTGATAATTACACCAGACACTGACCATTATTGTCAGTCAGTAGTGTAGCATTGTAAGACATATGACCTCTGATCTTAATTGATTGCTGGGGTACACGAACTAGTTTTGCCTGGTAATTATAAATGGGCTAGATCAAACATTCCCACTCAAACTGAAGACTTGCTAGTCAGTTGCCTGAACTTAACCAGATGGGCATGCTCCGAAAGGACCTACACACCACGCATTTCTGTTTAACGGGCGGGAGTAGTGGGGGAGCATCATATTTAGGTGTCGTGAGCGAGGATCTCAGGTTCTGAAGGGCTTAGTACCGAGTTGCACTTGTTACTTAGTCGTGAGGTACTGGGTGAAGCCTCGCTAACCTAAATAGGCCCCAGCGTCAAGGTCATTTGTTGTATTTTTATTACGATGAATTCATCACACACACTCAGGTGTGATGCATGCACCCAGCTTACCCTTATCGGGCTGGCAGTCGGATGGGTTTGCCGGGGCTTCTACCCCTGAGTTCCCCGTGGGCTCGTATTGCTCGTATTGCTAATAATAATAATAATAATAATAATGGAAACTTTTTATTTTTTCATCTTAACACATACAATTACAAACCTCACTAATCAAGGTAGTTTGCATTGGCTTGCCTATTTAACAAAATCAAAATTAAATATTTTACTAACAAAATCAATAAAGCGACAATAGTTCAGGG
>RDPX01000023.1:2999464-3009464 GCA_003991215.1 Morbakka virulenta
ATTTATTGAACAATTAAGTTGCTCGTAGAAACCTTTGCTTGCCTCAGGTCACTAGGTGTGACCCGGTAAGTAATTGTAAATAAACAGCATTCATAAGAAAACCGTACATAATAATAATAACAATAATGGAAACTTTCTATTTTTTCATCTGAACACATACAATCACAAACCTCACTAATCAAGGTAGTTTGCATTGACTTGCCTATTTAACAAAATCAAAATTAAATATTTTACTAACAAAATCAATCAAGCGACAATAGTTCAGGGTTAGTCCATGGTTGATTTCTACGCCAGAATATGTAGTATGTGGTGCGAATGATTATATTGGAAAGTTTGGTTGAAAGAAAGCGCTCGTCTTTGTTGTCGATGTTCAAAGCGTTGCACATTTTAATGAAAGTAATACATCATTGACCGAATATACCTAAAGAGCTCATGGAGAGATTTACGAAACTAAGCTTCGAAAAGCTGGATTGTAAATCACGAATTAAAGAACGATATTTTTCGTATTTGCGAGGAGCATTTTTATCCAGGTTTGTTTCATAGCCCACCGTCAATTCAAGAATGTATAGCTGTTGTTGTGGAGTAACTAAGAGCAAATCAGGCCTCAAGGCATCTCCAGTTATAATGCATGGCGATAAAAATCCACAGATATCAGCATATATTGTACAGCCTTCAAGAGATTTGAGAGCTCCTGTTAAAAACTGTAATGTTGAGTTGTGTCGCCAAGTATATCGACCTTCCTTTTGCAGCCGGCGACAACATGAAGAAGGGTTTCTAGTTCAAAGCAGGACAAACAAGAAGACGGTAGACTAAGTTTTCATTTGGATTGATTTTTACGAGTTGCAATGGTGTTAATCAAATATCAAATGGTAAAGCTCAAGATATTTTTTGGCAGCTTACTTTGAACTTCAGACCAAAACTTGTTATATTTTGAAGTTGCGTTGTCAAAGAGAAATGAGAGAATGGTACCTTGAGTAGTAAGACGACTTTGTAAACGCTCCTTGTGTTCTGTCTGCACAGCTTTTATAACTTCTTTTGTATTTTTATAAATATCGTGTTGTATATTGGTACTATTGCTTGTGTTTTTCCCCAATGTTCGGAAATGGGTAGACGGAAAGTGCCCAGACCAGCAGGTCGCCTGGCAATTCCTCAGGGAGCAGCGCCCCTGCCCTAGTCGAGCTGGGTAAACCTGGCGGGATCTTAATTGATTGCTGGGGTACACGAACCAGTTTTGCCTGGTAATTATGAATGGACTAGATCAAACATTTCCGCTCAAACCGCAGACTTGCCAGTCAGTTGCCTGACGTTAACCAGTTGTACATGTCCTGAAAGGGCTTACACATCACGCATTTCTGTTTAACGGGCGGGAGTAGTGTGGGAGCATCATATCTAGGTGTCGTGAGCGAGGATCTCAGGTTCTGAAGGGCTGAGTACCGAGTTCTTACTTTGTTACTTAGTCCTAAGGTCTTGGGTGAAGCCTCGTTACGAAGACCGTTTTAAGCAGAATAGGTCACGTAAACAGGCCCCAACTGCAAGGTCATGTGCTGTTTTAATTAACATCGATATCGCACACACTTGGGTGTGATGCATGCACCCAGTTTACCCTTATCGGGCTTTTAGTCGGATGGATTTATAGGGGTTTCTACGACTGAGTCACCCATGGGCTCATATTGCTCCACCACTCAATAATAATAATAATAATAATAATAATAATAATAATCAAATTTTAAACAACTATTGAAAAAAACACAGAGAAATGAAAAACCAGACCAAACAACACAAGGAAAATATTTGGGAACAATAAAGATTGAAGGAGGTACAATTTAAAGGGACAGTATCTCACCGCTGCCATTCATTTTGTGCTTGATTCCACTGACAATTAAATCCAAAAAAACTAAAGGTGGATATGAACTCAAGGGTCAACAGCAAAAGGTAAACCACTTATTGTATATGGATGATCTCAAGCTTTATGCCAAGGGTAAAAATCAAGTGAGTCCCCTTGTTAACATTGTGTTCACATTCAGCATTGACATCAGGATGGAATTCTGGATTGAAGAAATGTTCTGTTTTGGACTGGAGAGGGGAGAGTTTAAACAAATGGATGGACTAGTATTACCATGTGGGACATTAGGAAACAAATCGACGAGAAAGGAGATAGGTATTGTGAGATTTTGAAAATAAATAAAGTGATGCAGGAGGTAATGAAAAGTAGAACAAGATATGAATACTTCCATACATTAAGGCTGGTCCTGAAGTCAAAACTGAATGCGCAAAACAAAACTATAGGTATTAGTACTTGAGCAGAGTCATTCCTTAGATATGGAGCAGGAGTAATAATGCAGACAGCAGAAAAACATAAGAGATTGAATCGAAAGCTGAACAAGTTGATGACCACATATGGTATGTTTCATTCAAGGAGTGATACTGAGAGATTGTATGTCTTCTTCTTCTTCTGAGTTCCTTATCCTTTCAGGACGTTGGAGATCATGGTCTTCCATCTATTTCTCTCTTTTGTCAGTGCTAAAATTTCACAATCACTCCTCTTGAACTGGAGATCCTTGTTCAAGCTGGTAATGAATTTCAGTCTCTGTCTTCCTCTACTTTTCTTTCCTTCAATCTTCCCTGTTAACACCAAGTTTTCCATTCCTTCACATCTCATTGCATGACCCAGAAACTGCAGTTGTCTTTTTCTAATTACCTTCATCAATTTTCTTTTCATTCCTGCTCTCTCTAGTACCACTTCATTGCTCACTTTGTCAGTCCAAGATATTCTAAGAATTCTTCTCAGGAACCACATTTCCACTGCTTCTATTCGTTTCTTCATGCTTTCATTGATGGTCCAAGCATCACACCCATAAAGCAAAACAGACCACACATAACATTCTAGGACTCGAATCTTAGTTTTTACTTGCAGCTGCCTGTTCTTGAAAACTAAACTCATTTTACTAAAAGCATCCTTGGCCAAAGTGATTCGTTTCTTTATTTCGTTCACACATCTTCCATCTGATGTTATCAAACTACCAAGATAAGTAAACTTTTTAACATTCTTTACAAATTCTCCATTGATAGTTAAAGTACACTTTGGGGATACACTTTTCTTTGATATCACCATACATTCTGTTTTCTTGATGTTAATCTGGAGTCCTTTCTTTTCACTTTCTAACACTACTTTATTTAAGATGTTCTGCAAATCCACTTCACTTTCAGCTATCAATACAGTGTCATCAGCATATCTTAAATTATTTATGTTTACACCTCCGATTTTCACTCCAGGCATGTTCTTGATACCTCTTAAGATGATTTCACTATACAGATTGAACAGATCCGGTGATAGAACACATCCTTGTCTTACTCCTCGTTTGATTGAAGACCACTTGCTCATTTCTCCATCAATCCTGATAGCTGCCATCTGTTCCCAGTATAAGTTCTGAATTAATTGCAAATCTTTTCCATCAATTTCTAAGTCCTTCAACATTTTAAACAATTCATGGTGCCTCACTTTATCAAATGCTTTGCTGTAATCAATAAAGCACAAATACAAATCCTTCTGGACTTCCACTGCTCTTTCAGCCATCATTCTTATGATAAAAATAGCATTTCTGGTACCTTTTCCCTCTATATATGCATTTTGCTCTTGTGAGATCTCGTGCCTTATTTTGATCTTCATTCTGTTCAACAGAATTTTCAGGATCAGTTTCATCATGTGGCTCATTAGGCTGATGGTCCGGTGTAGTTCGCATTCAGTTGCACCAGGTCGTTTTGGCAAAGCTATAAACACTGATTTGCTGAGGTCAGCTGGAATGTACCCTGTGTTGTATATTTTGTTTGCAATATCAGTTATTTTTTCTACTCCAAACTCGTCTAGCTCTTTCACCAATTCTATGACAATGTTGTCAGGTCCTGCTGCTCTTCCTTTCCTCATTTTTTGAATAGCAAACTGAACTTCTGCTTTCATTATAGTTGGGCCTTCCTTTTCTTTTCTTATCACTGTCTTCTCTCCTCTTTCATCTTCAAATAATTCCTCTATATATTCTGTCCACCTGCCAAGGATCTTTTCTTTTTCCAGAATAATACTGCCATCTTTGGCTCTTATGCATCCACTAGAACTACAGTTTTTCTTTCCAGTTATCTCCTTAATTTCGTGATATATGTTCCTTGCATCTTTATTTTTCAGTTCTTCAATTTTCTTACACTTGCTATTGAGCCAGTTTTCCTTTTCCTCATTACATTTCTTTCTGATGTTGTTATTCAGTTCTTTGTACTTATCAATTTTCTGCTTTGCAGCCCTTCTCTTATCCATCAATTCGAGTATTTCATCAGTCATCCACTTTTGTTTTGCCCTTTTCTTGATTTTAGGAATGACAACTTTCAGCTCCTTGTACTATGGCATCCCGAAAAATAGTCCATTCATCGAGTGTTTCACCTTCATCTTTCAAAGCGTTGTAACGATTTTGAACCTCCACTTTAAACTGATTGTATGTACCAAGAAAAAAAAGAGGTAGGATATTAATACTTGTGAAGAACGCATTAGAGGGAAAGAGAATAAAATAGCATAGTACATAAATAATGCTGGAGAACCACTTCTGTTAGAATTGAAAATGCAAGGTATAATGAAAACCGGAGGTTATTAAGTTAAGATATTAGAAAAGAATGAAAATGACCAAGACTGAAAGTAAATGGACGGATTAAACAATGTGTTGATAGTTCCATAGGGATGCAGAAGATAGAAAAAAGGTGATTTTGGTTGAAAAAAAGTGATTTAAAGCTGGTAACGGAAGCCTGAATCTATACTGCTCAAAAGCAAGCGATAAGAAATAATTATAGGAAGCAGAGAGTTGATCAGACAGCAGAACGTGATAAATGCAGGATTTGTGGTGAGAAAGTAGAGACTTAATGGCAAGTTTATAGTCAATGCACAAAGGTATGTAACAAAGAGGATATAGAGAAGAATAGGTATGACAGGTTAGCAATTAGAATAAAGCAGTTGTGGTCAATGAAAAAGGTGGTTGTCATATCAACAACAGTTGGAGATTTATGGGCATTTAGTAAAGACCTTGAAAGTAATATTAAACAACTGTGAATCACAATACAGTCGGAACACGTGCAGAAAACAGCACAACTTTGGACAGCTTCAATACTTCGGAAGGTTCTTGAAAAATAAGAGGTGTTACCTTAGTTTACAAGCAGTAAACAGTTTACACCTTAATACTAAATCCTTAGCTAAGTAAGAAATAGGCTGAGGGGAACAAAGACAAATAATATTAATAGTAGTAAAAGTTGTATAAATTAAAATTTTTCAAGATCGTTTGTACGACACTGGAGGTACTGGAAGTCAACTCATTAGGCGGTTTTACCTTGCTACCTACAAGGAACAGCTATTCATTTTTTCTACTCCATGTCATGCAAGTTCATATTAGAAGGTATTGTGAAGGTATTGCGAAGGTAATGATATGCCACTGTTTTCTGTCATGGTCAATCACAATAAAGCCCCAACTAATTGTGTTCTACCTGCTGCATTGTCTCGACTGGGCTCATACTCCACTTATAAATAAGTCCATCTTCTTATTTTCTCAAAATGTTTCCAACCACTCATAGCATTTTTCTAAATATCTCACCACAGACTCTCTAAATAATTCTCAATATACTTTCCATGCCATTCTATCATGTCTCCATTTATATTGTCTTTGAGTCAACCTTTTACAGGTAAGTCCGAAGTGTCAAAAAGACTCCATTTTTATTCCACATACACTACACATCTATAACATTTCCCTACCACGGTGTGATCAAGATAGCCTTATATTTACAATCTGCCCCTGGGCAGTATAAAAAATTTATATGATAAAGATAATTATAATAGTAATAGTAAATAATCATCAGAAAAACCCAAAAGATCCAAAAACTTAGAAAAGCAGTTATTGTAAGGTATTTAAAACTTTATAACTTTTATATAATTAAACATCGCACAGTTGTTTTACTAAACAACTTTTTTGCTTTGAAATTACTAACTGTGAAAGAAATATGTTAATCACAGCTACTACACTTTTCCTGCAAGGAAAACTTGTCAAGTCTCTAGTACTGGAAATATTTTATTAGTTCATTAGCAGCGATTCAACCGCAGACTACGATTCTTCCAACACATGATCAGAAAAGATGGCCACACCCGCAAGCTCTTGTTAGGCAGAGTGCATGGCAAACGCCCGAGAGGGAGACCACGGCAAACTTGGCTCAAAGACATCTGCCAGGGCCTGAACTCTAACATACAGTCGACTATCAAACGTCCTAAAGATCGTGACCTGTGGAGAATGGTGATCGGCAACCCTCAATAGACAAGGACGCTACAACAAGTACAAGTAAGTAAGCAGCGGTTTTCAAATTATTTTTTTAAAGACATGTATATCAAGTATTAATAAAATAATAAATATCAGTAAAGTATAAAAAATAGTAAGGAGGTATCTAATAAGAAGTCACATGATAGCTCTGCTAACGAATATACTCTGAATAAATAAGGTTTTACTGCTAAGGTGATTTTGTTGCTGAAGTGACCTCATTACTGAAACTTAATTAACGTTCTCAGAATGGCAGTAATTGTTTTCAACAGTTTCCACCATTGTGAAATTGAAAACAATTTTTCACTTTTAAAAAATCCTAGCCACTAGAAACCTGGTGTGTTGTATTTTCTGAGTAATTGGAAGCTTCTTAGGGAGATATTTGCTATCTGAGGTAATTAGTGCTTAGGGAAATAAGGTTACCTCCAGTTCATTTCGATTCTATGTTTTAGAAGAGTTGATAACTGGAGGAAATCTAAGGAGCTTCTCTTTTCACTTTCATGTGAATTCAAAAGCTATAATAACGTAATCTGACAGCAAGCTTTTCGACTGGCAAATTTGTCGCACGAATATGCTAAACCTCTTTTACTTATTTATTTCATAACAACAAAACCAATAGTTTATACTTAAGAAAATATCGTCTTAATTTGTTGTATACATAATACTCCAGCGATTTTAATCTAAATTAGAAAATTCTGAAACAGTGAGGGAAGTTAACAACAGAACACAAAAAAGCAAATTTTACAATAACAATAACAGGTATATACAAGTAAAAACAAGTCATTTCTTGTAAATAGCGTACCATAATACAAAGATGTTGAATTGATACTGATTGACATAGTGATAGATGATATAATCAATGGCGACAAGCAAAACAAGTTAAGTTATGCTTATTTATCATAAAATAGGGAGCCGAAATCATCTACTGTTCTGTTTATTGCATTAGGACATTTGGTATTCAAAAATGTACAACCCACTTGTCCTTTTTAAAGAAACATTTTGTTTTCCCAAGTAACGAAACGTTTTGTTTTCAAATATGATAATATAAATGTAATATATATATATACTATATTTTATAGAATTCATATAATATAATATATATATATATATATAGTATTGGAGTAAAACACTCAGAAAACTTTAGTCAAAGATGGAACTTGTTGATTAAATGACAATAATGGGACAGTTCATACATGAATAATCCACACCACAACACAAAGGACAACACAACGAAAAACATAAGAATGAACTATCATATGAAAAATAATGATGTATGGAGGATAGAACTATGGTGAAACGTGATGAAAAATGTTAAATGATAAATGACTAAGAATAATGATTATTTTGCTGTTGAATTGCTCAACAATGCATTCATAAACAACTGAATGTTGTTATCCTATACAAAGACCATAGTCAATTGTCATTAAGACAATTATGAGCAAGCGGACATTTTCATGGAGATTGTAATGAGCGAAGGGCTCAAGCGACTACAAAAACAGTGAGCGTCGCATATATAAAAGTATGTTCCATTTAAATAAGCGTTGACTATTCTGAACACTTACATTCAAGAAAAAAAAGGAATAAGTTTCAAAACTTCTGAGGTACCTAAACTTCTGATACAATTAGAAATTCTTAATGAAGTTGAAATTTGAAATGCCTATATGTATATTGAATTATTTTCAAAGACTTTGTACAATGATTATTATTATTATTGATATAGACCCTTCTACGTAAATATTTAACTCTCAACAAAAGCTAATCGAAGTGCTCAGTTTTTCGTTTATTTGCACATACGGATAGATAAAGACATAAATACATATTTTCGAATAAACACAAAAAAATAGATGTCAGGAAGCTCCAGTTAATAAAACTGTAATAAGCAATGAAATACCATTGGTTTAACTAAAAACAATTTAATTGATTTTCTATGATTTTATATGCAAGATAAAAGGAAATCTTTTCCTAAAGATTGACAAGAATAGTGTTAATCTGCAGTCATTTTTGAGTAAATCGGTACCAAAAAACAGTTTTTATCAGGTTAAAAATAGATTAGTTTTCCAGACGTAGTAAAATCAGAACTGACAATTGGCCGCATACAGACTTATGTTGTAAGCATTTACCTCTACCAATATTTTAAACCCTACCATACCATCATTTTTCTGTGAAAAACTATTATTTTTGGTAAAGACCTCAGGATTATAACGTTTTCTTGCTAAGGAGATAGTTAAAAGCACTTTGAGCTAGCTAAGGTATGGATTTACTAGCAGGGATGATTCTAAATTAAGTGTGAAAGCAGAAAAAAAAACACAATGTTAGTTAAAATTTCTGTAAAGACTGATTTATTGGCAGCATGCCAAATGAAATATTGGGAATGTTTTCATTTACTGTGAGACATCTGATCCCAACTAGTAGAAATTTATCTGTGGGTTTCTCGAAATATTTTATTACTGCCTGTAAATTACTGTGCAGAACGTCAACAAATATTCGAACCTTATCCCCTTTCGATTCAGATAATGGAAAATTTTTCCTACACCGATAGTAAAAACAGATAATATTAGATGAAAACACAGAATTTGAGGTGTTTTATCAACAGGACACGAGAACTTAAATTGGAATGTGAGAATTTGAATGAGCTATTTGGAATTCAGACTCAAGTTAGCCTTAACAGGGAAAACAATTACACCTCACCAAGTTCAAAGAGGAAACAAAGTCAGTTTTACTTTTGAAAAATGTTTTTTACTTCGAGGCTTCTAGCAAGTTCATAAACATGTTTCTGGCCTCAAAATATTTTTGTGATAGTAGTATATTTTCATTTCGTTGTTGTCTTTTGCTCACTTCTTGCACGGAAAGGGTGGGTGGAAATTTCCCAACTTTTTAAAATGAAAACGCAAAATAGCCAAAAAACGAATTAAAGAAATACTGTGAAAAAGGCAATTATCTATTCAAAATAAGACATGGTCAATAAATGTTGGGTCCATGCTTATCGGATAATTAAATTAAATTTAATATCCATCCAGCATCCTTCATAAATCGTATCCAACATTTTATTAAACATAATGAATGTTGGAAGAAACGTTGTAAACGATTTATTCTGCTTTAATTTTAATGATCTACAGGACATATAGAACATTTTTTTAATAGAAAAACTAAGGAAGCAAACTACTTGGCCACTACGATTCAACATATTTTAATCATAAGGTTAAAGAGTATGGAGCTGCAAAAACCACTTATTTTGTGGGTAATATTAATAACTACAGTTACCAACTTTCACGAATTAATAATTGGTAAAGAAAGGAACCTGCAGAACACACAGTTAGAAGTCAAAAACACTTTTCATCCTGGAAATGGAGCTGGAAGATTTTCCTGGGAGTACTACAAAAGTTCTCTTATTTACATCGCAAATAATGTCAATATAATAATAAGAGATTAGAATGTGGTTTCACTGACTTACTGACACGACTTTATGGAACTAACAATTCATCTTGCCCTCGAATTAAGCAATAAAACTGCAGCACGTATTCATTTCAAAAACTCAATGCCATTTGTTCTGAATTCATTAAAACATTAGTTTCCTCGTATATTTTTATCATTATTTAGTAGCTAAATACTATTTATTATGAATAGCTGGTTCTTTGGAGCTTAGTCATAGCATTTTTTCTGTCTTCTATTAAAGA
>RDPX01000023.1:3014464-3029566 GCA_003991215.1 Morbakka virulenta
AGGAGTGGTGAAGAGTGACATATTAATTAAGAGAGATGGTTTGTTATTGTAACACAAAACGTCTTTGATCGTTACAACATTGTTAGTTAGTACAAGAAAAAAAAAATTCTATGCACAAGTATTAATATTTATAAAAACTACATAAGTATAGCAGAAGACACCTTATTTCGCAGCAGATTAAGCATTTAGAAAAACAATATCCAATTTATTTATATCCATCAACTATAGTAAATCAAATCTTGCAGTTCAGAGACAACAAAGGTCTGATACTTGCTAGCCTTGTAGCCTAAAGCATTAATTTGTTAATTAAATTCTAGCAACTTCAAGTATTATTATTATAAGCTAGGAATAATTAGAAGAGCCAGGCGTTCTAAAGGACATTTTATTTTAAAACACTTCAAAGTTTATATTTTTAAATTTTATCCTTTTTTTTTCTCGCCCAAAACCAACATTTTTTTTTCAATTAAAAAATTACCTCTGAAGGGACCATTATGGAAATAAGGTCAGTTTGACCTTTTAATGTTATCCCTGCCACTTCAATTAGGGGTGATTTTTTTTTGCATTTTTTTACTTTTAATTCCATTTGTAATATTTTTTATGCAACATTATTTTTATTATTAATTCGTACAATATTTTGTAAATTACCTTTAATTTTNCAGGAGTTAAAAATTCAGTTACATTTTGACAGGACTAAGCAAAGACTAGAATAAGTTCTGGTATATTTGTACAAAAATAGGTTTAACGTTTCTTTTTGAGACAAATCTTTTGAAATCATTTAAAAATTCTCAAAATAATGTATCAGGAAGCTTGCCAAATACTTGTTCTGCTACTGCTGATCCTTGTCCGACTTCTGCTGTTACTACTTATACTAGTTATACTACTACCTGTAACAAAAATGATTATAGTAATAGTAATAATAATGATAGAAAAAGTAAGCAAGCCAAATACAATTCCTTGGAAGGAAAATTGGTGAAATGCTGAGATCGAAGGGTTCCTTTAATCATTGAGATAGTAGGAGCTATAAGTAGGAACCTAGAAATGTTGTTGAACAAATTAGTAATTCGTACAAAAGACATAGTTACTAGACAAGGGAAAGACTTTGGAATATTAGTTTGTGAGAGAATATATATATATATATATATATATATATATATATATATGGATAGGTAGATGGATAGATAGAAAGATTGTGTGAACAACAGTGTACATAATGGGCACTACTTGAGGAAGTTTCTTATTAACCGCTGACATCTGCTTTAGCTCGAACATTAATTTTTCTAACATGTATTCCATATTCAATAATCCATTACTATGGTTTTTTTCATACTCAATCCAAATGTTATTGACAACCTTGTGTCCAACAATTTGAAAAAAGTATATTTCTTGAAAAACAAATCGCAATTCACAGCAAATTTTATTAATTTTTATTCTCTTTTCATGCAATTTTGTAGCTTTGCTTCCAAAGTTCTTCGATGCTTTTATCCAGAAAAGTTGATGACCTTCACCTCTTTAAAATTTGCATTTAACCCTATCAAATCAAGAAAAAGTGGAACAGAAAGCACACAAGACATCACAAAGGAAGGTTATACTCGTGTCTACTTTCCAATTTGGTAAACATGTCGGTCGCTGCTGCTTGGAAGGTCCATGAATATTGCGGAGGTACTTTACCCTAACTGGATTCAAGACGCTATATAGAGAGGGCATTAATTGGTTGACTACTTTTGAAAACATTGCACAACGCCTTCCAACACAGCTGTTGCAGTAATTCAGACGTGCACTTGGAGCATCTGCCGAAGCGAGCTTGGTATAAAGGGCGTTGCAAGCATTGTAAAAAACACTACATTTATATGCACGCAGTGTGACGTTCCTTTGCACGGGGACTGCTTTGAAGCGTTTCATAAGAAATGCCTGAGATGACTAGTCAGTAACGTCCAAAGTTCCAATTGCAAAAAAGGTCGTAAAAGAATATGTTTTAATTTTTTGTTTCATTTAGCATTTTGAGGTCCAAATGCTATGCTAGATACGTTTCATACAAATGCAATGATTCTTTGATAATTTAGAAATTCTCGGGTTAAAGCGTTTCGAGTTGTTGACACATTTACTGATTGATGGTATAACTTCTACAGCTTTATGTCAAAACAGAAAGATACACGCATCATGAACATTATTTTTAATCCTGCTTTCACATTTCCATCTGATGTTAATGCATACCTAAATATTGTGATTTGTTTACTTTCAAATTTACTTTTCAGTTAATACTGCAAGCAGGAGTTTATTTATAGGATTACTACAAACATTTATTCTGAGTACTCAAACCCCAGGATTTACTATTGTTTGTTTATAAAAGTTTAAACCACACATCTCAGAAAGAAAAATAAAGAATATTTGTAATCCACTGAACAGCTTGTCTGGTTTATTTAAATTATGCTGATTGATGCAAAGAATGAAGTTTTGCTCCATACAACAAGGAATTTTCATTCTTTTCCGTGACTTCAGGCGAAGGTAAGAGGTCACGGGCAGTTAAACAGTATGTGAACAACAACCACCACCACCACAACAACAACAACAATAATAATAATAATAATAATAAAAATAATAATGATAATAATAGTGATAATAAATGCCCTTTGACATACATTACAACATGGCTTTTGTGCCAATGTATTGTGGTTTTTGTCACCAAACAGGGCAATAACAAATATCCAGTCTAAATTCAATGCTGCAGTACCAGACTTAGTACTAGAATTAGGATATCTTTCCATGTATTGTCAGCTATCAGGCTAGGAGTGAGGAATGTTGTAGTCGTGAGTTGTTGTCATACAACACGAACCATTTGAGCAATGTGCCTTTCCTCACTATTTGTGGGGCGGCACTTGCAAGGTTAAAGTGATGTTACCATTTTTATTTGATTTTTGATTTCAACTCACTCTTGTGACTACAGTACACGTGGCTACATTCAACTTACCTGGCTTGTTGGGCGCTGAATGTGGGTATTTCACTCATCCATCACTAGATGGTTTGTAACCAATAGATAATATTAATGACTATCTTTATGTCTGATGAACCACTTAATGTTTGCTTAGATTTTTTGTTCTTGTACAGTACGAGAACAACGGTTTTACTGGTTTCACTTTAAATACACTATGAGTTTGCGCATACGTTCGAATGAAATCTATTGTCAATTGCATAGATTAAAATTCTAAATGAAGATCTCATTTAATTTAACTAAAAATGTGCAGATGAGTTGAGATTGTAATTAAACTCATTAACGACCAAAGTAGCTTATTCTACCAACAAAACACGGAACTTCTTATTACTTAATGACTGACATCCGACTTAAAAATGATGAGAATCTAGTTTTCTTTGGTATAACGATGAATGGATATCAGGGATTGACTGAACCTCCAAAAGATTAAGTTCCTCAATGCTCCCTTCTGAAAACAAATTATTTGGCTATGGTTAGTTGTAATCTGGTATACAGTGTATTTGAATCAACCTAGAAATCAAAACCTACCTTGAAAAAACTAAATCAAATGCACAATATAACAGCGAGAATAATTGCCGAAGCCGCGTCTTCTTGAAAAATAAAAACATACCGTTTTATCTCCAAAACAATTAGGATTTAATGGCTTGACTTGACTAACGAAAGAAAATCGAAAATCTATCGCAAAAATATGTCCAGATATTAAAGCCCTGAAGGTAACTCAAATACCTAAATTCAAGTCAACACATACTAAATTAAGAATAAAATGCCCCCATATGTCTTTAAAATGTTACAGATTTTGTCACACAAGAAGGTATACTAAAATATATCAAGATTTTCGTATATTGCTTAAGTAATTAAACTTATTTAATAGAGGTAAAGATGTTCTGCTTCATGCAAATGATACAGATATTTTAACTGTCCATACAAAGTAAACCAATATAATTCAAAGTCACTGGTAAAATATGTGTAATTTTCTGATTTTTACGACTGCTAACATCGAAAACTCTGAGTTGGTTGTTTACCTAGATTCAATTTACATCTGATCAAAAAACAAAAGCAATTAAGTTATGTTTTTTAAAACTCAAGAGATAATATTCACATGAAGAGTAAATATCTCAATTTTACAGTGGACGCATGTCACATGCTGGTAGAGAAGAATTATGTTGCAGACAAATAAAAAAACATGACAGGAGACGAACACAATTTTTAGATAATATTGAAGTAGCTGACGTGTGCTCCATCATGGAAAAAATACACCATAACAATGTATTCAAAATCAATACACCTGGAAACCTCAGTAAAAAATTAAAAAAGGAAAGAGTTGTACACGTTTGAAGTAAGGCAACAAAGCAAGCATGGTGCATCTTACTGACGTTTAAGCTATGAAGGCTAAATGCCACTTTAATGATACCGTTAAATGGTAGTGTTACATGATATTGGATTTCTTCTTCATGCATTTTTTAATATTATTTTTTGGTTTCATCAGTTCCTACTTTAATGTGTACAAACTCAGTTGGCAATCATTTATAGTGGAGAAACGAACTGGCCGCAATACGTCCAGCACTTGGCTGATCCTCCAAATTGAAAGCTTTAAGTAGTGCTAAACAACCCCGAGCTGGTGCTAGTATGCAGTATGAGAACAACAAAGGATGGATTATTAGTATACAAAGTCGTAAAAGAGGTTTCAAAATATTCAACTTACACACAATCACCAAAGCTTCAGTTTAATTTGTTCTGTATCAAATGAAAGTAAAGACATATTAATTAAAAACTAATTGCTAATTTTGAGCTCCAGTAAGTAATTGTTCAGTTTTTCGCAGTGATGTTAACAAATGTAGAGAAGGAGAAAATATGAATCTGTCCCAGATTTACTTCCTTGAAGCGTTTGGACATGTTCCAGTGCTATTTAATTTGGGTGTTTCATCGACTCTCGTCATCTTTCATTCAGAAAAACAAACTATCACCAACATGCCCATAAAAACCTTATTTATAGTTGAATAAACAATCCATCCCTCTCTTATTAGATGCAACATGTTGCAAGTTATGAAGAAAAGGTGAAAATTAATTACATTGTTATAACAGCTAACAATAACTTTTTATCAGAATTTAGACATAATCCCCTCACTTTATCATATGAAATTAGCTACGTATGATTATATTTTATTTTTTTTAAATACCAAAGATGACTGAATTAAAAAGTAAGCGAAATTATGAAATCAATGACGCCACAAGGAAGTGGTGCTGGAATAGAGATGGCAATAAGCTATCGAGAGTTGTTTACTAATTTTTCTCTGACACAAGCAAAAGATTGTTTCCCAGTGAATAATAAAAAATGAATTTTTTTTATTCAAAGAAATTCAAGGTAAACGAGCAATATTACACAATTTTCAAATAAAGCTAAAATTTTCCCTGCTATATTAAGATCTTTTTTGAGTAATACTTTGTTGTTAGTATGTTATAGTATGATAGAAGTTTTGTAGTTGAGTGTTTCTGAGTGGAAAACTAGACAGTGAAAATGATCGGGTTAAATTGTTTCACCCTTATGAGTTATGCCTTCATCATTTTTCTAGCCCCTTGGTTGGCCACGCACTATTTTATTTAAAGTATAGTTTTTTTAATAGGCCAAGAAGTGGCTAGTTCGTTTTTCAAACAACTAATTTACGGGATTTCTTACTGAGATTAGCATTAGGAACCAAATATCCTTCTCGTTATCTGCAAAATTAAAAATACTTCAACAAAATCGGATTACTACATTACACTTGAAGACTCTGGGTGGATGTCAATATCTCCAAAGGTGCTGTGTTCTCCCACTAAAAGTAGGTAGTGCTGGTAGTGGTAAACACTCAAAATTTTTAGTTAACTGGTCTATAAGCTATATAATGTTACTTCGCTCTTTTTATTTTGAGCCTCATAATTAAGTTTAGAGCAACAGTCACTGTTTGCATTACGAATGTACTACACATTCCGTCATGAAAACAAGTTCAAGATAGGCAAAGCCACAGAGAAAAATAAGAGGAACATTCATGATTTGAAAATTTAGGTTTGTGAAAACTAATGGGAAACCAGATCTGCTAAATATTTAATGCAGCAAACTTGAAAAAAGAAATTTTCATAACATTTGTAACCTCTCTTTATTGCCAAAGAGTGATATATGATTACATTCATTGCCATTTAAAATAGTTCTAGAGGAGAAATAAATAGAACCCAAAGATGAATTCCTCAGTTCTTCAAAGGAATAAAATTTGGCGAGTTAATAGCAAAATAGGAATTTATTTTTCTGATTACATCATAAGTGTATCAAAAATGTTTTTAGAGATACTACACAATGACCTCAGTAAAAACATGAAATTGTGTAGACATCTGCTACAATAGTGGTTTTTTGAACTGCAAAAGATGTCAAGGCATTGCACATTTTAATATCGAGGCTAACTAATTAGATAAATAAGACAAATTCAACAGTTTGCATTGGTTATAACATTTTACTTAAACAATCAAATCCAACTGAAGAAAGCTTCGCACTATTTTTACTCCTTTGGACAATCAAAATCTCATATAACAGGGACAACTACCTCAAACAACTTGTAAATTGGGCTTGAACTTCCAAGGGTGCCTCCAGGATATGGAATTCGACAGGCAGGCTGAGCAGTAAGCAAGTTGATTGTCATGGAGATATGTCCAATTTTTTCTCCGAATGCACAATCAAGATCAGTTTTGTAATTTTGTTCTTTTGCCATTACGAAAAGAACCACCTTGAAGTTATTTGTGAAATAATTAATCTCCTTACTCTCTAAAATTGAAATTGTGTCAGATGTCTATCATTCATCAAGCTAAAAAGAGGTTTGTAGAAAGTCTATTGGTACAGCGCAAAGAGAAAGTAGAATGATGTTTATTTAAATTCAATTATACAATTAAAAAAATGCCCAACAAAAACAACCCATCTGACCATTTAACTAGTTTCTACCAAAACAAATATTTCATTTGTGCAAGCAAGGTCTTAATTTATCCATTCCATTATCTTTTCATCGGGAAAAGCCAGCAGTAGAGGATTTACACATAACCGTTTAAAACAGTAAAATGAGAAATTTTGCACTGGATTGTTTTAATATTTTTAAAAATCAAGGTTTCCATGTTATAGGTTTTAATCAATAAAATAGTTATTGTCAACTTAATGATGTCCGAAAATGTCCAAAGATTTGCTCTTCATTTTTTGCTTTTTCAAGGTCAAAATATAATCCAGTAAGGAAGTTCTGGTGTACGATTTTAAGCATATTTAGTATACAATCCTGAAATGGTTTTGAAAAATTGGACTTAAAAATCTAACTATCAATCACTCCTTTTAACAACAACGTTTTCTTTTTTATAACGAATTGTGTTGTTCTAATTTAATGAGATCTAAGAGTCGTCCAAAAGTAATATGCAGCATAGAGCTTTACAGGTTAATGTGCAAATTTTATAACTAAGGTACCACAAAATGAAATTAAAGAAATTTTCTTTGTGAACGTTGTGAATTTCTATCACTGCACAACTTAACTATTATAGATTTACATCTGAAGTCTAGATTTATTAACAGGTGTTTAAAGGTGATTGAATCCAACAATGGTCGGATTAAAGCCCTTGAATCAGGAAATATGAGAATTCAATAACGTGACACTTCTTGTTCTTAATAAATTTATTCTTTCTGATACCAGTACCAATTAATATTTAACTAATTAAAGAATAATTTGTTGAACTGTACACTGTTCCTCATATGCGTGACGAAACTCTTTCCTTAGTCCCAAGCACACAAATATACAACCAATGTTAGACCGTTTTAGTACATAAAAAAATTTGAAACGAAGGCCATCACATTTACTGAAATAACTACAAAGAAGCACAATTCGTAGCTATTTTATTCCATAAAAATTTTCCCTCTGCATCAAATTTGACTAAGGGTAGGGAAATCCGTTGCCACTGCATATACCTTTCAGGAATCTAAAAATAAAAGTACTTATCAGCAGAATACTGTTCTCCTCTTACCAGCCCAAGAATAACATATATTTAGAAATCGCTTTTTAATATGTTTGTCATTTTTTTACTTACCTTACAGTCACCATTTGATTTTCAATGTATTTTCATAGCGGAACTACTACAAGCTTTCTTTAACTCAGAATTAAGAAAAATACTTCAGTAGTGCATTTCAAACTAACTTAATGCCGGCCTCAGTATTGATATTACTTAACTATCATGTATCTTATCAATAATGCATGAGCAATGAGCGTAATGTTCTACACATATTTACCTATTCTATATCTAGTGAATTTTCATTTGAATTGCTGTTTAGTGTAACCGTTCTCTGGTGGTTCATTGAACCAACTGTATCGTACAGGTACTAATAAAAAGTAAATATATGATGATCAGCTCTGGGCTCAGTTTCAAAACATTATTTACCATACAAAGTGACAGTAAAACAGCGAAAAATTTGGCGTAATCATTTGATAAATCTACTTTAAGAAAAACTAGGATAAAATCTTTGCTTAAATGTGTGAAGAGCATGAGAAGGCAATCTGTTCTTGAATGAACGAAGGAATTAATCACTTTAGAAAAAGTTTTATCCAGAGGTCAAAAAAAAAAGAAAAAGAAAAAGAAAAAAGAAACGATTTTCTTACATCAACCGTTAATAAACATGGTATTACGAACTATTTACACTGTGTATTTAGTATATTATCTAGATCTTTAACAGAAAATTGGAAAATCGGCTCATGCGGGACAGCTTGTGATAAACATGCCAACAGTTGTGTTCATGGCAATCGACTTTTATTTTTCAGAAAATTCTTACAAAACTTTGTGTTTAATAGTTGTATAATAATCATCAGAGAAAAAAGGGGTCACACCTAACAAAAATTTTAAACTGTATTTCTAACATTTGTTAAGGATTAACCATATCTTATTTGCTTCAAGTACAATTAATATAAGGATAGGTTTTCTTACTTAAAAGGTACGAGAATAAAAAAACAGGTGGCATTCAGTTGCTCACCAGGAACAATTTACAAAGACAAATAATCATGATTTCCTTCGTCTATATGTGCAGACTTATACAATGTACGAAAGGGATGAATTGCTCTCGTAATGCGTTGAAAAAGGATTGTTTAATTGCTTACACAATACTTACAATACAAAATGATCTCTGTACATAAGGTGCTTAAATCTTTTTACAATTTCGAATCGGTTTTAAAAATTTGTAGGCACTTCGAAGAAGAATTTGGAAGATATTTCAATTATTGTTTCACAAAAAGTTTTTAAAATAGATTCCCTTAATATGACACTAACAAAATAATACAGTAATTAAGAGCATTTTTCAAAATAGAGAAGAACAGTGCAGAAGGAGTTGTAATTGTCTAAATTCTATCTGAATAAAAGTGGCTTTTCTTTTCAGTTCATGCAAGTCTTAGCAGTAAATTCAGTCTACGTTTGCTGATTTATAATCTTTCTACTGAAAAAGTAGCTTTTACATATAAATTTATTTTGCAGAAAATATAGTGAAGTCAAAGAGTTGAGATTTGTTGCTTCTACAGTTTGTGAGATCATAAAAGCAAAGAATATGTAGAACTCAGCCGTAATTTTCAACAGTCTAGAAACCAACACTAAGAAGAACAGACGAGCCTGCTAGGTCGCCGTGTAAGACATATGTCACATTGGCAAGCTCAGTGGCTTCCCATTTTTGTGATTTTTGACATTTTCATATAGGTAGAGACAGATAGCTACATTTTCTTCAACAAGAATTTTTTAAAATGGTCTTTTTAAGAATACAAAGGTGACCTTAGTTTAATAAAACTGATTGAAAAATATCCAAACCATACACTTTGGATCAGCTTTTAACAAACATTTTCATGTTTCTGGTGTTGAAGATTTACAAGTGTCAGATTGAAAGACCAACCTCATAATTAAATGATTAAAAACTGTTGTAAAGTGGTAAGAGGTCGTCCTCTTAACTACAAAATATCCTCCAGAAATGAAAGCAGGAGGCTTTTGTTATCTTAACTTCACAGATTTGGGCTCTGCATTTAAATGTTAATGTTTAAGTTTTTTTAGAGACCTCCAAGACTCATGCACCCACTTTGTGAATATAAAACACATTTAACATCCCCCACCCCATTCCCCCATAAAAATGAAATAAAATCCTTCCTTGAAATTCTCAACAGAAGACAATTCGATGGAATCAGCTTTCCTTTCTTTAAAACAAAATTATTGGGTATTTGATTTTTAAAACGCACAAAACAGCAGTTTACGTATGAACTACAAACTGCTGATTTAAACGTTCTCATTGGAAATGAAGTCAGTTAAGTCGTTTTTAGAACAATTAAAGCCATTTGCTAATTTACTAAAAATATATATGTACATACAATTGAAGTACTCTGTTATGCAACATACGGTGTAATTCCTGATAAATGTTATCAACTCCTAAAAATATTGAGTCACAATGCTCAGTACTGACCCCCCGCCCCCTACGATGTATTATTACTATTCAGTGTTCAGTGCGCACCTTGTGCCTGATGAAATTCGACTAATGCACTGATGTCTGGCTTGATGTTGCAGAGAAGAAGTCTGAGATCTCTCCTTGTTTTTATGTCAAGGCCATTTCTCTGCTTACTCAAAACCTGGAGCGCAACACTAAAGCCTTTCTTCACCAAATATAAGGTTGAAAAGGCCAGCACAAACAATTTGATAGGGATAAGAAAAGCGTTCGTAGATCCAAAGAGCTTCGTAACCCAGACGATTAAACCTGGCTTTAGCTTCAATATCATTTTGCATTTCCTAATTTCCTCCTGCAATGATTGCTGTAGTATGGTCACATCTATATGGAATGGTTCAATCAACCATTCTGGGACTGAAAGTTGGCACAAATCTTTAAAACGCACTAGCATGTCTGCCTTAACTGCATCAGGGTGGGCACAATATGTTTTATAATCAGAATCATCAAGTTGATTTTCAAGTTTTTGCAGACTAGGAAACTGGTGCAGGTCTTGAAAGGCAATATTTTGTTTAAAAAGCGTCAATTTATCGATGAAAGACATTATGATTCCTTTTGCCTTAATGAGATTTATGCATTGGCCTTGCAGCTTTCGATTCATTTGATTCATTTTTTGGAAGAAGTCACACAGATATGCTAGGTCATGTTTTGAAGACAAGACTGCCTCTCAGATTGACCTATCAGGTTTTTCTAAAAGCTCAATGATCATATCATAGAGTGCATAAAACGCTCCAGACAGATACCTTTCGAGAGCCAACGAACCTCTGTGCGAAACAGAAGCTGTTCGAAAGATTCGTTATTTTCATGACAGAGCTGGCGAAATAAACGATCGTTAAGAATATGAGNAATTTATCGATGAAAGACATTATGATTCCTTTTGCCTTAATGAGATTTATGCATTGGCCTTGCAGCTTTCGATTCATTTGATTCATTTTTTGGAAGAAGTCACACAGATATGCTAGGTCATGTTTTGAAGACAAGACTGCCTCTCAGATTGACCTATCAGGTTTTTCTAAAAGCTCAATGATCATATCATAGAGTGCATAAAACGCTCCAGACAGATACCTTTCGAGAGCCAACGAACCTCTGTGCGAAACAGAAGCTGTTCGAAAGATTCGTTATTTTCATGACAGAGCTGGCGAAATAAACGATCGTTAAGAATATGAGCCTTGATTGTATTCACAGCTTTGACTACGGTATGCAGTGAAGAGTTCAAGTGCTCACCCAGTCTTTTAGCGACGAGATGTTGACGATGGATTACGCCGTGAATCGCAAATACTCCAGTGATTCGTTTTTCAGGTGAGCTATAAAACCACGCTGACCACTGATCATTGCTGGAGCATCATCAGTAACACATGCAATGATATTTTTCAAAGGAATGCTTTTCTCATTGAAAAATTCCTTTAGCACTTCAATTACAGACAAGCCTTTCGTGTCCGTGGTTAGAGATCGCGCGAATAAAAGTTCCTCTTTGACAGAAGTATCCCTTAAACAGTCCACATATGCCAAGAGCAAGGCCTCACTATCTCGCAAGGTAGATTCATCTAACTGAAAGGCAAATTCACAGTTCTTCAGATCATCACAGAGCTTTGACTCGATATTATCAGCCATCTCGTCAATTCTGCGGGACACAGAATTGTTGCTGAGAGGGACTGACGACAAGATTCCATTAGCATCACGCTCTATCACTGTTGTGATAAATTCCTTCACTTCAGGTAGAGTCAGCGTCTCTCCAATGGTATGCGGTTTGGCACATTTTACGATCATTTTACGACCAGGACAGGTTGTTAGAGGCAAAAAAGCCCTTGTTGTTTTCTTTTTCTGTCTTCTGAAAAAGAGATGTAACAGTCGTTTGTTTGGTGTATTGCTCCTTTAATTTTTAAAAAAAACTCACATCTTCATTGGCCTTATCTCCGTGTTTACTTTCCAAATGTTTGCTCAACCTTAATTGTTTCATAGCCTCGTTTGAAAATACAGCTATGCACAATAAACACATCGGCTGCTGTTCGTTTAGAGGTGATGGAATGAATACAAATTTTAAATAATCGATTGAATACTGACGACACTTTCTCTTCCCTGCCATTTTCCAAAGAAGCCCAAAACCGCAAAGATCTCTGCTATTTGTCTACTAACTTGAAATCCAAAAAGTGTCGTATCTGTTTGAAGGTAAGTTTAACAAGTGAGACCCTACACAAGGAATTAGACCTTTCCTGATCAAAAGGAGTACCGGATGTCTGGTTTCATTCATTTTTAAATCAGGTGTTGAACGCTACATAAAACAAATGGCGTTTTTGGCACAGTCTAATGTTCATTCCCATTGTTTTTCCTTTCTATAGTATCCAAACACGATCAACGCAGCTAATAAAGTAAACAATGAACTTCAAGAAATAATAGCCTTTGCAAGAGATTTTTTAGCATGTTTTAAGAGTTTCTTCCCTTTGTACATAAATCATTTAGGGTGATCTTGATGAAGTTTATGCAGTGTCCTACTTTATTTTTGGCAAATTTTGTTATGGTCGTCCTATTGCTAACAATGCCCCCCTCAAATTTTCAAAGCACCCACAGAGGGACGCTAGCCTCCCAATTGGGAAACACTAATCTAATATAACATTGTTGCTTAAAGTATTTTCTGAGTGGTATCAAGCAAAAAGTTGATTAGTACTAATCTTAAACGTATTATATTTTAATTTATATGGTTATGCAACAGTGTATATATTTACTAGTCGAAGTTTTCTGTATATTACCTTATTTTGACCATATTATGTTCTGAACTTAAGGCATAAGGGACATAAGGAGCGCGAGTGCTTGGATCAGTCCTGTACTATGAAAGGGTTGACTAGACAATGTCGAAAAGTGGCACTGTGGCATCTGTCCATGAATCACTTTTCGACCAAGTCAACCTTACCTTCACGTGGTGTGCCCTGGGTAGGGGACCGTGAGGTCCCTGAGCTAACGAGGCTCTGGCTAGGGGGTGACAGCCCGAAATCTATCACCGGAGGAGCACCACCCCGTTAGGTGCAGTACGCATGGCCCACCGGTGTGTGGAACACGCCCTGGCACTCACTCATTGCTCCCCAGGAATTGGGTTAAAAATCCCCCAGTCATGGGTTAAATGACCTGACTGCCTTGTGAGTGGGTAGGGGACTGCCAAAGGCTAAGGGCCCACCCCCTGATAAGAGGGTGGTTGGTTTCAGCAAGGGCACGCTCTGGATACGAGGTGACAGTCCGAACTCTGTCACCGGTGGAGCAGCTCCCCGTTAGGTGCAGTACGCATGGCCCATCGGTGTGTGGAAGACGTCCTGGAACTCACCCATTGCTCCCCAGGAATTGGGTTAAAAATCCCCCAGTCATGGGTTAAATGACCTGACTGCCTTGTGAGTGGTAGGGGACTGCCAAAGGCTAAGGGCCCACCCCCTGATAAGAGGGTGGTTGGTGTCAGCAAGGGCATGCGCCTGTAAAACAGCGCTCCAGTACTATGGCACTAATCTCATCAAATTGTTCAAAGAATGATAGGGCGTACTCCGTATACGACGCGCACCAGGCCTCGACTGGCGTGAGAAGGCAAGGGGTACCGTGCGGTCCCACGGGCATGGCTAAAGAAGCGAGTGGAAGCAAAAATCAGATTTGGAACGTGGAATATTGGTAGCATGATGGGGAGAGGAAAGGAATTGGCAGACTGCATGAGGAGAAGAAAAGTAAGTGCATTGTGCGTACAGGAAGTCCGATGGAAAGGAAGTGGAGTAAGGCACCTGGGGGATGGCTGTAAGCTGGTATACAGTGGCTCAGTAGATGGCAGGAATGGAGTCGGTGTGGTTTCGAGTGGACAGTTTGAGAACAACATAATAGAGGTCGGAAGAGAGTCAGATAGGCTAATGGTTGTCAAGGTTATGATGGGAAGGCATGTAGTGAATATCATCTCAGCTTATGCATCCCAAGTAGACTGCAGGATTGAGCAGAAGGAAAGATTCTGGACGTCTTTTGAGGCAGTAGTCAGCAGAATTCCATCACAGAAGAAGATCATCATTGGAGCAGATCTAAATGGACATATTGGAAAGGAGCAAGGGTTATTTGAAAGCGAACATGGTGGTTTTGGGTATTGGCAGAGAAACGAAGAAGGTAAGAAGATTCTATAAGTGGTACAGACCCTTGAACGTATATGTGCCAACTCACTGCTCAAGAAGAGAAAGGAGCACCTGGTCACCTACAGCAGCGGCTCAGGGCATGGAAGCTGGAGGAAAAGAAGCAGGACTTCAAAAAGGCAGTACCTGAAAAGAAGGCAGGAAGGATATGTGAGAAGGTGGAGGAAGAATGGCATCTCTTAAAAACAGCTGTCAAGAGTGCAGTAGAAGAGTTATGTGGAAGGAGCAAAGGTGGGCGATCGGTGCAAAGGGAAACCTGGTGGTGGCAAGAGAGAGTGCAAGTGGGAGTTGCAAAGAAAAAGAGGGCTTTCAATGAGTGGAAGAAAGTGCAAACAGTTGAGGCAGAAGCAGGATATCGAAAAGCAAGCAAAGAATCTAAGCGCTGTGTTGCTGAAGCAAAGTGGAAAACATCCCAAGGATGGTATGAAAAGTTAGATAGTAAAGAAGGGGAAAGCATGATCTACAAAGTT
>RDPX01000023.1:3045195-3079502 GCA_003991215.1 Morbakka virulenta
GAGAGAGAGAGAGAGAGAGAGAGAGAGAGAGAGAGAGAGAGAGTGAGAGTCGAAAGTCTCTAAAAAATTATAGCTTTAGAATTAACATGTAAATGCACAGCACAAATTTGTATTTAAATGTTAACGCAAAAGACACACACACACACACACACACACACACACACACAGAAGAGCTAGAGGTGACTGCACTATACCCTATTATCAAGCAAGAGTGATCAGAACAACAGGTTGGAACAACAGGTTGGTTTACAAAGCTTGAGCTGAAAGGAATAAAACGCAGGGTATTGAATAAAAAAGTTGAAATAGATGAGGATGGTGACGATGCCCTTGTTTGGAATATGGAAAATCTAAAATTCTTTGTAAACTCTGAGATCAAAAGCAGTATATCCGTTGAAAAAGTTGAAATGTTATCTCAGGAGGAGAAGGAGACTGTAGAAAAACAATAAAATTATTAATGAACCTCTGGACAAAAACTCTATGGTTTCCAACTTCTTAATAAAGAAAAGTAAAGGCCAAATGCAAAAAATCGATGAAACAAAAAATTTTAGGCACCGTAAAAAAAGGACGAAAACAATGCCTCCAAGGCTTTTAAGATTAAGCGTTACGAACAAAATATCGAACAATTTAACACGAATAGGTTATTTTAAATGGTCAAAAAGAAACTTTATCATTAGCTAAAAGGAAAAACAAGAATCAAAGAAAAAGATGGTATTCAGGAATTCTGGCGTGTAATATGGAATACAAAAGTCAAACACAATGAAAGTAAAGATTAGTTCCACAAATTTTGGGATAAAGTAATAGATGAAGGGAAGAAAAGTGATTTAAGAGTTATAGTTGAATTCGTTGTCAAACAAAGCAAATAGATACTAAACTCGAAATAGTCTAGGCCTGATGGAGTCCTAGGTTATTGGACTTAGAACCTTACAGCAAACCATGAAAAAATTTCTAGGCAAATAAAAGATTTGATCGCTACTGAAAATGAGGTTCTTAAATGGACAACGACCGGAAGAACTATGTTGTGTCAGAAAAACCTAAGTAAAGAAACAACTGTTCACAACTGTAGACCGATATCATGTCTGCCACTTAATTACTGACAGGTAAGTTCATTTTATGATTTTCTCAAAGAAAATAACAAGCCACGTATAAAACGGAAGGAATGTCGACGGAACATTACGTGAATTAAGGATAAACTCCTTCCAAAGATAATACTGTTACGAGAGATTAAAACAAGAGACACACTAATCTAGAAATTTCCTGGTTCGATTGAAAAAAAGGCCATTACACGGTGCCCCACTAGTGGATATTGGAGAGATGAAGGATGAGTAATTTGGCCACTGATGTGATCAACTTTTTACAAAGATCGATGAGCAACTGGAATGTAAACCTAAAACGTCCTGGTAAAGTTGTAGGAAGTGTAAATTTAAGGAAAGGAAACTCTCAAGGAAATAGTACATTTCCTCTACGTTTTGGTATATTGTGATTCCACTGACCCAAATGTCACGGATAGCGAAAGCTTACTATACTTTCAAAAGTGCTGACAAAATAAATCACTTACTGTTCATGAATGATCTGAAGTTATCCGGCAAAAATAAAAGGGAAGTACAAGCTTGGTATCCACTGTATATGATTTCCGCGATCATATCAAAATGCAATTTGAAATCAAAAAACGTGGAGTGTTAGTCATGTGTAGAGGATTAGTTGATGAGACCAAAAGTAATGGAATAATCTTATCCTTAGGAAGAAAATAAAACATGTTGAAGAAAGCGTATATAACTATCTTGGAATATTGGAGTTTAATAGTGTGAAAAAAGAGAGGAGTGAATGGTAACTTTAACCTTTAGTATTCTGGAAGAGTTTAATTGGTCTGTTAGAATAAATTACATGGAAGGAAAAAAATAGTTTTATCTACTTAGGCTTTCATTTTGAGATACACAACTGGGGTTCTAAATTGCCCTGCACAAAAATTAGGCAAAATGGATAGGAGAACAAGAAAGATTCTAACTAATAACAACAATTTTCATCCTAAAAGTGACATTGTTCGACTGTATGTGCGGCGAAGTCAGGGAAGAAGAGGGCTGATAAGTTGAAAAGATTGAATTTTGGCTGAAGGAAATAATCTTGGTTGGTATGTGAAAAGTGGGATTTCAACCACTCTTAGTGGCTGTTAACTGAGACGTTAATATCCCAAGTAGTGACACCCTAAAACCAGAAGAACTAAGAAAGAGAGAAGAAGGCATGGTTTTTAAAAAAATCATGAACAAAAGGGAGACAATAAAGTTAAGCTACTACAGGATTTTATCATCCAATATGACAAAGAAACCATTGGGATAAAACATTATATCCTCCTAATAAATAACTGAAAGAAGGAAATAAAAGCTCGTTGATGTTGCAATACCGTAGGATATTAGAGTGACGGAGAACGAACAAGAGAAAATCAATAAATATAGACCATTAGGCCAAGCTATCGGCTCAGTTTGGAAGATGAAAAAGGTTAAAACAATATCTGATTTTGTAGTTGCATTCGGAACTATCTGAAGAAATCTAAAGGGTATTTAGAATCTGAAGGATATTTAGATCATATGAAGACTCTAATAAATAATATAGATGCATAAAAACTGTCCTGTTAGATACAGATCGAATTTTAGCCTTATTCTCTAGATATGGTTCCATAGATAGGCAGCTATCGTAAATGACTTTTTGATTACAAAATGAAATTTATATGAAATTTAGAAGGTTTGTGATAAGTAAAATTAAGCATATTAATAGTAATAAAAATATTATTTATTTATTAATTATTTACGGGAATGACCTGAATCGTCATTTAAAACCATGCTGAAAGAAAGGGCATTTGGGATAGCAGCTACTTGGGAACTCGCCCTAGAGTTGACCAATCATTGATACCGTCATAATGGATGAAATTAGAAAAAACAGAAAACCTAGCTGTAACATTCTATGAGTATCAAAACGCATAGGACTTGTCAAGACACGACTGGATGCTCAGAATTTTAAATGCATGGGAGTTCCAGAAAAAAGGGTTTTTAACCAAATTGGTGAAAGGGTGGAAGATTTGAAGTAACGGAAAGTAGAAAAAAGATAGAAATCAGACCAATCAATATCGCGAGAGACTTTTATCAATGAGAAAATTTCTTCTAAGTTGGACTTTTCCCAACTCAAATACCAGTTGCAAAGTTGACTGAAGATTGAGATAGGTAGTGTGCAACTTTAGGAAAATTAAGAACTTGAATAGTGGCGGCTGCTACATTCTGTTATTTATGAGGGCGGGGTTTGGGGGAGGGGAGAAAAGTAGTAGCTAAACCATGCCGTGCTATTGGAAAGTAATGTTAACTTGTCCATTTTTTACAGTATCGATACTGTTATTTTGAAAATGTTTATATCTTTGATTTTTCCATTTAGAGTTGGAAATAAGATAGATAACATGACATAGTCAAATGTTTGCCTTTTATAAGCACATGCAACTGAAGCTCAGAATGTTATGATGCCTTGCAACGGAAAAATACTATTAAATAATAACAAACAAATACTAGTATTTAGAAATTTTACTCTTCGGAGAAAACCATTTACCATCTCAAACGAAATAAATAAATCTAAGTAATTTCCAAATGCTAATGTAATGTTAAAGTAACTGAACAAAACATCACCATATAAGCTGTTGAAGTTCTGCAGTTGTGTTATATGAGGAACGAAAAAAACTTCAAATGGATTAGGATGAGGAATTCAAACAGTTTCTTTTACTTTGTGGGTGGATGGGGTAATGGATTAGACATCAATTTGCTCTTGAGGTAACATTCTTGAAAAGGAACCTGTCCTAAGCCTTGCAATAGAATTTATACTATTAAAATTCAAAAGGGTTTCTTAAATATGTCTAAAATCCGCTTTTGTTAGACAATTGAAACTTAACTGTATCCTTGTGATAAAATTCAAAGTGTAAAAATTTACAATACATACTTTCCTTAAGATGTTATGTCACTTAGAAATTTAATTGCGATTTACATAAACTGAACTAACGTTATTGCAGAATTTGCGTATGACACTTGCCACGTCGACGTAAAATTGTTGACACTCAGGATTGCAGCACCTTTTAAGCATTCAAAGAAAACGAGAGAACAAAACATGCATAAAATAGTATAAATGGAGAACAGAGCATAATTTTATAGGGTAAAATTTACCTTTCAAAGACAGCGAAATGGTTTCTTTCTCTTGATGTAGGATCAAATTTAATAGGCAAAACTTCCAAACTACTTCTTAGTATTTCTGCAGACCTTCCATGGTAATACTTTCTAGTACATACCGCTAAAACGCAAACCTCCATTTTCTTTTACCCGGATTTCTATGTCATAATTCAGCTCCGGTGCCTTACATTGCCTGAACTAAAGAAACTCTTAAGTTTCCAAAGTATAACGCAACAGAGTTTCATAGAATTCTGTCTTGGTCAAGTTTGGAGAGACATCGTTAAGTTGTCCCTTCAAGACGGTTGTGAAAGAAACACAATTAACACCCCAAAATGAGGCAGGACATGGTAAGTTAGATGAAGTCTTTGAAGATAGATTTTGATTTATTTTGACTTTGCCTTTATCCCATGAGCGAGAGAGAAAGAGAAAAAAGATAGCGATAGATAGGGGAAAAACATACGAATGTGACAAAAACATACTAATTATTACAGTGTTGATTCCTAACACCTAGGCGTGCTAAAAAGCAAGGGGGATAGAGCACTGTTGCCCAATGACAAAACCAATCACTGGTCTTGAAGAATTTGAGATGACAGTAAAAAGGATACTAACAAAACAGGGATTCCTTGAGAGACATTCAAACGATGAAAGATTTTAAACCAAAAGAAAAGAAGGAGGTAGATGACTGAATAGATTTAAAGACGATTATGTTAAAACTAAGAGAAAATTTGCATGACATATCTGTACATTATGATCGAATAGATAAGAGTAGCTTTGAGAAACGGAGTGCAGAAGGATTAAAAATTTGTAAAGCCAAAAATAGAAAGTACAACGAGAAAAAAAAGATAAACCCAAAACTCTCGACAAGAGATCTGTTGTAATTGACTCAGAAAGACATACAGAATTGAAAGCAAATTGGCGAAAACTCATAAAGATCTTGGCAGATAGACAAAAAAGAAATAAGGCAGGGAGCTTTAGAGAAAAACGTCTCCAAACTGAAATATCAGCTCAATATAAAGAGGAAGATTAGGTGTGGCGGTTTGAGGTGTAACACGGATCCGAGAAAGCCTATTTCAGTATTTTCACTCCAAGAACAGATGACAAAGAGAGAGAACGAGACAGTAGACATTTCCTTTCTAGATACAAAAAGATGGCAGGAACAGAATGCATTTAATGACATGGCAACATCTTGAAAGTGATACCAGTCAAGTTGGCGAGTGAAAATGGGGGTGTTGCTGGAAGAAACAAAGTGGTACGAAGAAAATGATAAAGGAAAAATGTCGTTGGAAGCGATGGAAAAACTTTTGTATTGGGATTGGGGACACCGGGTTAAAACAGGACAGAAAAACACTAGATTTTTAATTCCAAGGTACGAGAGAGAAAACGAAAACCTTAATTTATATCGCGTGCCCAAATGAAAAGAACAAGAATGTAAAGAGAGTAATTAGATAGTTAAACACCAACAATGTTTTAAATTTTAAGAACGAAAGGAGTACATATGGTAACGAGTGTACCAGTCATTATCTAATGTCTAGGAGGAGAAACCAAATAAGTTAAAAGGTACGTAGAAAAGGTACTTATAAATGAAAAACAAGTTTCAACGATCGTAAAGGATATGAAAAGACTATTCTATAGGAAAACAAATCAATCACAACAAAAATGTTTCGTGGACTGCTAATAACGTGTTGCAAAATATCTAGGTAACAAATTTTGGTAGCTTAAGTCAATAGCCAACTGTATTTTAGTTGGTTAATATATCTCAAAGTTAGAAGAGAATATGAGTGTTCAGAGTAAAAACTGATCCGGTTTATGTAGGTGTGCATGATGGTTAACCAAAACATCTGAACCTGATCGAAAAAGTTCAAATGCAGTATGGAAGTCTTTCAAGGAGTAGTATTACTTGAAAGATGTAAAATCAAAAGGAATGCACTTAGAGGCTTAAATAAACCAAATACAAATTTCTACCAAAGTACCAACAGAAATGGGAAATAAAACCAAAATAACAACGAAATAAGTACAATTATTATCACATATAAATTCGAAATGTTTTTGTCGTTGAACACTTACATTAAGTGAAATTAAGTGAGGAAATGACTATCAAAAACCCCATCAGCAAAAGAATTTTACAATAACATAACTGCCACAATTCGTTGAAAAAGAACTAATAAAATGGAGTTACCAATGTATTTAAGGACAGAGGTTAAAATTCAATTGATTGAGGCATCTAATAAATTTCGTGTTTTCAGTGAGGGCTTTTACTGCAATTCACCAACACCAAAAATGGTTCAATATGAATTCGATTAATTTTTGCTTTACGTTCTGTTAGATGCTAGATTTTCATAGACATTAATAAGTTTCCTGGGCGGTGTCCATTCCTTCAAATAGCGGTGTACAAGCTCAAAATAAGTTATCAAAGCAAACGGTAATGTATGATCATGTAAAGTCTCAATCCCTATCTGCACAAATAAAATGCCAGTCAGTGAACATTAAAGACGACGCAACTGTGTTGATACAGTTAGATAGACTAAAGACAGAAACAAAAATACCCCCCAAAATTAATAGTTTTAGACAAACTGAAATGACACTGTAACTAACCTGTCACCTACAAGACACTATCGTCAATTTCTGTCCAACAGTTATTAACTGATGTACCCAGATGACATTTGTTTTTGTTATTTACATTTATTTTTCGATTCAGTTCTTTACAAAGCAAGATAAATTTTCGCTGTAAGACTTATTTAGCTTTAGCCATTTTAAAGTACTGTAGAAAGGAATTCTTCGGGTGATCAAGTAAAAAATTTTCTTTCGGAGAAGTTTTCAGTCTGGTTACATGTTTTCTTTATTTTTGAAACAGCAAATCTGATCACCTTTGCTTTTATAAACCATATGCTATAGTACACAACTTAGAAACAATTAACTTTCATGTCAATTTTCACTTACTCGCATGTCACTAAAATTTATTGAGTAATGAAACGCTTTGTAAAGTTTCACATTTCCTTTTTCTGCAAATCTTTCAACAAAAGATAAAAAGCATGTAAGGTAACAAGATGTAATAAGTGTTTTGGATGGTTTACTTGAGACAAACATCACCAAATGGAATGAATATAATTTGTACAGAATCAGTCAACCACCGCCTTTTTTATTTTCACTTCGAGAAATTTCGCCTTAAAACAATCAGCTATCTGATATACGAAAAAGACCTTATTCTTCTTGCAGAAGTTATCTTTCAAGCAAGAAGAAACTAGACCCTCCTTAATCTATAAATTATCTTACGCACCATGTCTTTAAGTTCCCATGCAATACGTTTGAATCATTCTTGCTACTGTAAAATACACTGGACTACATTATTATCTGTTTGTTTAGACTTTGTTATGAAATAAATAAATAAGGCCCATTTATTTTTTTAAACTTTGTTTTCAGTCCCCATCCATTGCCATATAAAACTTCTTGTCCACAATCAATGCATAAGTTGCACTGGGAACCTTTAAAGACCGACACTAATACGTGGGTTACTTCGACAATAATAAGAGGAGGGAACTTTTACCGAAATTGCATAGTCATTGTATAGTCATTGTAAAGTCATTAGGCTGTTGTTGAAATGCCAGAGAAGGGGAAAAATTGAAAAAAATAACAACAAATAACTCCTGTCGTTAGTGTTCTTGAAGTACAATAGCAAATGTTCAATAAATAGAATACCAAATCTAACAAAAAAATTGTCACCTAAAAGAATACTATAATTATTAATATTAAGATAAAGAAAAGTACCAAATACTAGTATGGCTTATGCGGTTGCTCATGCATTTTTAAAACCAGAATGGTATACGTTCTTTCAGCATGAAATAATAGAGAATTATTTTTGGTTCTCCCCTTTTTGTTATTCTGTGTTTGAAGTAGTTACTTACATTTATCTTACCTTTATTAAAATTGTTTTGTGATACTGTTACTGAATATAAGTTGACAGGCTCTACTTTTATTTGATAAAATCCTAGAAAATTTTTTTAGTTTTAAGGTTCTAATAAACAACACTTTCTTTGAAAATGTTTAGAAATGATTTAAACACATTCTTATGATGAAAGAGTATAACTAACACACCAGATATTCATCACTTAGTTGTCATATCAGTTGGCTGATTTATATTCATGAATTATTAGTTCAGTATAAGAAAAGTATGAAGGCGTTCTGAAGAGTTGGTAATCATGGGACATCTAGGACCTGCACAAATATCGCATATAAATGAAAACAAATAGCCTTCATTTACTTTTCTCAAATTAGCTAATCATAAATGACGAGTAAAGACTTACCTACAATCCCCATCATTTAGCACCACGAGATATATTTGTCTAAAACTCCATTTCATCTTAAAATATACATTTCTATGTTCAATTTGAGACAAATTGATCAAGATAGTGCTATATAGTACCTTTGTAAATGCTATAGTAGCCTAAAATAGCCAAGCTTTTCTCAACTACAAAAATTTTAGCTGAGACAACTGCTAATTAGTCTTAATACGGTTTCTCAGATGCTATATTTTCCTGTACACCATGATTAGAAAACTATTTAATACTTAAAAACTTTTGTAGCAAGCTAAATAGAAGCAAAATATCTAATGAGTCGGTTTGTTTGCGTCCTTCACAAAATTCAACCAAAGACTGGTGAATAAATAATTAATGAGTACCTTATCATGAAAAACTACACATTTAATATTCTGCGTAATGTATTGTGGTAGACAGGTAGGGTAAAATAAATCGGGTAGATATTATTAAGTAAATAACTTTCTTTTGGTCTTAAATTCAATGTTTTCAGTTCTCGTAATTATTTGAGAAAAAAGGTTAAAATATAAATTGTATTTCATTAACTTCAAATTTTATTGCATAATGAACGACGGGAAAAATAAAATGGTTTTTTTCTCACGCTTTTTACAAACCAGATTTTACTTAGGTGGTATAAACCATATTGGGTGAGTGGGTAGGACCACCTACCATTTGTCTAATTCTAATATACTGTTTTAAGTTTGAGACATAAAATGTGGACTGTAAATCATATTGGACTCGACAATGATAAAAAAAACAGGTTTTGAGAAAATAGCTCTCAGAGGAAGAAGATGAGAAAATAAGAAAAGAAAATAATCTTAGTGTTTGTAATATTGAGATCAGGTGGCGTGTTGTATTGAATATATTTGCTCATTACAATCTTACAGGGTTATTAGAAATAAGTAGATTAATACTCTCCTTTCATTGCTTGATCTATGGATAATATCTTCATCAAATTTCCTCCTTTTTTCCACTTCCCTTTGAAAATTTTTCGCCGGTATTTCATCTCTGTCACCAATTTGATTAAATCCCTCTAAGATTTTAACAAGCAATCTGTGATCTGCGTGTGTTCATACACCAATCCTTTATCAAGGAAGTTAAAACATTGCTATTTTGTATTGAACACTGTATTGTAGAGTTGTTGATTTTCCAAAAGAAAGTAAATAAGTATATTTTGATCTGACCTTATATCTTCCTTTCTATTTACTTAAAAATTCCATCTACTACTACTACAACTTTCTCTCTCTATCTATCTCTCTCTCTCTCTCTCTCTATATATATATATATATGTATATATATGTATATATATATATATATATAAGCTTACGATTTTGTTTGATTTAATTTGAACTAAACATTTGTTAATTTCGTACTTACATATTTTTGTCTCAGTAACACCCCTTTCCTCATTCTCTTGAAATAATTGAATTTTTTACCTGGCATATCTAGACTTTCCTTTCATTATCTTTTAATTACAGGAATTTAGAGATTTAAAACTGAGCTTTTTATTTAGCTGCACGGTCAGACGACACAAGTTTGTAGTTATCCAAAATAGCTCATCAAACAGGTTAAAAATTTAAGAAAAAGGTTTTCCNTTTGTATTGAACACTGTATTGTAGAGTTGTTGATTTTCCAAAAGAAAGTAAATAAGTATATTTTGATCTGACCTTATATCTTCCTTTCTATTTACTTAAAAATTCCATCTACTACTACTACAACTTTCTCTCTCTCTATCTCTCTCTCTCTCTCTCTCTATATATATATATATATATATATATGTATATATATGTATATATATGTATATATATGTATATATATGTATATATATGTATATATATGTATATATATGTATATATATGTATATATATATGTATATATATGTATATATATATAAGCTTACGATTTTGTTTGATTTAATTTGAACTAAACATTTGTTAATTTCGTACTTACATATTTTTGTCTCAGTAACACCCCTTTCCTCATTCTCTTGAAATAATTGAATTTTTTACCTGGCATATCTAGACTTTCCTTTCATTATCTTTTAATTACAGGAATTTAGAGATTTAAAACTGAGCTTTTTATTTAGCTGCACGGTCAGACGACACAAGTTTGTATTTAACCAAAATAGCTCATCAAACAGGTTAAAAATTTAAGAAAAAGGTTTTCCCTGTCAACTTTTTCCATCATCATTTATTAAAATACTATGCATATTTTCACGAAGTTGAGGTAGTAACGTGTTATTTGCTACCAACTCAAAATGTAATTGCTCTTCAAAACTATTCTTTAACAAGAAAATTGGGCTCCTTTGGTGTTATTATTCACCAAAAACTGACCTTTGAAATAATATTACAGGTTATGCTGTCTTTATTAACCAATTTTCTTGCATATTAATTCTATATTCCATTACAATAATAGAAAAGCTGTTTCTTGACCAGTACTTGAAACTTGTCATCGCTATAAAAGAAGCTCTTTAGACTTGAAAGGTCATGATCCTAGTATATTCTCATTAAACGTATAACAGAAGTGTTTCGTGCTGGATATTAAAATTGTAGCTGTGTTAGATAAAACTTACATTTTTCTTTCTGAAAATTATTCAAATATTTACCATCAACATAAATACACATGACAGTACTCAAACGGTATCTATCCTCAACAAAAGGGTGATGTTTAGGATATTAATGATGAAACTAGCAGTGTCTTGATAATTAAAGGCCATAAGAGTTTGGACTGAAAAAAGTGTTTCGGAGTGCATGGAAAGTAAAAGTAAAAATACACCATTCGATTACAATAACAACGTATATGCTGAAGAGTCGATCAACTAGATTCGAATACAAGTGCCCATTGGACGCATGAATATCTAAAACATTTAAAGTGAAGTAGAAATATTAAATGAAAGGAACAAGAACTAAAGTTTAACTTTTAATCAAAATATCAGGTGTTGAAATATATCTCTAGAGATTTTGTTTCAGAATAAAGCTGGCAGGAATTCTAATAATGATGATACGAGAAAAATTATAAGCTTGTTCTTTACCTGTCTCCTTCGTCTCCTCCAGCATTTCATCGATTCATTCTGGAAAGAATGCCCTTTCAACACAGTTTAGAACCCTGTTTCTTAGAACCCTGGGAACCAACCCATCTATGAGCATTAAACTATTTATTGATTTTGGCCCAAAGTGAAATAAATTTGAAGCTATTTAATCATTGTAACTTAACAAACTTGATTACTTCACCTGGTACTTTCAGTGACAAGTGAATAGATCTGCATGAAAAATTTTCCTCTGACATGAAAGTATAAACGGTGGTCAAAATGTTTTAACGTATCTATTATTTATTGTAAGATATAACAGGTGACATTATTTGGAAAAAAACTGCATTTTTTTCGGAAATAGAGAACAATCGGAAAGCAAAAATAATATCAGTCTAATCATTTCTGTGGATTGACCAGAAATCTTCTCTTTCCTGTTGTCCGTTTGGTTGGTTATAAGTTAAACCTATGGTGCTAACTCTTAAGAGTTTGTCTGACGCCTTTAATTTGCAATTTGCCTGTTCTCTGTTCATGGGTAAGGTCAGGCTTGTAAAAATGACAAATAAAAAGAAAAAGAACATTGCAGTTTCATTGACTTCTGCAGCAAATTTTGTACAATAAATGTCCAGTTGTGGGCCCACAAAAAGGCTTACATATTTTCGAGTTAGAAATTTTCTAGACAAATGGATCTCCATTTTGATAGGAAGAATAAACAATAGCGCTAAAGACATTTAATTAAACAGCATATTAAGTGTTTGTTACAGTCCTTTTCACTCTGAGACTGCTTATTCTGTGTAGAAAAAACTAAGCAGTTTGAAAGCTTCCAAATATCTTGGAATCAATGCAACTCGCCAACTGTCTTAGCAAATCTTTATGTTTTAAAAAATTTTACTATTTCTTTCTTCTTTTTTTTATCAATCAATTCAAACCAATGGTCTTTTTTCATAGATTTTTTAATTTTGCTTCATGCTTATTTTTAGGGAAACAAATGGTAAGGGATTTAGCTTGCAAAATTCTTTTAGAGAAGAAAATCAATTTTTATGACTTGTGATTTAATGCTGATATAAATTTAAAGTGGAAGATATCAAGTTATCCCCGACGGTCTTATCTGTAGAATAACTGTGACTGATTTTACTTCAGTTATTTATTTCACCAAAATCTTTTCGGATAATTTTAATCCCGACATATATGTTAGTTTAGTCAAGATTAGTCCTGTCCAGCTCCGATAACCTCAAACCATAAGTTTGTCGTTTTCTGTCATTTTATACCAGGTGTTGTGTACACTTGTTGTTTTCCTTTGACTTTGATATGCACTAACAGGCAAATAAAAACACTATATACAGATTTACATGTTGCGTTTGGTCATGATTGCATTATCATATAAATTTAACCTGCTTTTGCAATTTTTTGCAAAGTTTGTTATTTGTTTTGCGACGTACAGAAGGATATGACATTTTCTGACTTTTGACAGAGGAATAATGTTCTCCATCATCATTGTCTATCTTCCAGACTACGGGCATAATTGTTGGACTCTTCCTTCTACTAGTAGTAGTACTAAAGACAATAGCAAAATCATAATTTAGTAAAAAAATCAAATATTATTATTACTCTTGGTCATGTCAATTTCAGCTTTAAGTTGGTGTCTTAAGTAAACGCATTAGGTACCATACCCTTCGGAAAATTTACTAGAATATCAAAGACAATAAAGCTGACAATGTGTTTGACAGGAGAAACAGTACATAGAGGTTCATTTGAAAAAGCTTTATCAAAATGCTCTTTTATTATACATAAAAAAATATGTAGGGGTACTTAATTAACGTTAAATGTAATCTACCCTCACTTTACTCTTGCTTTCCCTTTCATACACCTTTGAAGGAGTTAGCAGAAATTGGTACCTATTTTAGGATTCCATAACATTTCATCAAATCCTTGCCTCTCAACTTTATCGCTTGCTCAGTCGAACTTCGAACATGTATAATACTTTCTTACCTTTATCTCTCAAGTATCCCAAGACGCCACTTGCAGTTTCTCATTGTTACTACTAAATCACAATATTCTTCCAAAAATATTAGCCTGGTTTTCCAACCATTAAACATTATTTTCCAACAAAATAAAACACCATTTTTGTATATGTATTTGAAACAAAGAATATTGACTGCTGTATGAATATTAGTTAAGATATTTTAGCAGGTCTGTAGAATATTTGAACCATAGCAAAAGAATGTTCTTTGGAAAATTCAACCAAATCAAGGCAACTACCCGTAAAAGCAAGTTGCCTAACAACTGATCACATAATGATAATGTGAAAAACCACAATATAAGTTAAGAAAATAATAAATAAATAGGCCATGTCTGGTGTTTGTAAGATAAATAATTACTAAGATAAAACTAGACTGTAAAATACCGCTGCATTGAGACCAAAAAAGGACAAATTATTTTTTGTACAGTCAACAAATACAATATGTTTTACAAGGATTTGTTACAAGGGAACCTAAAATACTTTAGATATAAAGGTTTAAAGCTCCCAATAATTTTGGTATTGAGCCAGAAGCCATTGATGAAAGAAAAACTTTTGCTTCTAGAAATAATAGAAACACTTCTAACCCAAATAAAGATCCAGATATTAAAGACTAGAAAGATCTATACAACACGACTGAAAGCAATTTCGATGCTGATAAAATTCCTTTTGTGATTTGATCTGCGTTACTGACACCACCAATAACTTGATGTTTCATTCAGTTATTTTTCAGTTAAAAAACCTGTAAGATGATCCCGTATTATTTACTGCTATCAGCACTAAGAGAAAATGTGGAAACCGGAGCCAGTGGTTTTGGGTTTGATTGAGATATATTATTCTCACACAAATTAATGATAAGTAGATAAAGCACAATGAGTTAAGATAAGCCTCTGAGCTCTTCTTTTTTATTTACTAGAAAGTATCGAATTAAAGATCAATCCAACATATTGATATGACATAAATATACATATATATGTATATATATGTATATATATATGTATATATATGTATAAGTATATATATACTCAAGCTACAGACAGTACTGTTTCGCCCTTTGTGGGTTCATCAGTGCAGCACAGAGTTTCTGAGACATAACTCTCAGGCCATGTTGCCGGAGCAAACACAGCTTAAGAAGTTATTGTATATATATACATATATATATAATTATATATACATATTTATAATTATATATACATATATATACATATATAAATGCTCACTGCGCACGCGTGGTTTGAGCACTCTGGCAGGATCCCAGAAAAACTTTAAGCTGTGTTTGCTCCGGCAACATGGCCAGAGAGTTATGTCTCAAACGCTCTGTGCTGCACTGATGAGCTCACAAAGGGCGAAACAGTAATGTCTGCAGATTGAGTATATATATATATANCTGGCAGGATCCCAGAATAACTTTAAGCTGTGTTTGCTCCGGCAACATGGCCAGAGAGTTATGTCTCAAACGCTCTGTGCTGCACTGATGAGCCCACAAAGGGCGAAACAGTACTGTCTGCAGATTGAGTATATATATATATATATATATATATGTATACATTTAAACATAAAAATATATGTTCACAATATATGTTTACACAACAAGGTAATTCGATTAATAAGTTAAAACTATTCAAAAAGAATATATATAATATCCTTTCCCCCATCTGCTTCTTGAATAGAACAGTCCTATGCTTCTTTATCGTTGATTACGTCAATATCCTACTACTTGGCTTTAAATTCCGTTTTGCTTCTATCCCTCTATGATCCTTTCGGCCTGTAACATCTTTGCTTTCTATCTATTTTACTCTGCCATTTGCTTTAACCAAGCTACCTCTCTTCAACCTCTATATACGACCTTACTACCTCAATTTACATCCTCTAATCTTCACGATTATGCTTTTACTTCAAGCTAGAAATACTGGACGTCCTTTACCACACTCGTAATACTAGTTCCTTCAGGTTATCATGTCTATGCCTGTGACACAAATAAAATTTACCTTGTACACTACTTTAGATCTCTTAAAGGACATCTGGCATTGAATAACATTAAAATGTTTTTTGACAATTAAAAATACTATATAAAATATCATTAACATTATGAAAACACATACTAATTCAAAATACAAATTCTCTAACTTGTAAGAGTAATTTTTTGTTTTTTTTATTTTATTACACTAACAAAGCAAGGAATCACTTCATTGCAAAGGGTTACCCTTGCCATTATTTTTGGGGGGAGTGGGGTCTTTGTAGTATTTCCAACCTTTTTCTACATTGTATATCTCTCTTTTAATTTTTTATCCAAAAACACGAACAAAATTGGCTGTAAGGTGTCTATACTGGAGTAATCAACGATCGTCAAGGAGCATGCCTCAGTCTTTAGCCACAAGCTGTCAAATGATAAACTGTTGATTTGACCAGTCGGCAACAGCTTTCCTGCTCTATAAAAAGAGGTCATTTCACCTGGGTAGTGGCATCTACAGAGAAAAGGGCACATAGCACTTGCCATGACGCAAAATTAAAAATTGGTCTTCATTTTATCACTTGAGGATCCTCTCTATGCAAAATTAGCAAAAATATTAAGTTAGTTTTGATAAATTTGAGTTTAAGCAGACCGAAAACGACACAGACACTTCTCTTGATTTAGGTACAGATCCACTTTGGCTTATTTAACTTTGAATTTGATCTTTTAGGTTATTTTTCTATTATCTATTCAACTCAACATTTCTACCTGTGTTACTCCTATTATTGGTTTTTCTTACTTTTACACCGCAAGGCTCTTACTTCACCTATGAGTTATGTAATGACATAGTTGAATATGTTTATTTTTTAGTATGATTAATTCACTCTTAACTCTGATGATCTAAAGGTTTTCTCCTTGCTATCTTCAATCTTTCTCTACTTCCTTGCTCCAGGCCATTTCTTTTTCTATTACCGAGCCAAGAATTTTTATTGCTCAACTGGCATTAACCCTTCTCTTTTAAGACCTTTGACGTTGATCGTACTGTCTTTACCAGAGATTATTAATAAACACTTCGATGTAGTCATTTGTGATATCTCCACCTGATTCTGCCATACCAGCCAGTATTTAGCTACTTTCTATGATATTTCGCAGCAATAATACCACCATAAATTTTTACCCAAGGTAAACCTTTTCTTTTTCCTGTAACTAAAATTTTATTAGAGAAGAGAAAATAATCATTAGTATAACTCCTCCTTTATTAGAAATTTATCCGACCCTCTCGCCAAAACTTTAGCTTTTGATCCCGCTATTCTTGACTTTACCACTTCATCACATTAGAGAAGTTTTTTTTCGTGAGGCAGTAATACACGATTGTCATAAGCTTACGTTAAGTCATAATGTTAAGCAGAAACATTTTCTCTTTTCTAGATGTCCAACTTGCATCTGTCGCTGGATAAAAATAAGATTAGTTGTTCCTTTTCCTGGTAAAGGCCAAAATTGCAATTCATCAGTATATACTAACCTACTTTCTACACTATACTTTTGTACAACTTGAAGGAAATCCTCAGCAGATTAACTTCCCTGCTATTGTTGTGCGTGAACGGGTAACCTTTGTTCTTGTCTACTGAAATACTCGTAATCTTTATTCGGTTGTTTTCTGTGTATTTATCTTTACAGCACTTATTAACTAGCTGTCCATATCACTCTGTTTTGTTTCCCATAAATTTAATAAGTTCAGTTTCAATGTCGGATGGGTCTGACGCTTTTTCCACTTTTTGCCATAGTTCAAGTCCTTTCTTTTTCGGAGGCAAACCTCTGCCATAGGTCTCTGCATTTTTCCAGTCATCTTTTGAAATCCCCAAATAATTTCAGCATTACCGAATTCAAAAAACGTTATCTCGTTTTTTTGAAAAGTAATTTGTGGTCAGGAAACAAAGATTTCGGCTTAGTTTTGATGTATTTTATTTTCAGCATACTAACCTAACTCATGTAAACTTTTTTCTCTGCTTCAATAAAAAAAATTTCCTGTACCTAATTTAGGAAAATACCAACTCCGCCTCGACCATTTTTCATCCTCCCTTTTTCTTTTGATTTATTTCATTTTTACTTTGTCTGTTATAAACAGATTCTAATTACTATTCTTCTCTACAGTGCATCAAACAATGCATTCTTCTATAAAACTTTACCAGTAAATCGTTTTACATTTCACGTTGCAATAACACGTTGCTACATGATTAATTTTATTCTCTTTTTATTTTAGCCGTTCTCTTATCAGCAATATGTCTGTTTGCCTACTTCTCACAGGGCCTGGAATGAAAATATATATTTGTATGTATAGTATATACAGCATATATGTGTCTATGTGTGTACATGAATGTGTATATTTGAACACAAACTGCAATGTTGGTATATCATGAAGAAAATCTCTACACAAGCTAGAAATTGGTAAAATCAAACAGACATTGAAAATTCCGATATCAATATAAAACAATACACTATAAAACTATGCTACATTGAAAATATTGCATCCTTATATATATATATGCACATATACATAAACATATATATGTATGTAGTACTAACGTCTACATATATATTTGTCTACATATATATTTTGATATTTTTTTCCCTCCTAGTTTGAACCAAGCAATATATTTCTTTCAATATTTCAATATTTGATAGGTACACGAAATATGAAATGGTATGAAGTTGTGTGCAAAAAACTGAATATATATTGGTCTTATTCACTCGAATTTTGGTTATTAGTAAAGTCTAGTCAAAAAAGTTAGTTTTAGTTCTAGTGGTACTTTGCCTGAGTAATGCCTCATTTTTCTTCATCATTTACCTCTGTACCATTATTTAAGAAACTCTTAGTGTTCCTTTGAACAAAACACTTTGAAGTGCATAAATCAATTAAAGTTTAACTGATTCTTATTACACAGTCATAATGACCACTTGTTGTGGCGGAACTATAAACAAAATAATGCCCTCCTTATATCGTCATTGTTCTTAGCATTTGTCAATAGCTAACCAAGACATTGTATTTTTTTGATGGAGTCTATGTCTAGGTGTGAGTTAGGACAGAGAAATGACAGCACTTAACGCAACATGATCCAAAAACGCTGATGTTTTTAACTGTTTTGCTCTACCGATGTCCTATCCTATTTCACTGGTTAATTTTCTTGTGAATGTGTTGATTTGAAGCACCAATTAGCCTTGTAAGCCTAATTTTCAGTAATCAATAGAAATAATGGTAGTCCCAGGAAATCTCATGTTAACCTTCACGAAGCTTATTTTGCACAGAAACAGCACCTAAAGACCGCCTAATTCAATTAGGATTCATATCCTCTATTATTAATATTGTTCAAGCTGCTACTAATACTTAATTAATTCAATTTGTTGAAGAAAAAAACTTTTTAGGGACAACATGCAAATTTAGTATTTTGAAATCAAACCACGCACAGCATAGAGTTGCCCTTGATTAAATTTGCAAGGAAATTAAAAAAACACCCTTTCATCTACTAAAAATAGTCGGCAACATTGACAAAATAGTAATTTGAAGAAATACCTGAGCAAGGTGTTTAAATTTTAAGAAAAAAGTACCATGCTTCTAAGATGGCAATGATTATTAGCGAGTTAACTATTAATATCAGTTGAGAAATACATCAAGGATTTTAGCCTGATGCATAACATAATAACCATAACTTTCTTTCTGTAAAGACCCGAGAAAGCTATTTTTATTTGCATATCAGATCTATTTCCCTTTTTCATCCTTATCAAGGCTGGAAGCTACTCAGGGCCAAAAGTTACTGTTTTTATTTGATGTTTTTCATCGGAGATTTCCTTTTTGTTTTGTCCTCTTTGATATCTGAAAACATGAACCAAGTCAGTGTTTTGCCATTTATGACTGACAAATGATTTGAGCACAGATGTATTGTAGTTATTTTAATAGTTTTTTACACGAAAAAAGTTTAGCCCTGAGAAGATTAGTTTCTCAGTACTACTTTCTACCAGTCATTAAAGCTGATATTGACACTAAAAGTAGCAAATGCTTTTCATTGGATCTCATACAAAGAGATACACAGTTACGCCCTTTGATGTAGACATCAAGTACGAATGCAAAAAACACTTTGTGGTAATCAAGAAACCCCTATTTCGACATTGAAATGGACAGTTTAGCCTTGTTTCCATTTTCATTTTTTCCACTAGTTATATATAAACAAGACATAATTAATTTATCTTTTTTTCAAATGGACTAAGCAAGATTTAATAGCAAAAGCTAAAGCAAACAGATATTTCCACTAGCACTGAAGTTTATCTTGAACTCCTCTTTTTTGAAGTGCAATTGATTTGGCCACTAAATGTGACAGCATTTTGACAAAGGAGAACAAAGAGGTATGCAAGCAAAAGGACCTTCTGGTGAAGTGGAAATTCTAAGAGGATAATTATTTTGATAAAAAAGATACCCGACGCATAAACTAATGGTAACAAGGAAGAAAGAAAAACATATTAAATAAACAATAAATGGAATAAAAATAACAATGCAAAATATAAGAATTCATCCTATTGCAATACCCCAGGATACTAACAAACACAAAAAGCCCGAGAATAACACGTTCGGCTAAAATGCATTTATTATTGCAAAACTTTACAGGGAGAGGCCGGAGCAACAATAATAGATTTGACAAGATAACTTATATTAGCATTTTTAATAAAAACCTGATATACAAACAAAACTTTGACGATTGAAGACAATAACAAACAGAACAAGTAAAGCAGTAAGCATATTTATATCATTTTAATTGTATTGACTGCAGTTGCTTGTTAATTTCTAAGCGAATAAATCAAAATCATTTTCTTTCACCTCTTTTTTCGCTTGTGTTTATTTATATTATTTCACAGGCATATTACAATTCTTATGTTAGTCTCTTAGCATATGCCTCTGTGTTGGCTTTTCAAGTGGCTTTTCAAGAGAGGGGGGAGGGAGGTGTGTGGCGTGTTCCACTTTGTTCCTTACGTAATTATTCAGTTTACAAACTTCAGAATTTCCCAAGTGTGTATTCAATGTCAGATCAAATTAAACGTAGTTTAAAATATACAGTAGTCACATGAATGATTAGACGAAAAAACAACATCTGAAGGCAAGCAATGGAATTTCCCGACATTTGCTCAGGAAATGTCAAAATCCAAAAGTCGTCTTTAAATGCTACAAACTGCTGAAATGCCATCAATGCATTCTTTTATAATGAAGTAGAATTTATGTAATATGAATTCCTATGATGTAAAAAGTCATCTGGGCGGAAAAAATCGCTGTTCCCTTTAAAAATTTACGGTCAAACTCTCATGTGAAAACTTCTATAATTCGAACTCATTTAATTCAAAAACTCATTTAAACCGAAAGGTTTTTTTCTGTTCCTTGCGCTTAGTCATACATTTTGAATATCGGTAAATATAATTTCCATTGCGTTCTTGTTTGAAATCTTGTTGGCTTTTTTCCTCGAAATATCTAATTAAATGAAACAAGAAGCCAGGTTTAAATTAAACACAATGTGAAACGCATCATTTTACTTTTGTTTAAAACAGACATTTGATTTTGCATCAAGTTTTACACCATTTTTTACATCATTTTTTGCGCTGGGTAAAAAAGAAAGTTTGTCGAGGTTAACTTGAAAAAGAAATGCGAAGCTTTTTAGGAACTTGAAAAAGGAAAGTCCGCTAAAGATGTTGCTCCCAAATTTAATGTACCAAGAAATATCCTTCCCTCAGGGAAGAAAAATTAAGGAAAAATTTATGACATATTTAAAACTTCGTCACTAATTCGACAAAGAGTAAAAGAGTAAAAGTTGATGTACACAAGAGATTTTACAAGGTTTGCTGAAAGGGTTTACATTATTTATATTGAATGGGAAAAACATTTCTATCAACGGACCAATTTAGTCTTGAAAAGCTTGCGAGTTTGCTGATGCAGTTGACTGCAAAAATTTTTAAACATCAAAGCAATGGCTCAGAGGAGGGAATGAGAAAAACGTGTTCAATTGTTAATATATTATGTTTTAGGTTACCACTTATACCAGGGTTTCAAAGCCTGAAAAACAGGGAAATCCTGGCAAACAAACGATTGTCGCAAAATGTCAGAAAGCTTCGTGTCGAACAATGTGTGGGAACTCTCTATACCTTTTTGAACTCTGATTTCGTATATATCTTGTAGTCTCTTCTCGTATTCTTCAGTATTTTGTTCTTGTATTTGGAAAGCTCCACTAAAAAGTGGCATACAGTGGGGAAAATAATGTCAATAAAGATCAAAATTCAGAGAAAAACAAGGTGTTTTAAATGGAATCATTTTAATCTTTCAGGCATAGTATTCCATTCAATAAAATAACTGCAGAATCAAATAATGTGATACCTGAAATGACTGCATATATAAAGAGACGGTCGTTTACATGTACTACTGGGAATGAAGTTGATGAAGCCATAGAACTGTTGTTCAAGTTCAATGAGTTTTCCAAAGAAGAAGATTTGGGCATAAATTAAGCCAATATAGACAACAACAACTGCGTCAATCATCGTTGCACCAATATTTTGCTTCGATACATTCACCGCTTGACGTTTGATTTATTTAAGTAACAAATGTTTACTAATATATATCGTAAAGTAAAAACAAATAGGATATTGGATTAAAAGCGTCATTTTTTTCACTTCCACCTTTCATGTCCATGAAAAGTAAGGTGAAAAAACCCCAAGACCTTATACATTGAAAACGCATGAAATTCGAACAAATATTATTTCGCAGGAGAGTTCGAAATACATGAATTCAGCTTTATTTCGTGTATTTAGGAGCGTGTAAACAACTTAAATATTTATTTAGCTTATTGCATTTGAAATGCAAAGAATAATGGCGTCATCTGAAAGAAAATACGGCATTTTTTAACATCACAACATTGAGAACATATTATTATTATTATTATATTTCATAAAATTATATAGTGGGTTTTTAAAATACACCTTACTTGTTAGGAAGATCATTAGTAAACTTGCTTCTGATGCTCCTGGTTTGCTTTGATTTAATTTTAAAATTTGGTTCTCATTTCCTGAAACATTAATTTTGAAATTATTGCCTACTTTGAAACTTCCCTTCTATATATAAAGAATATAGTTTTAATCTATTAGAAAATTTAAATCTTACTAACTCTTAACAAAAATAATTGTCTTTTTGTCTGTTTTTTTCTTATATTTAAATAATGCTGGAATTAATTGGTTACTCTTGGTTTCCATACGCTGGAAATGACCATAAATCATAAAAGCTAGCGTCAGTGACATTTGAAATATTTTCTTCTTTATTGTCGTTATTGGTAGCTTTAGCAAAGTCTATGTAGAATTTTTACTGTCCATGACGATAAATTAAGAGCAAACATAGGGTCATTTGTCTGTTGGTCTATACGTTTTCTTCAAGAAAGGCACAGCTTTATGTATAATATACAACTAAAATGTAATAGTAGGTGCTTCAATAACTCTGGAAGGATTTCATTATTAATTTCACAGTGTAGAAATTCTCTTTATATCCCAGAAATTAGGTGATTATAAATAAAATAATTACTGCTACCCCCGTAGTTTGTTTGCAACAGAGGATGAGCACTAACTGAAAAGGAAACCAGTGTTTACAAGTAAATAAATACAGTAAAAGAAGGAAAATTATAGATCACCGGGTATGGCACATGGAGATAAAATTTATTCCTATTTTCTTCACTTCGTAACCTAGGACAACTATGTCTACGTCTTAAGTGGGGACCAGGACCTCAGAGGCGCAGAGCACGGCGCAAGATTGATGCGGTGATCAAAAGTGCTGAAATCTGACTACTTGCAACAATATTAGGGATCTACAATGTTTCAAATGCTTCGAATATTCCAGGTGATAATGTTCCCACGGCTCCAACTATCACCGGCACAATGGTCACGTTGGCTCGGTACATGCGCTCAAGCTCTTCTTGCAGAGTTGAATACCTCTCTCGCTTCTCCCCCTCTTTGATCACAACTCGAACATCCGTTGGCACTGCAACATCAATGAGCGTCCAGGTTCTCTCAAGCTTATCGTGTATGGAGATGTCTGGTTTGTTATGCTTAATTCGGCGATCTGTTAACAAAACCGTGTTCCAGTACAGCACAACATTGGCATCGCCCACTGGCTTCACATTCTCTGGGGTGTGCTCGAATCAGTTCTTTCCTACCTCCACTCCAAACCTTCTGCACAACTCCCAGTGCTCTTTGTGTGCAATTTGATCGTGTCTGGCAATATACTGGCCTTCGGCCAGTACTTTGCACCTAGCTGCAATGTGCATGGCATCTTCATCTTTCAATCCACATAAGCGGCATATAGGAGAGATTTATATATATATATATATATATATATATATATATGTATATATACAGATTTGCATATGAGCAGTACGAATTACTGTCCACTTGTCAAATCATGCAAGTAAAGGTCACAATAAAAAATTTGTAAACAGCGACCACTGTCTGAGTTCATCTTCCTCAGATTTCAAGTCTTCTCAGGACCGATTGCTTCTCTTGTTGGACATATCGTAACTTAGTCTGGTGTCTGTCTGTCTACACACACGCACACATTGGTTGCTTTGAGACAATCCCATTGTACATGTGAATTCAGCAAATAGTGCATGGCCTGAATGTAGTCTATTAAGTATCGTCTAAGGCTCTCGTGGCTCATCTTTTCCAAAAGGTTAAGTAGATGGTGTCAGCAAGACCTCTTTCAGCCTTCAGTCAGTAATATTCCATCTTTCCTGCTAATTCCTTGCCATTCACAAGTTTGGGAAGGTGTCATTTGCTTATCATATAATTTTGGACACCATAACTGATAGACGAAGTCTTGAAGAGAGTGTCTGTGATATGTGCCCGCATTTGGTTATTGAATAGTGAAAGAGGTGAGACTGGTTGTTGTTTGATCTGTTGTAGACTATAAGTATAATCCCATCACCATAGCCAAGCAATGAGGGCTCTGTTAATTAGTATGGAAGCTCTTGATTTTCCATCATTCCACCATTTTCTTGCTGCTGATGATCTACAGCAGCTTGAGGATTAACCCTCAATGCAAAATGTGTGGTATACTGCCAAAAGATAAACCAGATTATGCCTACTTTCTGCATGGAATGAAAAGCCGATTCGATATCTTTCGTTAGAAGGCTAATTGGCATGTTGACCATTTACGTTGTTTGAGAAAAACTATGGAATATTTGTGAGTTAATATTACTAAACTGAAAATTACACAACAGGCACTTTTTCTTTTGTGTAGAAACTAAACAACATTAGAACAACATAAGAACAACATAAGAACAACATAAGAACTATGTTGTCATATTTTGTTTTTGCTATAAACAGAATATAGCTTTAAAAGACTGAAGCAAAATAAATTTGATCTCGAAATAGAAAAAAGCTTTAGAAATTCTTTTTTGTTCATGACGTAATATCTCTTCAAAAATATTTCCATTCCTTCAAATCAACAAGAAAGAAATGAAGTTATCTTCTTGATTTTCAGATTGTTTGTTATGTGCATTACATTATAAAAAAACTGGTAATCTCGTTATATCGAAAACATTTAAAGTTTTAAAAAACAAAATTTTATCGATTAAAACGCATGCATAACTCGACCAGATGTAAATTGCATTAGCTCGAGGGATTATACTTTACAGTAAGAAAATTATATTAGAGAAAAATGAAAAAAAACTGCTGAATTCACGGCCATATGACATGCTAATTGAATTTGGTGTGTAATGTTAATCAGATCAATTATACACAATAACTAGTTTTCTATGTTTTTTCAAATATGAATAAAAAAAACTTCTCCAACTGGTCTAAATATAATTTCTATTCAATATTTTTGTGATTTAAAGTCCTCCATTTAACCAATGGCTATTAAGAAGTATTGATATAGCTTGCAAAAATGTACTTTCTTAATTTTGCGAAGACAACTACATATGTAAAGTGTCATAACCTAACACTTGTACAATTTTTGACAGAAGATATCTGAATGTGATCGAATTGTAAAGTTTTAATAATGGGGCGGGCAATATAAAAGTTGAGGCAACAATTTCAATTCCAAATATTCTAGGAAATGTTAATGATTCTGTTTCAAATGGAACGTTTCTTACATTAATTGGATTCCTTTATGTCGTAACACATGTTAATAGGTGTAAAATATTTATGAAGAAATGTATTTGTAGCTGCAGGTGATTTGACAATTTTGGACACCAAAAGATAGTCTTTTTTAAATATTTTACCTTTTTTATTTGTATACATTAGTCCTTGTCGTATGCAAACACCAGTAATTTAAATGAAATTTGAGCGCTCGAGGGAGGTGATAGCCAAGAAGAAGGTTGCCAAAACTGTCATGTTGTTTAGTATATATCATTATTGGTTAATTTTTAATAAGCGAATTACAATTTATCAGAAAGAAAAATAACTTTTAAATATTTTTATTTGATACTAGTGTAAACAAGGATTAAAAAATGATCAACATTTTATGCAAAATACTCATTGATCTTTAGTTTCTTCTTCTTTAATTTCTTCATTAAATCAATATTTTATCCTTAAATTGAAAAATACGTATACAATATGTTGTATTCCTTTACTTTGAAGTGCGGATCATGTTTAAATCTATCTCGTAGAACTGTTTTAGACAACAGACCTCTTTTTGCGCCATAGCAAGCAGTTAATTAGTGTCAAAATAAGTACATGCAGCTACATTAGCTACTGCTGATTCCATTATCCCTGCTTAGCTGCATATTAAAAAGAAACAGTTTATCAAAACCATGTTAGATACTAAAACATCAAAGGGAAACAAATTTTTGGGATCAGGGTCTACAGTTAGGAGTCCCTTCCTTACTTTTTAATCAAAGATGTCACAGGTTTTTAAAGCGCTTCTCTATTCTCGAAGAAGAGATTATCTTTCATAAACTTTATAACTATTGGAGAGCATCAATGATACATACCTTTCTAGCTCCTTGCATTCCTTTTTGCATTCATCAAGGCGACTGGAAAAATGGTGTGTTTGCTGTAATGCAACTTACCCCACCGTATGAAACAAGCGTTCATTGGTTGCAACTTACTGCTATTGTTAGGTGAAAGGAAGACAAGATTAGTATGTGATAAATTGAGAAGAGGACAATCTGCGCAGTTGTCAAAACGACGGTTCTTCTTATCCTGATCTTCAGACATTGATTGCTCCAAGCACTGAAACCAATTACTCGTATCTCATCCACTCATTGTTGTCGATTGGTTGTGTCCACTAGCCAAGATAGGAAGTAGAACCGCAATATATACTAAGGTTACCTTGCCACCATTGCATATATCATCTTTTGCAACAAGGAAGATAGAAATTTCAAAAATACAGAGCCAGTTTTGTCACCGTTGTAAGGGTGGTCTACAGAAAGCCACTTGAAAATGTCAGTCAATAGTTTTTTCAGTCATTTATTGTAGTTACATAGACCTCAATGTACTTTCTACCTAGAGCAACTTGCCTGATGCTGTGACGTGATTAAAGTAATGTTGCTTGTACAGCAAAATAATTTTGATATCAAATTGGGTTGTATTGCCGTTTTAACCAAAGCTATTTCCTAAAATTGAAGAATTTGAACTTTTCTTCCTGCATGGTCAAACCGAATACTGGCTGGTGGTCTTTTTATGAAGGATTATCCACAAGGACAGGTCACTTCAGTGGAAAACATGCTAACCTATGTCAATAGTGACTGTGTGAAAGAGGTGTTTGCGTAAAGGAAAGGTCTATAAATGAAAGATTACTCTACTTGGAACGAGTCTTCTTTTAACTCCACTATTAATGCTACTGTTAACTATATTTTGATTAATATTATCAGCATTAGCTCATTATTATTGTTATTAATATATAAAAATGGTTATTTTACAATTGTCAAAGGCTTATTAACATTTTCATAGTAGTCAGGGTGACATTATGTTATGTAATTATTTTAATTGCCATTATTTATATTATATTTATATTCATATTCATATTATTATTATTATTACTATTATTATTATTATTATTATCATCATCATCATCATCACAGAATCGATTTTGCATATACAGTTACCAAATAACGTGTTCGTGTTCTAAAATATATCTCGCGAAGCAACGTTTTGATCTTTCTGGAAAAATAAAGCATTTAAGTAAATGAGAGACAATTTATATGCCTAAACAGGTATAAAAATTAATGATAAAAGTAATCGATTGCTTATACGTGTGAAAATAATAGAAGAATGTTTGCTAATAATAGAAGCATAGTAATTTCGAGGGACAGGTTTGGTTTCAAGTTTTCATATCTCAACCAATACTACATAGAATTAACAATCAATATCTACAGCATATCCCATTCATTACTTTTAAGAGATATGAGCCCACCTNATTCATATTCATATTATTATTATTATTATTATTATTATTATTATTATTATCATCATCATCATCATCACAGAATCGATTTTGCATATACAGTTACCAAATAACGTGTTCGTGTTCTAAAATATATCTCGCGAAGCAACGTTTTGATCTTTCTGGAAAAATAAAGCATTTAAGTAAATGAGATACAATTTATATGCCTAAACAGGTATAAAAAATTAATGATAAAAGTAATCGATTGCTTATACGTGTGAAAATAATAGAAGAATGTTTGCTAATAATAGAAGCATAGTAATTTCGAGGGACAGGTTTGGTTTCAAGTTTTCATATCTCAACCAATACTACATAGAATTAACAATCAATATCTACAGCATATCCCATTCATTACTTTTAAGAGATATGAGCCCACCTGGTACTTCTTCGGAAGATCAAATTGAGAGCTCTGATGTAAATCGTTTCCTAGCCCATTGTGATTTACACATTAAATAAAATCATTAGCAGCTAAATGTCCTAGTTGATGGTATTTTGGAAGAAAAGAATATTGGACTATTTTACCTGCTATACAACGTTGAAAGTTAAATTGTCACATCTATCTTAAATATATTTAAAACAGAGGCGATGTATACGAATTAAAATTACGCAACTATTGCAAATATTAAAATTAGAACTTAATCAATGAAAGTAAAATACTGAGCAACCCTTAGCTTTTCCTAGAGGATCATAAAGATCGCCATCAAAGAAAAGCATGGGTAAAACTTTTAACTGATGCAAAATAATCAATCTTCAAAGAATAGTTTCCGCAAATAAAAATTACCTCTTATCCCCTTATGTTAGCAATGTTCTATTTAAAACTGTGCGCTAGACGGTAAGATGGTGATTTCTCAGCATAACCTATGAAACAAAGACAATAATGGAAACGCCAGTTGACATTACTAATTTGCACAATCAAATACACACACAGATACATACATATATATATATATATATGAATAAATATATGTACATATAAACATATATATATATATATATATTCTTTTATAATAGCATGTAAAAATTTTGTTACTCACTTGTTCAAGTTATTTTATGATGACTGATATCAAAATTCTTAATCTTTTCCTTTCCCCCAAAAATATGAGCCAAGAAAGGAACAAGGCAAACTATTGATGATAAAAGTTTTATTCAAATTCATTTGATAGAAAACAAATATTTCACTTTTGCCAGCTGCAAACTAAGTTCAGGAGGAAGGAATAGAATAGCAAATTGGAGATAACGACGTCACGTAATGTTGTACAAAGAACATTGTGATTCTTCATAAATAAATTATAGAGCACAACGAAAATAACATTTTTCTTTGCATAACTATCCTTTCGTATACTCATGTTCTTTTTACTACCCACCCCAACTCTTTATAAAGAACAACAAATTAACTGTTTAAACCACTGACAATACATGCCAGTGGTTTATTCCTTATATATTGATTTTGTTTTGAGATGAGATAGGTAGTAATGTTATGGAGATGATAATAATCTTTCAAGTAATTGTACTTACTTGGAAATGGACGCTAATAACTACTGAGTTAAAATAAATAATTATGGTCTGCAAGAAATTTAGGTGGGTGCCTGGCAAGCTCTTAGAGAGGTGGGGAGAAGCAATAAACTTACTTCGAGATTAAAACCAATAGGACTTTACTAATTTCTGGACAGTAAACATGAAAATGATACTCATTTTCCATGTTTAGGTCCAATTTTCTGCATAAAGTTTGACATTGATTTTCCTTATTTCTTCTGACAAGAAAAGATAATAGGGTGCTTGTATCAGTGATTGTGACGCTGTATATACCAACTAGGTGTATGATGTTATTGTTACTATAGCTTTATTATCTTAAGAGTAGAAACATGGAATATTTTGTTGCGTTTCTTCATTAAGACCATTCATTTTACACTTATCAAACAAAAGAATATCAAACTTTTCAAAAGATTTTATATTATATTATATATATATGATATCTACTTTATATATATCTACTTTATATACTTTATATAATATCTACTTTACATATATGATATTTACTTTATTCTTAGTCATTATCATCATCTTAATCATTATTCTTAGTCATCTATCATTTAACATTTTTCATCACACTTCACCATAGTTCAATCCTTCACACATCATTATTTTTCTTTCTCTCTGCGGATAGTTCATTCTTATGTTTTTCGTTGTGTTGTCCTTTGTGTTTTTGTGTGGATTGTTCATGTATGGATTGTCTCATTATTGTCATTTTATCAGCCAGTTCCATCTTTGGCTAAAGTTTTCTGAGTGTTTCACTCTAATACAATATATATATATATGTATATATATATATGTATATATATATGTATATATATGTATATATATGTATATATATGTATATATATGTATATATATGTATATATATGTATATATATGTATATATATGTATATATATGTATATATATGTATATATATGTATATATATGTATATATATGTATATATATGTATATATATGATATATGCGTATGATCAACAAAAAAAGGTAAATATATAAGACATTGTCATTCAGCCACAAACGGAAGTCCTCATCGACGGTTTTGATATCACCTAGCATACCTATCATTTGGCAAATTAATACGTGTTGATGGGATTGAATTTCACCATAACGACAAAACGGATTGTCCCTTAGACCAATTCTATGCATGAAATCGGCGTATCGTTCATATCCAGATCGTAATCGATTTAAGAGCACCCATTGTTCACGCTTCAGGTCATGTCCTAGAGATTTCACCGTAGGTTCAGGAATAAATTTGGAAGACTGGTTGTCTGTGTTACTCCATAGCTCTTTCCACACATCAGCAGCCCAAGATTTGACAGATGCTGTATCTTTTATGGTGGAAGCTAAAAGGTGCATGCGATTCGAAAGTGGAACTCTGCTCTTCAACCTATTGTTTATAAATGGGTACGTGACCAAGGTTTCAAGAATGTGCCCTTCCTGTAATAGCACACGATTATGTAAATATTTTTATCACTTCTTAAGTCAGCAGGTTGAATACCACAAAGGATAGGAAGAACATCAGTTGAAGTTGATTTTATACAGCCACTCACTAGTCTCAAGCATTTATTAAGTGCAACATCAACTTTATTGCAGTGATGGCTTTAGCTCCAAACAGGAGAACAATATTCAGCAGCAGAATAACACAAGGCCAAAGCAGATGATCTCAAAGTCGAGGAATCAGCACCCCACCGATTGCAAGCAACACGCCCTAGTAGGTTACATCGCTTGGAAACTTTAGAAGAGACTTCTATCAAATGATGTTTGTACAAGAGAGTATGGCCTAGTGTGGCACCAATGTACTTGGGAGTTTTTTCAACGAGTAACGTCATACCAGATATTGAGATATTGAGTTCATAATCATCTCTTCGATTAGGAAGATGAAGCACGCTGGAAACAGTTTTGTTGATTGCACGCTGGAAACAGTTTTGGCCAATTTTTGAAGTATATGCTGATGATATCCATATCTTGTGATATTGTTCTTTGAATTACATCAAACTTCTTATGACAAGTTTGAAGGGCTATATCGTCAGCATAGATGTATATTTTACTGATAGTTGGGGGTGTATCGTGTGTGTACAGGTTGAAAAGAAGTGGAGCAATGACTGAACCTTGAGGTAAACTATTAGTTAGGGTTCGGCAGCTTGATTTCTTAGCACCCACATGTACATGAAAGCGCCGCTGTGATATCATGGTCATAATGACTCGAACCATTTCCTTGCATGGTATCGTTCCACACAGTGTCAAAGGCAGCAGAAATGTCTTCAAATACAACTCCTGCCTTAAGTTTCTTGTCAAAAGCATATTCAATATCCTCTGTAAGGAGTACAACTTGATATTAGGAAGATCGACCTGGTCAGAAACCTACTTGTTCCTTGGATAAGATCGTTTCAGTGATTGGTTGTATACGATTGTAAAGTAATCTTTCGTAAAGCTTAGAGGGAGTACAAAGCAGACTTACTGGTCTGTAACTACTAGTAGCATTTGATGGTTTCTTGGGTTTAAGTACAGCAACCAATTTCACAAGTTTCCATATTTTGGGTACCTTGTTTGTATGCAGACAGACATTGAAGAAAGATCGTAGCCAGTGAATGCAGTTCTCATGGATATGAACAAAGAACTCAGGGTGTAGATTGTCTGCGCCTGGAGCTTTACCGGCTTTTAGTGATTTAATGGCAGATAATATTTTATCATCTGAAAGCCGATCGCAAAGGTTTTGATATACTGATGAGGAATTCCATTCTTCTTTCAACTGTCGATTTATTTCTCTTGTAAATTGGCCATTAGGGTTTTGGTATTTCCAGTTGTCTTGAAGACATGAAACAACTGCGTTCGGACTAATCGAATGCGGATTTGGGATGACGTTTTTTGACCTGTGAGTTTGTTAATTGTTGACCATGCTTTTCGACTGGACCGTTTCATATTGATGCCCTCAACAGTAGTAGTCCATTGTTCTTTCCGTTTAGTATTAAGATGATCGACAAGACGATTTGCTGAAGACAACTTTTCCTCAAGAGATTGAGATTTTTCATGCTGAGAAGCAAATTCATTGCATTTGGTATTCCATTTAGTAATGCAGTTCTTTCGAAAGCCTCTTTGAATTATATCTTTAGCTATTTTCAAGAGTTTCTTCTAGAATGCTGTGTGACACAAATTTAAATCAGATTCTAAAGATGGAAGATCGTCACACATATTTCTAGTTGCATTCTCAAATCTATCCCAGTTGGCTTTGTTGAAATTCCATCTTGGTAGTGACGATGTCAGCGTGTATTCGATCAAAGCCGGGTGAGGGAAGATTGTAGGTCGATGCTGAGATTTTTGGAAAGTAACACAGAACAGTTTGTACAGGATGAGGCAGAGAGCTGTTGACATCATGTCTGAAGAAAGTTATATCTGGATTCGTGTAGGTGTCCCATGCACCAGAATGAAACGTCTCTGGGCGATTATGAGCGAAAAACAACTTAATATCGAATGTGCTGGACCAATCATAAAGAGCATCCCCATCCAGATTATTTCTAGAATAGCCCCAAGTTGAATGATGACATTTGAAATCACCGGAGTAGATTTCTGGGTGATCATAATGGGGTGGTGGTTCAAACGAAGAATTAGGTGGTTTATAATAGTTGTTATTGTAATTTTTCCATTGATCGAGATGGTTAGCCATTCAGCTGCACTATCAGCATTACTGCGGTCAATTTCAACAGAAGGAAGATCGTTACGTACAAGAGTGGCAATACCATGCTTAGAGTGTTTGATTGAACCAATGAGAGAGAAGCTATTTATCTTGATTTTAGCGCCATTGGTAGCATGTATCTCTTGTAATAAAATAACGGAAATTGAATTGTCCATGGCGATTTTTTGAATTTTGGTCATGTAAGGCCTTCTACATTTAATTGAAGGATAGCTGGACCAGATGGTTTACGTATCTTTGACATGTCGTTAGATTGTCTAGTTTGTCTCTGTTGTTCAGGTATTGGCATTAGTTTCATACAGTTAGTTTGGTACTTGCAGGCTGGACCACGAGCAGGTTGCCAATATCCATATTATATTGTTGGGTTTCTTATGTATCTTGAAACACCTCTGCCAAAGGTCTTCGACAGTAATTGCCAAGGAAAAACAATTTGCCTTTTGCTGTGCACATGGTTTAGCATTAACCAGACAACCATTGAGATTACTGTTGCTATATATTATTAAACCCGTTAGAACAGGAATCAAGTATAAACTGAAAAGCAAAATTGAATAACTTGATATTGCTATTGCCCCATAACCTGTATTGCATTGCAGGAGTTTAGCAATTTTGATAGCGCAAAAGACAAATCATAACTAGAAATGGTGAAAAAGACCTTTGACGAAAACAGGCTGTACCTTCAACATCAAATGCTCGAGATTCTGAGTGAAGGTTTTTGGCACAAATACCACATATGATAACTCCAAGTGAATTCAATGTCTTTTTAGAGACTTCAATGGAGCAGCCTAAAAGCCTAACTGAACTGCTGGGTTTAATGCTTCAGCAACTTGCTGATAATATGAGTTTAAAGACCTCTCCACTTAACGTTATGTACCAAGAACAAAAGATTTTCCGTATTGACAACTAATTTCGTAGTAATTATTAGCTACCGACAGTGCTCAATAATAAAAGAATATTAGAGCTATCATATGGTGGAGGACAAAAGTGTCCATTTCATGTTTTGTTGATTTTTGCGTCGTCCTTCATATTTATCTATTTATCCATCTATCTAGTGATCTATCTCTCTATCTATCTATCTATCTATCTATCTATCTATCTATCTATCTATCTATCTATCTAACTATCCATCCATCTATCTATCTA
>RDPX01000023.1:3086486-3102302 GCA_003991215.1 Morbakka virulenta
GAAGACCACTGACAAAGGAGTATTTGCATTATGTTGCCAAAATAGCCTCTCAAGAACAAACTCTGTTGACAGCTGTCACACCAACACAACCGATCCATCTCTTCTCAGATCTCAAGTGGAAACAGGAAACCACAAAAATGCAACTGAATGACTGACTTACTAAAATGTCACCTTGTTGTAAAAACTCATCCAATTAGCGATAATAGGGAAAACTGCTTGCATACTATGTAAATGGCCCCATTAAAGGATTAACAAGCAACCAAAGAAATCCAGAGGTCAATTGTGATTCAATCAGAATATCAGCATCAATTAGATGAAGAAGAATGGCAACAATAACATTTTAGCCCTCTTTATTGGTTTGAAAGGACGTCCCATGACCAGAAGAAAGTTTTTCCCAATGCTAAAGCAGAATTTTTTATGAAAACTAGGTGTAGCATGGGCAGAAAAAACTAGACGTGATGGGAACAAATGGATATCATTTTTGGATTCAGCACGAAAAATTGGTTCAGAAACACTTTTATTTTTAACGAAAATATGAGATTCCCAAAAAATTGTTCCCCTGTGTTATTGATGGTCAAAGTATGATTCAGATCTACTACATACTTATACGATCAGTATGTAAGTGAAAATAACATTAGTGCTTACAAAATAATAGTATCTACATAATGCACCAAAATGTATTGTGATTTTCCGGATGTTTATCAAATTATCAAATAAGGTTTTGCTTCTCATGAAGTAAGGTTTGAAATAAAGTAATTATGTTAGGTTTGAACCATTATTTAAATAAAGAGCAGATCTTTTACATCTAAATTGGTAGAAACCCTTAAATATATGGGTCAGAGCTAACAGTTTTAAAAATTTCACTCTGTTTCTAATTCCTCGGTGAAAAGGTTATTACCACAAAAACATAAGTTTTGAAAATACAGCTAATTTTACAGAAATTTTTATACTTTTACTTTTATTTAAGTGGGAAATAACTTGTATGCACAATTCTGCTTGAATGGAATTAGTTTTTTATCCTTTGTTGACCTATCAAAAGAAAAATGCAGATGAGATACAGGTCGGTATTAAGAATGTGCTCCTTTTTACGTGTACGTTGATTAAAAAATGTCAGAAACCATTCCCTTTGATAAACTTTCTTCGGATTTCAGTAAAAAATTATCTACCTTACCCAGATTTGTGATATGTGCTATATTTGTATGCCTGGGTTTAAAAAGCTTCCTTTGACTCATCTGACTTTAAATATTTTATCATTTTGTATTTAAGGTATAGGCAAAAGACATCATCGGTTGTTTGTAAATTATATTTAGGCCACATTTTGGGTAATTTTATTTTTTCATTTTATCAACAAGTATGAGTTGGATACAGCTCTCTTTCCTAAAAGCTTATTACGAACAATAAATGAAGCCCTACTTTTACAAATATGAACAATTTTTTGATATTTTATAGTAAAATTATAGCAGCTTTCATGAAAGATGAAACACGTTCAATATTGAGTGTGATAATGGTCTTTCATTACAGTTGCTAAGATCTCGAAAGTTATGTTTCATATTACGTCCTTCACTATTAAGTTTTTTTGTGATTAGTCGTCTCTTTTTCTATTTTATCCTGCCCTGTGTTAATACAATTTATAAAAAGATCACAAACAAGCTACAATAATTGTTTATGTGCTTTTCAAATATACCTGGAAAGGCTTGCTTTAATACTCTAATTCACCTGTCTAAAAATTCTCCCCATGGTGGGACTATTTCAATAAGTGTGTCACTGATCGGAAGGTTACGTCTGTTGTAACCTTGCCTGTTTGGGTGACAAAGCTCCAAAGATATGAAAATTTTTAACTATCCCAAGTGGATTTTCACTGAATCATTCATGGTCCTCTATTTTCGGTGATGTTCACTACCTTGCTTTTCCCCTCGTTAATTCTCAGTCTAACTTCGAACCACTCAACTATCAAACTACTGATCATTTTTGGCTTATCTGACTTTCCTAACCACTAGAGCAATGTGGTTTGTGAAATCAAGGTTTTTCAGGTTTGAGTTATTCTCCCAGGGGGTACCAAAATCTTTGCCTGATATTGTCTTCCTCATTATTGTGAAATCAGGCTCCTGTCCTCTTCCAGTCACTAGATTAACTTTTTCACTTTAAAGTGAGCTCTATTTAAATTGTTGCGTTTAGCATTGTTTCATAGTTTTTGTAAATCTTTTAGCAATATAATTGTAAAAGACAAAATTTTTGTAAAATTCTCTTGTTGCTATTGCTGATGATTTTGTTTTTAATTATTTTTTCCATCCACAAAACAATATACCCTTGCTTAGTTACAATAGACAACTATTTAACATTGATACGGTCCTTTCTAGTCAAGAAGATAATTTCGGTGCCCCTTTGAAAACGGTACAGATAGACGCACTGGTATGTTATTCAGCTAACAGTAAAATACTTTTTATGAAAAACTACCTGGGTGTCACAAGCAAAAAAAAATTGTTTCATATAGTATTTTAATTTAGGTTGGGTGGTTACAGTCGATCAAATCAGTTTATATAATACAATTTTATTCAAAGGTTTCATTTCGTATTTTTTCTTTATGCATTGGCAAAGTTGCTACCAAAGAGCGTTTTGAATACTGATGTGTTTTCAGATCTCTTTATATATTTTACACAATAACATGGAATAAAAAATTTAAAAGATTTAAGACTTCGTTTTTAAGTTAATTAACAGTCATAAATAAGTGATACTTCCATACTTAGGATGAATGAAAAAAAGAGGTTATTTCAGGCCACCATTTTCCAAACCGAGTAGGAAGTCAAACCTGTTACTGACAGAGATGAATTGAGGCTACTATAACAAACAAACAACAACCAAACCCTGCAACATTTTTCTTTCAATACAGCAGAGAAGAAACAAAGTTTTACAGAGGTCAGTCTAAATACTCTAGAAGCACAGTATACAATGTGATTAATTAGGAACAAATTGGGAGCGGCTGCCCCTGTATTTTTTAAGTTAACGTCTTGGAAAAGCTAAGTCAATTAGTGGTAAGTTAGTGTAAAACTAACTTGCTAATTTATTTTGAGGATGGCAACCTAAATTTAGGAACAAAGAGAGGCAATGTAGTTACTACTAATAGAAAATCAGAATTGCATGGTGTATGATGCTGTTACTTGCACATTTTTGCTGAAAGCATTGATGCAAAATTATTTTGCTTTGAACTTAGCGTAATGAAGATACCAGATAGCAAGATTAGAATTCAAGAATCTTCTCCCAACTAATAGTTCCGTCATCTCTCATATCGCTGTTGGTTTAAAGATTTATCATCTTCTAAATCGTGGAATAAAGAACATTGAGTTTTGTGTGGGTAATTGATTTGGTGGCTCTCTCTTCTTGATCCTGATTGTTTCCCTTTATTTTCATTACAAGAATAGAGTGCTCTTTTACAAATACACACTAAGTAGGAACTAAATAAGAACGCTGATAAATAATTCATTTCAAATACATACTGCTCACATAGGCTGAGTACTATGAGGCACAAAAGACTGATAAGAGAGACTGAGCTCTGGTTCCAGTCAATTTGGCAACAGTACAAAATATTAGGAAACAAATAATACAACTTACCTAGAAATTTATGTTTCACAAATTTAAACATTATTTCAATAATAACTTATTGTCAGTAAGATTGCAGGGCTTTTGCATTTGTTCAATTCTCACAATAGTCCATATAAAAAAACCACAGACCATTCAAAATTGGTGAAAGATAAGTGGCATGATAAGCTTGAAGAACTAATGGATAATGAACCGTGCAGCCCTAATACCAATATAATAGGAGCTTGAAATCTAGTTGTTGATAAAGGAATAGAAATTGATGTTGTAGGACTATATAGTCTTGTACCAGAAATATGAGATAAATTATTAAATGTTTTTCAAGAAAAGTTTTAATGATTAATAACACAGAAAAAACACCTTACGAATGACAATAAACATGGTAAAAACTTGAAAATAGGAATACATTTCAACGTGATTTTATTTTAGTAGAGAAAAGATTAAGAAACAAAGTGAAAACTCGGAAACATGAATCTGAGTATTTGTGGACTCCGACTACAATTTAGTTTTTGTAAGAATAGGGATAAATTTTGAAATAATTAAATCCGGTAAAAAAAAATACCTGGAATAGAGAAAAAATTACCAGTGGAAGGTCATACTTATGCGAATAGGATAGAGGAATAATTGTGTTGTCTAAAAAACTTCAGTACTTGTCTAAAAACGGTACAGAATAAAACGTATAATGTTTTAATTTGCCCTATATCATGTAGCCAAAAATAGTCATTAAAGGTTAAAAATCAATATTTTACAAGTACCTTCCTTGAAAAGATGGAAGAACGAAAGAAATGAAAGAAAATAAGATAAAGAGCCCGACAGAAGTACAAATGCTTAAAAGTAATTACGAAAAAAATAACTGATGAAGCAGAAGAGAAATGATGACAAGCTTAGAATGACGAAATTAAACCCCTTAATCAGAGAAGTAGATCGGGTTTTATAGCTGAAAGAATTAAGTACCTATTTGGTAATGAAATATATAAATCAAGAAAGTGTAAAGGGAGATTTTCAAATAAATCGAAAAATGTTGAACATTCATTAAAATATATTTTGACAGGTAAATCAGAATAAGCAGATGATACACCTAATGACTTGCTAAAAAATTTCAGTTATAAAAGAAAACAAGTGAATTAAAGAGATTTTCTAGAAACTAAATGAAGATGGAGAGAAGATTCCTAGAAGATTTTACAAGATAAATGTCATATGTGAAGAAAAAGCACCATCAGCTATATTGTTTATTTACGTTTTAAAATCCTTTTCTCGAGAATATTGATTAATATTTTCAGAAAAAGAATCAAACATAAGGGCGTAGCTTTTATTGAAATTTATGAAAAAAGTGGACCAAGAAGGCGACAGCAATAACGAATGTTTTAAATAAAAATTCTATTGAATACAACTATGGTGTTTTCATTTGCTTTTTTAATGGAGAGAAAGAATTTCATAGCATTAGATTGCTTAAAATATTAGTAATACTCTAAGATGTTTGAGTGGACGGGAGAAATAAAAGAAGGATTTTACAACTTTACATGGATTTAAGTGTAACTCTCTATTATCCGAAGGTGATATAGAACCAGGAACTATATAAAGAAATGTTCTACAAGGGTGTGCATTGCTTTTTAATTTAAATGCTAAAGCAGGGATAAGAAAATCTTTAAAATATTTCAAATAATAATGTGAATATTATGGGTATTATTATTCATGAAGTGACATTTAAAACCAGACAATGGTAGAATTTTTTGAACACTGTTAAGAATGATATTTAAAAATAAAATAATAAAAGATATTGAATGAAGATAAATAAAAAAATTAGTAGTCATGAAGATTTGAGGGAGAAAAACTAAGATGAGTGGGGCAATTAATGATCAAAACCTAAAACAAGTAAAGGAATTCAAGTAAAATGGAAACAATAAATGAAGGAATAGGAGCAGCAGAAAGCAAAGAATAACAAGAATAGCGATGTTGAAGGCAGCTTTAAAGAGAAGGGAGATATTGTTGACAAGACGTTTTAAGTATTAATTATACAAAATATAGAAGCGTGTCTCCTTTAGAGCGCGCTTTGGTATTACTGTGAGAAGTTGGGCAATTTAAATAAACAGCAAACCTGAGTTAGATCTTGTGAAATGTGTTGTGGAGAAAAATATTCAAGGTTAGTTTGAAGGACAGAGTAAGCACTAGGTAGAATAGAATAGTAAAATAATAATAGAATACGGAAGAAGTATGGTGAAGGTAATAAACTAGAGAAAAGAGGACTGGGTAGCACACAGTTTTAGGAACGCAAAACATTCTAAAGACAATAGTAGAAGAAAGATTGACAAGATGGGAGGAAATAGAGAAGGAAAGAGGGAGACCTCAACTGGATATGCTGCATACAATCACAAAGGTAAGCTTAGTTGACTATAAAAGAAATGATGTAAAGACTGTCATGACTATCTAACTTGTTTTCCAGAATACCGAAGAAAGATGAAATTTTAAACAAAATTACAAATAATCACTTAAAACTAATGCATCTTCATTTTTAACTGTCTTATTATTTATACTTAAACCTTCCTTAACTTTATATCAGGTTGAGATCTTGTTCAATGAGATTTTCTTTACCTGGGGCTTTTTCATGAATTCAGACACTACGGGAGTTAGAATACGATGTTACTCAGTTGGGTGTACCTTATATTTCATTGAAAGCTTTCAGAATTACAAAGGTGGAATGGTAGCAAAAACATTGTTCCACACACAAAAACTCTGACAAACAGCAAAATAATAAAATTGGAACAAAAATGTGTATTAACGATGGATGTTGTTTTGTTTAAGAAGAAGTAATTCTTTATCTTTTAATTCTGCATTTGGTAGTTGGTGCCATTACATTAGAAACTACAGTAATGACGTTGAAATTGAATCTTTATACTTGTTGGTTGCACTGTTACCAAATCCCATCTTGTATGGTTTAGCGCCAGCTATGTAGTTGCTAAGCAAGAATAATAATAATAAAAAAAGAGCTTGGTCTGTTGGAAAATTTTATTTAGCACACCTATCAGGCCTTTAACTATAACTTGGTATAGAATTAAAACGCAATTGCTGGAAAAAAGCAAAAAAATATTTATACTTTTTTAGCAGTAAATAAGTACTCTGCAGTTTTATCTCCCTGGCACACTATCTCAATATGTAGTTAAAAAAGTAAATAAAATTGAATTGCACTTTCGGATAATATAGTTTTCTGTTCAAGGGCTACTAAAAATCAAATATAATTCTTTGAACTAACAGTATTAAGATCCACACTGCTAAGCAGAAAAAAAGGGTAATTTTTGTTTTCTTCCCCCAAGAAATACACAACTCTTTTACTACTATTGACCTAATATTTCTAATTTAGTGTACCAAAATGTAGCTGTCCCTCTGACTCTTCCCTTTTTGCTTTAACATCATGTACCTCTCCTGTATTGCTATCCTTTTTGGCTTTCATGTTATTCTTTGTTCATGAATTGCTCTCCTCATAAACTCTCTTGTTTAAGTTTACCTGCCATTTCTTTTCATCGTAGTAACTATTATGACGTTAAAAAAGACTTTAACCATTTCTCATTTACTGTAAGCTGGTATTAATTTAACCTTGCAACTGCAAGTTTACTTTCAAGCTTGCATTAAACACCTTAAACTTAAATATTCTTATCATATGTTTAGCCAACATAATCCAGCCACTTATAAAAAGTACTACTACCAATATGTATTTTAATAAATATTGATAAACCACCCTTCTGACATTTATTTGTCATTTATTTGTCTTGCTTTTATTGTCTAATTAGACTGCTATATCAGTTTAATATTTCATTTCCAAATCCGATGAACACTTCATAAATGAAATTGTGAAATAAGTTTCACGTACAAATGCAGAAGAAAAAGGTAGTGATGAAGAAAGCAAACCTGTAGTAATTGCTAAAATGCCAAAGGTTGCCAAAAATGAGACTACTGATTGGTTACAGATGTTAAAGACATTATCCTTTGAATTAAACTCTTCAGATGAATATATCAATGTAAAAAATTAAAAAACAATAATCAAGTTCCTATGTATGAAAAAAAAAAGAAATTCACAAAGAAAAAACAGTTGGAGGCATTTACATCAATAATAGGAAAGGTAAAATGTTGTTTGAAGTAGAAAAGATATCGAAAAGATGGGTTGAATATGTAGAGTAACTTTTCCATGAACAGAGAAATGATGACCAAATTGGATAATTTCTTTGCAGAACCTGAAATAATGGAAGAGTAGATGGAACAAATTTTAGAATGTATGAATTCTGCAAAAGCACCAGGAATTGATGGCATGATATCAGTTATATTAAAATTGCTAGATGAATTTTGAATTACAACTCTGACCGATATATGTAACAAAACGAAAAGACAGCTTACGTACCTGCAGACCTCAGAACATCAATTTTCGTATTGCTACCCAATAAATCAAAGGCAGCAGATCAGATTTCAAAAGGGTAGGTCTAATGTTTCATGTATGAAAACTTCTATTATCCACCATATTAAAACGCATGACGACTACAATAACCTTTGATATAAGTGAGGAACAAGCTAATTTCAAGAAGAATTCAGGCACAAGAGTAGCCATCTTAAACTTAAAAATGATCACAGAGAAATATCTGGAAAAACAAAAAGATCTTTGTATTTGTTTCATAGATTATACAAGAGCCTTTGATTCTGTAACTCACGAGCCATTATTCAAAACCCCTAAATATTTAGATATCAACGAAAATAACCTTGCAATAATATCTAGGTTGTACTGGAACCAGCAAACAAAAATCAGAACGAATGTCAGACCCAGTAAAAATAAGAAGAGGTGTCTGACAAGGGTGTATATTATCCCCGTCGCTCTTTAATATATATACAGAGGGTATATCCAGGAAAACCAAAATCACTTCCAGGTGTAAAAGTGTAAGGTAGGACGATAAGTAATCTTCTATTTACTGTCAACACTGCTCTCAGGGCTAAAAGCAAAAAAGATCTCAAAACTGTAGTAAACACTGTAAAAATTGAAAGTGAACAGCTTGGTTTAAAAATGTCTATTAAGAAAACGAAAACAATGGTTGTTACTCGAAACAAAACAACACCCAAAGCAAAGTTAATTATTTATGATTGTGAGGTGGATCATGTATAAACCTTTGTGTACCTGGGACAACTAAAACAGAAGATAGAAGGCCAGACTTAGAGATAAAAAGAAGAATTGGTATGGCTAAAAATACCTTTTTAAACCTAAAAACTTGCTAAGCAGCCAATCCATTTCATGGAAAACCATGATCCAACTGTTTAAATGCTACGTATGGTCAATCCTCACTTATGGCTGTGAAACGTGGACGACAAAGAAAAGTACTGAAACAAAAATAGAAGCCTTTGAAATGTGTTGTTACCGTAGGATGGATAGAGTATCTTGGAAAGAAAAAAAGACAAATGAAATGGTTCTGAATGATATAGGAATAAGCAAAACAACCGTACTAGACACACAAAAAGAAGAGAAATTACATTCTAGGGGCACATAAGGCAGCACTATTCTCTTCAAACGTGATAAGGGAAGGCACTGTTGAGGGTAAGCGAGGAAGAGGAAGTAAAAGGACCACATGGACAACATTACGTACTTCGGTTACAATTCAGTTTTTCCTGTTCCACTTGGAGGTAAGCTAAAATTATATTGAACTGTAATTTAACTTGATACCCGTGGGAAGTATTATGTACCACTTAAACATAAGCGTCCAAAGCTTAAAATGTTGGAACGTTAGGTTCCCTAAAACACAAAATACAACTGCGTGTACAAGCTGGGAACTTTTGTCTATTTTTGTTTAGGCTTGAGGTACACATCATCTGGTGATTGATGGGTGAAAACCGACATTCAGCGCCCAGCAACAAACCAGGTAAGTTGAATGCAGGTACATGCACTGTAGCCACAAGAGTAAGATGAAACAAAAAACCAAATTACCTTGCAAGTGCCCAATCAGCAACCAGTGGGGAAAGGCACATTATTTAAGTAAGTTGTTGTAGTATGACAACTCATGACCACAGCAATCCCCACTCCTAGCCTGAAAACTGAAAATACATAAAAAATATCTTAGTACCAGTACTAACTTTGGTATTGCAGTATTGAATTCAGACATGGTATTTGTTATTGCCCTGATTGGTTATTATTATTATTATTATTATTGAAATGTTTCTTTACGTATTCGCTTTAGAACAATTACTTGCCGGGTCACCCCAGTGACCTTGGACAGATAAAGGTCCTATGAGACCTGACATGAACATTAATGGGACGATTGACACATTACAAAGAGTATAAAAATAATTATGACAAGGAGGTAAAAACATCAGTGGCACAAATATTAAAAGACGATTGTTATATTACTACAAACTATACAAATTAGCAAAAAGGCTGTATGAAAAAACCCAGAAATGTTTATGATTTTTGCAGTATCAAATTGAGAGTGCTTTTCGAAGAATATGAGCAGTGCCTGTGGGGACAGTTTTCTGGAGGTCTTGTACTCTAATCTTTCCATTTCTTTGGCATACTAATTTAGAGCAAGTACCAGAGATCCGGACACAAAGTGGTCTATTGTTTCCTTGTGCTGATCACAGAACCGGCACTTAGGATCAGCTCCATTCTTCAGTATGTTTGCTTGGTAATTTCAGGTTAATACGCTTTATTCCTGTGCTGCGCTGACGAAGCCCTCTGTCTCTGCCTTAAGTCCTGCACTCCTCAGCCACTGAGGGGTTGTATATTGAACTACATTAGCGTCTTGGCTTCGAAGAGCATACTGCCCATGCAGAGGTTTCTGGCTCCAATGATTGGGAAGCTGTTTCTCTGATATCCTTTTAGCATTCATTTTAATTCTCTTCGCAGTTTCTGTGGCTTTACGTCGATCTTCATCTTCTTTGGTTATCTCTACACCTAATTCGTTTTCAAATTTCTGGGATTCTTTGTAAACCGACTGCAGTATTTTACTCCTTTCATGCCTGCTTACTAGATTTAACATCCAATCATCTTCTGATTCAAGATCTTGTTTCATTCCAATTGTCTTGGTTTTATAACATATTTGAAGTTGTATGAGTTCCCGTCCCCCTTCGCATCTAGGCAAATAGATACGATCAATATCTGCTTTGGGGTGGGGCATACCATTTGACGTGAATAGTCTTCTAGTTTTACAGTCCATACATTTAATGCCAGAAGAGTTCCAGTTTATTATATTGTAGCTGTATTGTACAACTGGTACAGCAAGGGTGTTTATTGCCTCAATTCTATTTTTTTGAGTTAAGCTCGGTATTAAGCACTAATCTTATTCTTCGGTAGTTTTCTTTACGGATTTTCTCCTTCATTTTAGCATAGCTAATCCCGTCGCCTTCATTAACTCCTAAGTATTTGTACATTTCCTCAGGATCAAGTTCTTTAATTGTTGCGTCTGGGTCAAGATCTATCTAGGTTTTCGCTAGCCTTTCTAGTGAGAATGTAGCTTTAGCGCACTTATCGAGGCCGAATTCCATACAAATATCATAACTGAACTGCCTAACAGTAATTATCAATCCTTCTAGTTGTTGATCACTTTTTGCAAAAAGTTTCAAGTCATCCATAAAGAAGAGGTGGTTAATCTGCCTGTCATAGATCTTGTAACCACAGTTGGGGTTATTACATTCGTTGGACAAGGAGATAAGCAATAAACAGAAGAGAAGCGGGGAAAGAGAGTCTCCTTGGAAGATATCACGTTTGATTTTAATAGGGTAAGATGTGGTAGTCCCAGCGTCGTGGGTGAGAAAAAGAGAGGTGTTCTACTTTGACATACTTTTCTTTAAAAAACATTTAATTATTGGTGAGCTCTTGTACATTTCTTGGCTTTTAATTATCCAATCATGCGGAACACTGTCAAAAGCTTTACGATAAGCAATCCATGCTTTCCTTAAGTTCTTACTCTTTCTCCTGCTGTCCTCCAGGATCATTTTGTTGATTAGAAGTTGATTATTGCATCAATACGAGTTCCTTTTGCAGCCTTTCTGTTCCTGAGGAAGAATCAAGTTTTGCTCAAGAAAATTATACATTCTGTCACTGATTACTGATGTTAAAATCTTATAGGTTGTGGTCAAGCACGTAGTTTTTCGGGTTCTTAGTATCGACTGATTTCGGGAGAAGATATGTGTTGCCTTGTATTAACCAATCCGGTAAGGCTTCTGTTGTAGTGACGATTTCGTTTAAAGATGCCATTAGGTGTTTATGTATTTCACTTAGAGAGTTTAGCCAGAAATTTGGAATCTTATCTAATCCAGGGGATTTCTACCTCTGGGATTTCGCTAGGGTCAGGAGCAATTCCTCGATCGTAATAGGTTTCCACTGTTGTTCTTTGACCTTACTCATTCTTTCCTCCTCTTTGCCTATCCAAGTAGCTTCTTTCTGGTTGTAGTTTTTTCTTTAGCCCAGATGTATTCCAAAACTCCTCCACGTCCCTGTTCTCAGGTGGATCCTTCACCTCAATCTTACTCTTTCCAATTTCCCTGTAGAACTTTTTAGCATCGGTTTTGAAGATCTTGTCCTGTCTATAGAACCTATTTCATTTATCAAATCTTCTTAATCGCTACGCTTTCACTTATATTTTTTTTTTAAGATTCTTTGGTCTTATCTAGAGAGACTTTATCAATAATATTTTATTTCCTTTTAACTTTCCTGCTTTTCCTAGTTTTCACTTCTGTTCCTGTTGTTAAATTATCAAGAATTGAGATCTCTGTTCACAAAGACTCAATTTCCTTCTTTATTTTCCATTTTGTTGCTTTGTTAACCTGTTTTGGTTTATTCTTTTTTTATTTTAGTCCCTAGCTTTTTCGATGGAAGATTTTGCTGTTGAGTATATTAGATTGTTGATGGAGGTTAAATCTCGCATAGAACAAAGTTTTAAAGATTAATAGTAAAGTTTAGTTTTGAACAGAAGCTTAGGCAGTGTGTTCTGTTTTCTATCTCAGTCTCTTCAGTCATTGCACGTTCACGTATTATGTCTTCACGGGCAGCGTGTATCTTTTCTTTATTTTTTAGAAAGAAACCATCAACAACCACAACCATGTGCACATTTCTAAATATTTCTTCATTAGTTCTCTCTCTCACGTCACATATCCTGTTCTTGATCAGTGCAGGTGTAAAATTTATTAGTTCAACTACAGATTCTCGATATTCATGTTCAATATCAGGTTCTGCATAAGTTTCATTTCGAATTTTATCCCCTATCAGATCAATTTACGCATCATTCAAACACTTATTTCTAAAAATTCCTCAACGTACATTAGCAAGTTTATTAGCATAATTTTTTTCATGATTTCTTTTCCTGCTATTTTTCTCCATTCTGAGTAGGTTTGTTCATTCACGTTTCTCATAGCGTTCTTTTGAGCGATGTAAAATGCTCATAGAACATTGTTCTAATCCTCTGTAGACCATCTAACTCTAGTTTCTTTTGACTTTGTGGGCATCACTGCAGGTTCAGGGTTGGGGATATCCTGGCTCTGATTGGAGATCATTCACAGTGCAGGACTAGACCGAGTTGCATACTTTTCGACTTCAGGCTGGTCTCTCCTAGAGGGACGCGTCCCTTGTTGATCCGCGCGACGGACGAGGCGTTATGATTTATTTCTTGTTTTCATAATATATCTCAATGTATTTAGTCTTACTGCCAAGGGGCTGGGTATTCCGCGTCAGTCGCCACCTGGTATTTCAGGTCCACGTGGATTTATTATTATTATAATTATTATTATTAATATTATTATTATTATTATTATTATTATTATTATTATTATCATTATTGAGTCATTTTCTTTTGATTTGCTTTTTTAAGATCAAGCACCGGGTCAAAAACAGTGACCTAGGGTGAATGAAATTGCAGTAATGTAATGAAAAAGTCATTTTGTATTGTATCCTACTTGTAAAAAACAGAATGTGCATAAAAGTATAAAAACAGTATAAAAGGGTAATGTATAAAAATATAAGTATAAAATTTTTGTACAAAATAATAACATTTAGTGGACAGTTTACGAACATCAAATAACACTTGAAAGTCAAAAGATATNTTTATTATTAGTAGTATTATAATAATTATTATTATTATGATTATTATTATTATCATTATTGAGTCATTTTCTTTTGATTTGCTTTTTTAAGATCAAGCACCGGGTCAAAAACAGTGACCTAGGGTGAATGAAATTGCAGTAATGTAATGAAAAAGTCATTTTGTATTGTATCCTACTTGTAAAAAACAGAATGTGCATAAAAGTATAAAAACAGTATAAAAGGGTAATGTATAAAAATATAAGTATAAAATTTTTGTACAAAATAATAACATTTAGTGGACAGTTTACGAACATCAAATAACACTTGAAAGTCAAAAGATATTTTTAGAAAATATAGTTACTCAAATAGAAAGCGCTCTTTTCAAAATATGTGTAGTACTACTAAAGACTATTTTCTGGGCTTCGTTTAGTGATGGTTCACCTTGAATTATCTTGAGGTGATCAGTAGTTCCTTTCTTTATTAGGCATAGGGCATCCAATACTACTTGGATAATCTTTGTTTGCAGGTGCCACATCTTTTCAATCTCAATCTCCTTGTCTTTGTATTTGGATAATTTCTCAAACACCTTAGCAGAAACATTCTTATCGGACGAGACTCATATCAATGAGTAAGCAGGTGTTATTGCTCTTATCCTCGACAAAAATGTCTGGACGGTTTGCTTGTATCATTGGAACAGTATGGACTGGAAAGTCCCAGAGAATGATGACATTTTCCCCTTCTGTGACTTGTTCTGGATGGTGCTCATTCCAGCTACTTTTAGTTTCTATGGCGAAGTGGTTGAGAATTTTTCAGTGGAGATATTGACCAACCCTGTCGTGGTGGTTTTTTTAATATTCATTGGGTATCAAGACAGAGCAACCAGAGACCAGGTGGTCAATCATTTCTAGCTTGTCCTTGCAGAATCTACACTCTTCGTCTGCTCCGTTGTGCAACACAATGGCCTGATAATTACACGCGAAAAGACTTTTTTCTGGGCGGCAAGAATAAAGCCTTCCGTTTCCCCTTTCAGTCCGTTGCAGCATCCAATCATCGATTTTATCCAGATATTTAGAGAGCCTATAGTAGTTGTCTTGTACGACAATTTAATTTGTATCACGTCCTCCTTTATTTCTGTAGGCGTAAAGACGATCAATATCGGACTCAGGGTGATGCATTCTGTGGCAGGTAAATTCCTTTTTAATTTTTGTGTCGAGATTTCTCAATTCGCTAAGATTCCAATTAATGATGTTAAAACTGAAAGTTACCGCTGGCACTACAAGAGAGTTAATAGCAGTAATTTTTTTTATAATTAAGTTCAGTTTTCATTATTTATCTCACCCTACGTAGACATTCTTTTCTGATTTTTTCTTTCATCTTGAAATGTTGACATTCTTTTCTGATTTTTTCTTTCATCTTGAAATGTTGTATGCCATCTCCTTCAGTAACGGCTAAGTACTTATATGTTTCCTTCTGTTCTAATTCCTTAGTTACTGCCTCATCATCTAACACAACGTTGTCTGTACTTTTCAACTTTCCACGCTTAAAGGTAGCTTTAGCGCACTTATCCAAACCAAATTCCATATCAATATCATCGCTAAAAGCCTTTACGGTTTTTATCAGTCCTTCCAGCTCACCATCGTTAGAGGCATATAACTTCAGGCCATCCATGTAAAATAGATGATTTATCTTCTTCTTACCGATCTTGCATCCGTATCCTATATCGTAATTTGAGATAGAGGTATTATTACTTTTATTTTAGCTATTTTCCTTGAATAAGTCCTTTTGTTTGAGAACTTCATAGCATCGGGGTTACTTCCTATAACCAGGGTACCAAGCCGTTCTTGCATGCATGCTTACTTGACGTTTCTCCTTCTTTATGTTGAAGGTATTAAGATGTGTATAGGAAAATTATTATAGGAAATGTTACAAAATTATCAGGTAAAATTATTTAAATTTGGAATAAAAATAAAGGTAAAAAAATTCATTCAAAGTATATAATTTATAGGATTCATCGATCTTCTATTAGATTGAAAGAGTTCTTTTAAGGATGTGGGCAGTTTATTATTATTATTATTATTATTACTATTATTATTATTATTATTATTAGTCATAGCCGTTAAGCGGTTGCTTCGTTTTCAATAAACAAAAAACAGTTTTATATCAATCGACTTGTCGTCGCACAAGGATTT
>RDPX01000023.1:3103177-3123959 GCA_003991215.1 Morbakka virulenta
AAAAAATTCATTCAAAGTATATAATTTATAGGATTCATCGATCTTCTATTAGATTGAAAGAGTTCTTTTAAGGATGTGGGCAGTTTATTATTATTATTATTATTATTACTATTATTATTATTATTATTATTAGTCATAGCCGTTAAGCGGTTGCTTCGTTTTCAATAAACAAAAAACAGTTTTATATCAATCGACTTGTCGTCGCACAAGGATTTCTGTGAGAAATGTTTCAGTTAAGAATTCGATATTTTTAAACATTATTTGTCTTGTGTTATTTCTGTGGAAAGGAATTTCATATCTGGAGATGCAACAACCGATTACAGGAAAGGGTTAACAATGCCAATGGAGAAATCAACATATCATTAGTAACCAATAATGGCAATTATCCCCTTAATGTGACACCTGGTGTTAAATGTTCATGCAACAAAATGTGTAAAAGAAGAAAAGGGTTAAGAATCCACCAACGAAACTGTAAAGTAATTAGAGGTTGTAATGAAGACAACTACGAGCAAATAGCTGAAGGTATTTAAAAAATAGCAGTTCAACAACAGTATTGTCGAGTGAGGAACAGCTTGAAGTCAAAGAATGAATGGATCTACCAAGGTTAAGTAAACAATAGGAAGCATCCAGTGCCTATTTTCAATCTAGTTTTTCACCTATTCAATTAAAGCCGTCCAAAATTGATTTCGTGGTTAGATTCATGAAAAATGCAACTTATGAATTAAAAAGCCGGAGGAACTATTAATAAGAATTGCGATGCAAATTTATAATCTACCTAACCAACCATTTCCTACCTCAAAAAATTTGTGGGATTGCATCAAGTGCATGGTGCAAAGAAAGCTCTTCCGTACTTTCAACCTTCTCTAAATTCTGTTGTAACAATACTTTCCAAAAACACTTACATGGACAATCCTTAGCAAATGCTTATCAATTTTACCATAGAAACTTCCCTCAATGAACCTGCGTAAACTTTAAGGACTAATATCCCTTTATCTAAAAAAACCGTTACATTATTTGTTGTACAATGTCACCTACCTCACTATCCTCCAGAACAAATATCTATAATTCGCTTAAAATGATGCCCCTATCTAAGATCTTTCCTCACAGAAATAATTAAAGTCATTCGAATTTCTTCCAAGGTTCTCTCTGAATGGAAAAAGGCCACTATGAATTAAATACATAAGAGGGGTAACACCTTTCAATCTTTAGACAAGTTACTCTTGAAACTGTTCCATTAAGAGTTTTTCACATCTTTCTTGCAAGAATCCATATTTGAGTTCCTGAAGGATAACAAATTTGCTGGACATCAGACTTAAAAATGCTTTACTTGTTTCTTGGCACCACACAGTTGCAAATTTTTCTTGGGCGACTTGGGTGGCAGAAAATTTTGACAACGCGGTTTCTAAATATATATGCCATTGGCTTGATCTGCCTAAAAATGCTACCTCTTAGCTCTATTCTTCGCTCAAAAAATTAAATTGGGGTTAACTTGCAACTACTTAACACGAAACCTCTGGAGTGTTAAATTGTCACATTTAAGGCTCTGAAGTTGTCATCAAATGAAAATATCTGATCCTGATGGAAAGATACTAGTAAAAGTACCTATATATAAATATATAGGTACTATTACTAGTGTTTTATTAAACAGGACAAACAAACGGGACATAAGACAAATATAGGGACAAAACAACATCAAAGAAAGTAAAACAATACATATATATATATATATATAGTTTTAGAGGCTGTGCAGAAAGAACACAAGAAGCGTTTACAAAGTAATTTTACTACTCACGGTTCCATTTACCCATTCCTGTTTGACAACGCCACTTCAAACTAAAAAAAGTATGGGTCTGACGTTCAAATCTATCCAAAAATATCTTTATCATTCATTGTCTGAACACTAACATCGTAAGTGTTAAAAATCTATCCAAAGGGAACCTTAGTCTATCTTTCGATTTTTCTGCTATTAACCAGAAATTCTTCTTCATGTTTTTACCACCAGCAGAACGTACCTTCAGGAGGGTCGGTGTACTGGGTGACAACTTAAAAGTGCACTTAATTTGCTCCTTAAATTTCGTAGTTGTATTAAATTTTCTTTATCCAATTTGCAGGTTATTATTTACGGAACCACCAGAAAATAAAATCTTTATTTATCTATTTGCAGACTGAAGTTGGGTAGCTTGATACTGAATGCGTTTGTCCTTGTGGAGATGTTTTCTTGGTGTAATTTGAAATAATCGTTTAATTGATTGTTTATTTCTTGATTTAACAAATTATTTTTTTACCATTATTAACGACATTGGATAAGCCTTATCTTAACTCAGTACAATTTCAGCAAAAAGAAACCAAAAAAAATAATTTTAATACGGGGAACATCTCTTCTTCTTTACACAGGGAATTGGCCTCTTTTACCCTAAACGCCCTCCTTAACATAGTGCTGTGCCACCAAACAGTCAAAGTTTAAGACAACTTCATTCTAAACAAAAACTTTCTGAAAACCAGTTTCGAGGCATTAACAGTTGAAAGCTTGGAAAACTCTGTTTTGTTTTTTCTTCATTTTCTTTTATTTTAACTTTTCCAATATTTAATAAACGGTGGTATTCACCTCGTATTTAGGAACTGGAGAGCAAGCTTATTTCGGCAATATTGGAAATCATTTGTGATTCAAAAGGAAACCATTGAGTTCTTATTGGTATCCTTGTTCTATTCATCTTACTTTATTATGAAAGAGGGCGCTTAGTTCTGTTTTAGTTTCTATCTCTGTCTGTCTTGGTGCCACCCGAAAAGGGCTTTGGCGACGTATGAAATTACTAAATAGAAAATAACTGCCTTCGATTAGCAGCGTCAAATAGTCCTCTTATGTCCTTGATGCCCGTAGATTTCTTCAGTTGATCAAGGAACAGCCTCCGCTGCCCCCCCCCCCCCACCTCAGGAGCGTTCTTTTTAGGAATTCTTCCTGACAAGCAGAGATGTTCAATTTGTTGTTTTCTGATGACATGGCCAACAGAACTTGCTTGTCTTTTTATGATACTCTTCATGAGGTGGCGTTCTTCTCCAACCCTTTGCAGAATACTTTCGTTATTTTCATGCTCTACGTAATAGACTCGAAGGATTCATCTGTAGAACTACATTTCAGCAGCTTCTAAGTTCTTGGCTGTAGTAGCATTCATGGTCCAAGCTTTGCAGCCGTAAAGCAGCACCGACCACACATAGACGTTTAGAAGTTTGACCTTCAGCTGGTTTGAAAGTTTCCTATCTTTCAGAATTGAGGCCATTTGGTTGAAACTGGTCTTTGATAGTGCGATACGTTGCTTTATCTCTCTATTGCACTTTCCATCCGATGTCAGCAAGGATCCAAGGTAATTGAAGGAATCGACTTGGACAATATTTTGACCATTGTATGCATGGTTGCATGATGGAACTTTTCTTTTGAGATCGTCATGGAATGGGTCTTTTTGCAGTTGATCTCCAGTCCAGCTTCCCTGAATGCAACTTCTACAAGATTAAGTAGCCTTTGTAGACCTTTCTCGCTGTTAGCGATCACAGCAGTGTCATAAGCGATCAAAGCATTTTTATCTGACGTTGTTCATATGAACACCGTTGACTGGAACTCCGTCGTCTGATTCCTTAATCCACCGAAGAATATCCTCGCTGTATAGGTTGAAAGGTCGATGATAATCACGCGACTTTGTCTTACGCCACGGTTAATTTTAGTCCAATCCGTCAATCTATCGCCTTAGTACAATTCTGAGCAGCAATTTCAAGTAATGGCTCATTGGACTTATCGTCCTATGCTGGTCGCAGTCTAATGTATTTGGTTTATTTGGCAGAGCTATAAAGATTGACGTCAGCGTGTCTTCCGGTATCTCACTTGTGTTGTAGATACTATTGACTAGACTGTGCATGAGATCAATGCCTGTCTCACCCAAAGCTTTGAACATTTCAGTGACAACTTCATCAGGACCAGCAGCTTTGTGCTTATTCATCAATCGAAGTTTTCCTCTGATTTCGTCCATCAATATTGGTGGACCAGAGAGATCTGTTAGTGCAACAGCGTCCTTCTCTTCTATCCTGCTATCCTCGAAAAGCTGTTTAAGGTACTTCGACTAATGTTTAGCTACTTCTTCTGGTTTGCGAAGGACTTCACCAGTTGCAGAATTTATACATTTTGACGGACGCGACGACATTTTTTCCGTAATTTCTTTGATTATTTGAAAGATTTCTCTAGAGTTTTGATCCATGCTTAGTCTTTCGACTTCCTGGCATTTCAACTCAAGCCTATTTTTTTTGGCATCGCTGGATTTCCGTCTGATTTCCTTTTTGACCTCTTTGTACTTCTCCCCGTCATTTTTTGCTAGTATTCGATCTTCCATGACTTTTTTGATTTCTTGGGAAATCCAGTGATTGGATGACCATCTTCTCGATTGTTTTGGAATGTGCTTGCTGACAGCGTTGAGCAGACTCTTCTTCAAAGCGTTCCATTGATTTGCTGGTGTTTCATCGAGATCACCAATCACCTCCAAGCTTTCAACAGCTGCTTTGTAGCTGATTTCAGCCCCTTCGAGTGCATCGCGTTTGAACCTGGGGACACGCTTCGATCTTTTCAGTGTCTTGAGATGAAGCTGTATTGTCGCAACGACGAGAACATTGTCGCTGTTAGGATCTGGACCAGGTAGGTTATGACTTTGGATACTGCTGACCTGTATCATCTGCTTATCAAAATGTAATCAATTTGATTCCTTGCCCAATCGCCTGGTTGGATCCAGGTATATCTGTGACGCGGGCAGAGCTTGAACCACGTGTTTGTAATTACCAAGTACTTTCCTTCACACCAGTAGATTAGTCTTGTTTCCCCGCTTGTTCCTCTCTCCAAGACTGTAATTACCGACCATTTTTCCTCTCGCTTCTTGGCCAACTTTAGCAATAAATTCGCCTAGGACCATGTTGACCTCATTTGATTTGGTTTGATTGTATGCATCCTCTAACTCGTCGTAGAATTTATCCATGTCAGAATCTTCAGATTCAGCCGATGGCGCAAATGCCACAATGAGGTTGACATTAACTGGACTAGATTTTAATTTAACTAAAAGAATTCTATCTTACTTGGGCCAAACGGCTGCCACAGCTTTAAAGAATTGCTTAAAGAATTCCCAAAGCCTTTTCCATGACTGGATATGCCACAAGACAGTGAAAGTATGAAATCAGGGTTTTCCTTCCCCTGCATGGGCTACCTGACCAGGTTGACGAGCCACCATCTGCCCGAAGCATCTGGTTTTAGGGCGCCAGAGACCAGCCTTCGCCCCTTCTCCTATTAGTAATAGCAGTTCCGCCGGGCTTAGAGGCTAAGCCACACGAGCAGGCTAGGCTGTTTGAGACCCACGCCATAAGGAGCATTTTAAAGGCACTGCGAGCTTTTCCCAAGTGCCACTCCTGCCTATGACAACCTTGGAACCAGTTTCTATTTTAGTGTTCTTCAAATGTGTCTCTATTTTGTTGACGATTTCTGCGATTGGGTTCGCATCCCTTCTCTTCAGAAGGTAAAATGTTTCTACCGAGAAGCTCCAGTGATGAGATGACATCAGTTTCTAATGAAGAAAAAGAAATTTGACTTTTCTTTTCCTTTTTCTGATTATTACACATCCTTACCATTTCTTCATCATTCTGCAGTAATTTTACCGTTGTTTGGCGTCGGTTTGCACATATAGGCCTTATCTTTTTAATGTCTATAATTGTTTTATCAGGAACGTCAATATACTTTTACCATGTCAAACAAAATTGCTATAATTCCATCTGAGTTTTCTTACACATCAGCGACTAGATCTTCCTCGATTTATTAAATGTGGCCTTGATTACTGTTAATGAATCGCTTTTAATATCTTTAAACCGATTAGTGATGCTTTTGCTTATGCTTATGCTTATGTCTCGTCTAATATAGATAAATTCTATACCTGCTTCTTTAACACTATTATTAAAAAACTAATTCTGGACTAGCAATCCTCGATATTTTGCTTTCAAAAATTTGTTATCACTTAGGTTCATGAAATGTATTTCTGAGATTTTTTTCGGGAATAGGAACACTTAATCGATTATTTTGAAATTCGATTGGTGACGATGAACACTACTAATAAAAAAGGTGACTATTTTAACTATCAATTTTTAGGTCTTGTTAAAAACGTACTCCTTAAATACTCATCAATTAGGTACGTTAGATACGTTGGGATCAATAGTGACAAAGGGGAAAACAGATAATTTTAAGGCATCTCATTATATCTGTCTTGCCAAACACGATTAATTGTAGTTGATTGCCAGTGGTTTAAGTGACAACAGTACCAGTCAAACTTGCCTGAAAACTAGACCAGATAAATTGGACTAGTATTTTGACTTGGTTATTTTTTTTTACGTTCTTCGTGTTTATTATGTATAAATAAATACCCAGCCTTTGTAAAGTATAAAAAACAACTTTCTGAGAGGAACAATTGATCAGTCTTGATTAGTTACCACAAATCAAGGTATTAAAATGTTTTCAATAAAAGGGCGTTTTTATGTACATTTCATGAAATATTAAAAAAAAAATTTAAATTAGGTGGTTACAATAATGACATATTTACCTTCTTCGTATACCTCAGTAAGATATGACAGTCTTTTCAAACAAGATTTGCAATGACAAACATGTTAAAATCTGTAGTATTGATTTTAACCAGAAACTTTTTAGCAATGAAATAAATGGCGAAAGGAAATTGGACGCACGCAACAAGCAAAACCTTTATTTATCAACGAAGCGCTTCAACTTCAATTCCAGGCTACTTTGTCTCTTTCCAACACTACTGGTCATACTTTACACAATGTTCAACAAAAACACCCTAGAAAGTTTAAAAGAAAAGAAACTAGAAAAGAAACGTATAATAAAAAGTAAAAACTAGAAAATAAACATCCAATATTCTTCTAAGCTGATGATATCTAACATCCACAGCTTCAAGAACGAAATGCCCAAGTCAAAACCTTTGGTCATCGAAACATACGTTGTATCCTTCAAAGTACCTAGAACCTAGACTTGGTCGAGTTTTACGGAGAGATTCTGAAATAAAACAAAAGTAACTGATCAAAATCTTTTGCTCAGACCCAGGAACACACTTTAGACTTCTTCAAGGGATTATTGTAACGTGGTAAAATAAGCCACTGCATCCTCTTTAGAAATGTTAAGAACTGTGGCACTTGGATTTAATTTTATAGCTACATCAATAGAAACTAAAAATATTCATTTTACGACGGACAAATATCCCATTGGGTAGCAATATCCCCTTTTGACGTAATTAAAATATGGTATTCATTTTGGCATCATGCTTTAGTATGACACTTACTTGCTGTTCCTTAGACTTTTCATGCATTTACTTTTTATTACATTTTTAAATGCTTAACTTCAATTACGAGAAGAACTTCATCAGCGTTGCATGGATCATATGACTTGTTTTGGGGTAGAATAGTAGAACTTGAGATAGCGAGAAGGACTTTCCTTTTTCATGGCATTATAATATATATCACATCTTGTTTTGAACGAAATGACAAAGTGTTTCCTCAAATTAAGTTACCTTTTTTAATAATAAAAGTCCAGTTATAGCCTTGTGGCGTACAGGTTTAATATCTTTATGTAATAGTTTTTTGTAGTTTTGGGTAGTATATACTTGCTCTCATTGAATTTATACAGTAACTGATGTTATCACCACCAACACCACCAAAACTACTACTTCTATATACTACTACTTCTCCTTCTGCTACCGCTACTACTTTGCTTTGTTTTCCTTTCAAGCGAAAAGGGTTCATACTCGAAGACTTCCTACTAGTAATTTTCAGCAATGCATTTTTGTTGGTCGGTTTTCCCAACTCATTAGCTTCTCGTGTTCGTGCTTCATGGATTGTCTTTTGCTTTCCCTTTTTATTATTGAAAATGTAATCAGTTAACAGCTTATTGTAACTTCGGTGCCCAACCAATGACCACTAACAAATTTATCTGTTTAAGAGCTTTTTCATGTCATGAGTCGTAAGCTTTTTCTGAGCTACGTTTCGAGAGATACTTCTCCCATCGTTAGGCTAGTTGTTTCGGGATGTGGCGCCATACGTATATTGTGCTTGTTGTGTTTGTTGTGTTTCTTTCTTCAGTGCTGGAAGCCATATTACTGGAAGGGTGTAGGATATACTGTTGATGTAATTGCTGCATTGAAAGGAATGGATTGTTTCTTTTATTTTTCTTGTTGTTGTGTTGATTTCTTTGTCTAAAATTCTTTTATTTTCCCAGTCAAAGGTATGATCCTGTGTCCAGCAGTGTTCGGCTATTTCATGATTCTTGTGTCACCTATCTGAACAGCTCTCTTGTGTTCTTTTTCTCTTTGACCCAAGGAACGCTTTGATTCTCCTATGTAGGAGGCAGGACAGTCCTTACATTGTAGTTTGTAGACTATGTTGTTCCTTTCATCAAGTGGAACTGGGTCTTTTGATTTTGAGAGGATCTTCCTTAAGGTGGATGTAGTGAAGAAGGAGCATTGAATGTTGTGTTGTCGGAGGGCTCGTCTTAGGTGCTCACTGGTATTCTTCATGTAAGGCAGACGTATACGTTTCAGGGGTTCTTTATCTTCATGATTAGGTCCAGTGATTCTGTGTAAGGCTCTCTGGACATCCTTAGCGTGGTATCCATTGGATAAGAGAACCCTTTGAAGGTGTCTTTCTTCTTTTCTGAGGTCATGTGGGTTAGAAATAATGCTTCTTGCTCTTCCAAACAGGGTGGTGATGACACTATTTCGAGCTGAGGCTGGATGGTGTGATGCATTGTTGAGGTACTGGTCAGTGTGAGTTGGTTTCCTGTAGATGGTAACGGAAATACTGCTATCTTCCTGCCTCTTTACTAGGACATCCAGGAAGGGTATTTCTCTTCGTTCTTCTTTCTCCATGGTGAATGTGATATTTGAGTGCATGCGGTTGATGTGTTCAAAGAAACCTTGTAGGTGATCCTTTTTGATAATTGTAAAGACATCATCAACGTACCTTTCCCATACAGTTGGCCCTTGGTCTGCTGTTGATAATGCCGTGGTTTCAAATGCTTGCATGAATATTTCAGCAATGACCGAGGATGTAGGGGCTCCCATGGGTACACCGTTGGTTTGTGTGTAGATGTCATTGTTGAAGAGGAAGCATGTGTTGGTGAAAAGTACTCGTAGTAGGTCCAGGATATCTGAATGTTTCAGTGTGGTTCTTGATGGAAATGAATCATCATGTTTAAGAAGGTTCTCTACAATTTGTAAGGTGTCTTCAATGGGGATGCTTGTATATAATGATGTGACATCAAAGGAGACCATGATTTCATCTTCTTGGATTCTTTGGTGTGTAATGAAGGCGGCAAAATCTACGTCCCTACACAAGGATGAATCCACACCACTGTAACAATAGCACTGATTTTGCCGCCTTCATTACACACCAAAGAACCACACTGAAACCTTCAGATATGACTTCAGAACCTTCAGGAATGATTTAAGCAAAGAGTGAAATTTTTAAAGGTTTTATTTTGGGGTCAAAAAATTGCATTTTAACTGTTCTTCAAGAAAACCATGATAGCAGGACTAATAGTAAACGTTTTTGTGCTACACGGATTCGACTCACAGCACTAGAAAAACACGGAAATAGTGAATAAACCACAAAACGTTTAGCTATAGGGCTTTACATTAACCGTTTTCAACTGTAATAAAGGTAGGAGATTTGTAAGTTATTCAAGTGCTTCTCAAAGTAACGTCTTAAATATATAGGAACTAGGCAAGATAAAAGATATTTATATGTTCGCAGACACTTGGACTTCATACCAATCATCCTGCTTTATATAATATTTTACAAAGACACAACGGTATGGAAAAAGTCAGTCTCGCAGGGCACACATCATCATAATTAGATTTTTGGGAGTAGCTTTCTTCGCTGTTTCATAATATTTTAGTCCAGTCAATTCATTTCTATTAAATATCCATGTTTTTCTAGGCCTTCTACTCCCATCCTCCTTAATAGTTCTTAAAATGTCTTTTTGTATAGTGTAGTTTCTGGTTTTTATAAACACATTTAACATCGTATTATGGTAATCTTAATGGTTGAATAGATTTTTATGAAAGGATAAAATAGTTTGCTTTTGTAGATGGAAATAAAGATACATTTTTTTAATTTATTATATTTTTGGTGGGATTTTTGCAATTCAATATGATGAGATGCTGTCTGTACAAACTGGGGACCTTTTTAGTGATAAATACTTAACTACAGGTGTTGCAATAGATTTTGGCCACAGTTTGTCTCTCCATGACTCAAGGTTTTTAATGTTATCCTGTTCATTCCTTGGAAAAGTCTGCATTTTCAGTTTTTAAACTAGATTCCAGACTTTTTCAATGAAAAAAGTGCTGGTATCAATTTCAAGAGCATTCTCCACAACGTGCAGTTAGTCTCACTGTTTAGCAATTTTGAGGAGTAGCAAGGCCAGTCTTACTGTTGAAGCTTCGGAAATTTTAATTAGACTGACAAGGACTAAATTACGTTGCAAATTCTCGCATGTCACATGATATCTATTGGTACAGACCTTTTCATGTGAAGTGAATTGTCACACTGTTTCATAAAAGGCTTTACATTTTAAACGGTTTTTCCGTTTCTATGATAAAGACTCCATCTTCAAGATGAATTATGTAAAATAGGGAATTTCATCAGTGGGGAAAAATGTTGTAAAGATTTGAAAATATGCCTTACAAAACTACCCCTATTAGGATATAAACGGTTTTTCTCTTCCTTGTTTGTCCTGTCGGTGGGCTGACCTCGACGACCGACCGATGAACATCAAAATAGCCTTTGACGAGCCTCCTTCCAAAGCAGAGCTCTTGATGGTCGTTTGAAGTGGTTGTTGAAAGAAGGGTCATGTGTTGTCGCTATCTGGCCCTCTTCCTGGGAACTCTGCCAGCGAATCTTAGTTCTTCTACCTTGGCTTTCCTAATGATATGTCCAACGAATGACAACTGGCTGCGCTCAAAGGTCTGTAAAAGCGATCTNGGCTGGTATCAATTTCAAGAGCATTCTCCACAACGTGCAGTTAGTCTCACTGTTTAGCAATTTTGAGGAGTAGCAAGGCCAGTCTTACTGTTGAAGCTTCGGAAATTTTAATTAGACTGACAAGGACTAAATCACGTTGCAAATTCTCGCATGTCACATGCCATCTATTGGTACAGACCTTTTCATGTGAAGTGAATTGTCACACTGTTTCATAAAAGGCTTTACATTTTAAACGGTTTTTCCGTTTCTATGATAAAGACTCCATCTTCAAGATGAATTATGTAAAATAGGGAATTTCATCATAATAATCTAATTTCAACTTTTCACTTATCTCTTATTCGGCTTAGATTTTTACCAATTGTTGTGTTACTGAATTTGTGCTTGGTAAGGTGTAGCAATTTTTCTGAAAGAAAAAAGCCATAGGAGAAAATATCAACCAAAATTAAGCCTAATCACTAGTATGTTTTCGACTATTATCAATATGTGTTTCCTGCTCAGTTATGCAGTGGCCTTCTCTTCATCTTGATTTTGGAAAGACATTGGCAGTCTCTAAACCTTGAATAAATAATAATTAGGAAAAGGAAGTATCACACAAGGCCAGGTTTGATACCTCTAAGTAGGGGGTAAATATGGTAAATGGGTACCAGCCAGGAAATAAATTTCTATGACATCTTTTCATTGTTTGTGATAAAAGTAGCACTAAATTATGCATTGCATATAGTATTATCACCTGAATAACCTATAAACGATTGATACAAAGTGAGTAAATTTTAAATGACAAATAACTTACTCCATGGTTAAGAGATTAAAATTTGATTTGTCTTTTTGGATCAATTGACTTACAGTTTAACTTCTGACTGTTTTAGGTAAATTTCTTTCAGAGTATCTAGCCTTAATATTTTGATGTTCAATTTCAGGTTGGGTCACTATAACAATCACAGAAAACTTTAATTATACAGTTACGAAGAAAGTTAGGTTTTTTTGCAACAACTTATTAACAGTGATTCTTCTTCGCATAAAACATGTAATTTAGTGTCCAGTTGATCATCTTAGATCAGTTAGTCAAGCACGTATATCTTCATATCTTCTTAACTGGCTATTGTAAGTCCAAGGGTAAATATTTTAAGACATTCAAGTCATGCTCAAAGGGACAATAAATTCCCTTGGTGTTCTCAAACATGTTCTGCGTTTGGTTTTGGAGACTTTGACTAACTAAAAATTTAGCATATCTTAGTTAGAAATTGAACAAGGGGGTAAAACACTTCGTCATTTTGTATCTCAAAAGGAAACCAGAACTCAACTGACAGCAAATAAGGTGTGGATTTTTTAAAACAAAGGGTTGTTTGTATTTCCTAATTCAAATTTTAGTTGATATGTTTAGTTTTAGTTCATGTGTAGTCAAATATAGGTATATTATTATATTTTATATTAACATGTAGTAAAATGCGTTTTTAGAATGACTAATAAGTGCTATGCCTATCAAAGTTCAAAGTTGTTTTAACATTTACCAAACATAAGTTTTATTAGTGCCTTATTTTCATTTTACATTTCTTTAAATTTAGAGGGTTTCATGATCATAGATTTTTAAAACCTAGTTGAAATTAAAACAATAAAAGCAATCTTTTTTATTTGTTTTACTTTTGATTAAGGCATAATGATAGCAGTTGCATCCAAATAGGGTTTGGATATTTACTTTCAGCAGTTTTAAGCTTATTTCAGTTGAGTTTCCTATATGAGGTTTCTTCTTTATTCGAAAACTGTGTACGTAGATAAGGCATTTGTTATCATATCATTAAAAAGTCTTTTAGATAAACGTGTCAATATCAACTATTGTAAAAAAAATTTCTGGGTTCTACTATTTTGTTTCTTTTTGACATTAATGAATTAAATTTTTTTTTTCCTTTTCTATATCTAGGTACTAAACACTCTCTTCTGTACAAAAGTACAGAAAATGTACCTATTTGATTTATTGTCATTTTCCGAGTTTTTCTCTTTGCTGATTTAATTTTTTGACAATTTTTATTGCATCAATAATATCGTGTTGAGGAAATGAGTACTATCTTTGTTGACAATAGCTTTGATAAAAACTCAGAAACAACAAAAAAACATATACCCATATCAATTGAGAACTTTTGGCTTTGGCACGTATTATATATCATTTTGTAAAAGCCTTAAGTTGAAAGAACAGCTAAACTGTTTTAGCTATTTAATCCAGGAGACCTTCGAATTTCTCAATATGAGGATATTTCTTGACATTGCTAACGTCAGATATATTTATCAACAAATACTATAATCTTGTTATGTTCTTAAAAATACCTTATTTTGTCCATCAATGACACCACGATATCTAGGTCATCTTACCAAATTTTTTATCAACAACACTTCTGAGTGAGGCAAATGTCCAATAATAAATATTGGAAGTATTCTTCTTTCTGTTCTTGAACTAATCGGTATTTTAGAGAATATTGACCAACAAATCCCAAAATCAAGATTTAATTTCCTGTCAAAACCATCAAATACATGACAAGATATTGACCTGACGTCACACAATGCTTATAGCTTTATTGAAATACAACTACACGCTTATATAGCAAATCATCTACCGTGATAATAAAAATCTGATGCGCAAAGAAGCCTATTACTTTCGATTTCAAACTCCTAAATAAGCAGAAAAAGGTAGCAACGATAAGCACAATAACTTTTCATGCTCTACAAAAGGTATTGCTCAGAAAAAATTATGTTATTGAATCATACGCATCAATCAGGCAAAATTATTTGTTTATCTTTTTCTTGTTGAAAACAAGTTTAATAGATTAAAAAGGGGTCCTACTACTAGTCCTTTCAACCATCTGTTGATTATTCCATTATACCTACGATAAATTAGAGTTTATCTTTTCTACTTTATGGAAAGTGTTATAAACCAATGTTGATCAACACGCTTTTATCCAATGCGAAAGAAAGTGCCCCCACCCACAACTTAACCACCCCACGAACACATCAATTTCTTTTCTTCAAAATTTTGGGATAAAATTTTTAACCAAAAAAAAGAATGAAACCTGTGTATATATAATATATATACAAATATATATATATATTATATATATATATATATATATATATATGTATGCCTTAAATCTGCTTGAGTTTTTAGACTGGGGATGAAGTAAACAATGTAGAATGAAGCAAGGTATAAACCTACACTGGCTCTGAGGTTACTTAGAAAAACAAATACCTGTTTGAAATAGGTCAAAGGTCAGGTGGTCTTATACATATTACTTACGTCTCTGTCATCAAGAGCTTTTTTTGGGAGCTGTGATTTATTCATCAGAAGGTCTGTTAGTAAGGCGGGCCCGATGAAACTTCTTTACACAGAGTAAATTTTTTAATTGATTGTAACGGCTGTGAAAATTGGACAGATGCCCAGACAAGCTAATTAATTGAATATGTATTCAACAATAGTGGAAGATGGCCAAAACCTGGAGTACTTCTATCTAATTTTATGTATATATCTATAAAATCTACTATATATAATACATATAATATGATATATAATATGCATAGATTTTAGATTAAGAGACATCAATTTCCTTGAAGTAATCACTTTCAGTGTGCCAATAGAATCAACTCATGTTTATATAACTTCTCCCTATCTTTTTGGTCAGCAGTTTACCTTTATTGCCATACTGTTTATTTAGACAATAATGAGTTAATCTGATTGTTTCTTTTATATTGAGTATATCTCTCCATGTAACTATTGTCTTGAACAATGATGTCAAGTCCTACTTTTTTATTTGCAGTAAAAAGTACGTTAATCACTTTCACAGACTCTTTTTGTTTACTTTATCTATCAAGGAAAAAATAAATTAATCCCTACCCCATAAAAAATGATTTTAATCATGGGTGCCGAAAGTGAAAGCTGAATTGAGCAAATAAAAACAGTAAATAAGATATGCTACAATAAAACCAATTGTATTTAAGGGTTTGGACATATTATGCTATGAAAGAACATTAAACTCCTAATCTACAGTCCACAATCGCCACTTTCTAACTTTTTAAGTTAGAAAGTGGGGATTGTTTTCTAAAAGAGTTTTCTAAGTTTTTTTAGGAAACAAATTATTTTCTGAAGGGTAACCGACCTATAGTTATCCTTATTTTCCTTCAAGTTACCTGTTGACTAAAGTGTGTTGGGTAAAAAAAGGGAACTGCTATGTTTAATCCCTCAATATTTATTTAGTGAAACAACATTGAATACTATTATAAGTCATCCTACATAAAAAAAAAATTTACCACAACAGAACTATTAAAACAATTTATGTAGAAATAAAACACTAAAACCAGAAAATTGTTTAAGTGATAACAAAAAAATTCTACTTTTAGCAGAAGCTGTCATTAAATATAAAACCTGGCATGTTATTGTATTTAATTTGAAGATATTTACAATAGGTTAATAAACATAAAACTAGAAAAACATTTAACTACCACTTAATTGTCACTTTATGTTTTGTATATCCATTTTTTAGTTACAGTGAATACCAAAGCATTTACTTTGTGGTCGACTTACTCAGAGCAAACAAAAAAGGATCCAGTTTATAGATAAAACGGTGAGTGTATATGTAAGCTATTCTCTGCTAAACCGGAATTAACCAAGCAAACGTCCAATATTGCAAAGTGTTGAAAAATGTCGACATCCTCAGAGAAGACCAAATGTATGAACCTATAGCTGGAAAAAAAGCCAAGCTAAATAACGACTTAGGATATCAGTAACAAGTCTTTGACATGCTTTATCTGAGAATCGAAATCTAATTTCTGAAATGGGCTTTTCCGTCAAAAAAAGCACTGCCTTAAGAGAATCTCACATGTCAATTTTTTAAATATGCAAAAATGCATAGTCAGGTAAGATTATGGCAAGTTTCATTAGGATTCCTGGAGTTATATCTCCTGATTTGATTGATTTTGATACTCTTTAAATTTCAGTTCTAATATAAGTAGAAATATAAGTACTGTGTAGGAACCCTTGTGTCCTGAAATTTACAGACACCTTTTTCTATAAACAAAAGGTAAAGACTCGTTTCTTTCTCCTTTCCTTATGATGATGATTATTATTATTATTATTACTATTGTTATTAAATTTTCATACAGGGTGTTGTTTTAAGTTGTGTTATACTTAGAAAATTATTACATTGCCCCTATCGAAGACCTGTTTCCTGTTTCATTCGTAAAATGACATGTTGCTTTATTAGACACTCGTTCCAAGAAATATTTGAAGGATAATAACTTTCCATGAATTTAAGATTTATGTGACCAGAAAAATTATGAAAAAGTACTTGAAGTTATTGTTTTATCAGCTCTTCAAATAAGAGGTAAAAAAACATAAGTAAGGTCAGATACAGATACTTTTTCAAAAACTTCTGTTATGGTATACAGAAAGGCAAGGCGGAAACTAGTAGTTTTTTCAGCTTATCTTAATATCAAGGCACCTCTCGTTCTCGAACCTTTAGTTTATTGAAGGAAACAAATATATCACTTCCATTAACTGTTTCTGTATATTGCCTAAAACAATATAGGCTTCAAAATCAAAACTTTTGTTTTCTCCACTTAGTGGACGCTTAGATATTAGAAATGAAATCTTTCCCCAAAAAAGAAATAAATTTGTAAATCCACGTTAAAGCAAGTTATTTAATTTTATTGAAATCCTGAGCAATAAACCACTGTAAAGTTTTGTCTCTTCAACATAATTTTTTAATGTTATGTTTCCTGTTATTTGGTTTCGGCATAAAGAAAATTTGGAAGGGTAGCATGAAAAGTTTTTCTTAGTCAATTGTTAATAAAAGCCTGCTTTTTCTCAGATGTAACATCACTTTTGTAATTTTAAAAATCAAAAGAACAATATATTTTGGCCTTAGTACATCACATTCAGCTGTGATTACTGAAGGTAGTTTTAACTTTAAAAATTTACTTATAGTTATCCTTGAAATAAGAAACAGAATGGTATTGAAAATATTAAATGTCCTTTTGTTGTAGAAAATAGGTTTACTCTAATAATTTTGCTTCTTCGCAGTTCTATATTATTTAGTAACCAGATTTACTCGCAAATGACATATAATATACTATATGAGAAGAAAACTTACCAAAATTGTAACTTGATTGTTAACGTACGATGTATCCAATAATATATGCTTTTATTTCAACACGGTTTCCTCTAAAACTTCAATTTCTCTCTTTTATTGTAAAGAAACAACTAAATAGTTTAGTGAAGAAATGCCTCTCTTTGTATGCTGTGTAACCAAAGTTTTCGAAAAGTTGAAAGCTGAAAAAAAGTCGTATTGCAGTTTGACCTTGATCTTGCCAAAGATAATCAAAGATATAAGTTTCTTGCAGAGATTATTGTAGTTATGTTTGACGTATGTCATAAGACATGCGAGTAACAATGTTGTATATTGTGTAGTAGTCAATCCATCAACAAGATTAAGTTAGGCATTGTTTAATTTGGTCATTGTGTTTCATCACCTGTTTCAAGAGCCCTGCTTTCAATTAGTCTGCCAATTTCCTTTTAAGAAAAGCGACCATTGACTGCTATGGTGCTTAATCGGAATGTAAATCTACTTCTATTGTAAAATTGTATATTGATTTTACTGGGTTTACTAAGCAACATTAACTTTAATGATGTCGAAAAATGTGAATTTAACAAATCACAAATATTCAATTTGTACTTTCTCCAAAATGGACGAATTACATGAGATGTTAAAAAGGCGAGTTCTCAAATATAAACAGCCAGTCCAATTTATCGCAAATTGGTTGGGTACACCTAAAGGTATACTTTCAAAACAAGATAAAACGTCTTCCATGGTTATTAATAGTCTAAAAAGATGATGTACTCCACTCTTTGATTTCTCAATTGTATTCTGTTGTCAGCTTACCTCAAACCTCTTATTAATTATATATTTAAGAGAGCCGAAAGTCGCACCGACACTTAAATAAAACGTAGTAAGGAGTAATATTTTATTTCGTAGCGTGAAAAAAACCCAACTTTACCTGAACTTTNACCATTAATCCAGAACTATTCAGATAAAAATATAAATGATATTCTTGAACAAAGTCCATTTTACAAAAATGTTTACAAGAAAACTTTACAATTTCAAGATTGAGCTTACTTCGCAATCAGAATGAAAATAAATGTTTTAGCTAAGTATTTCATTTTATTTAATTATATCTTGTTTTATTTAATTTTATTGAAATCCTGAGCAATAAACCACTGTAAACTTTTGTCTCTTCAACATAATTTTTTAATGTTATGTGTCCTGTTATTTGGTTTTGGCATAAAGAAAATTTGGAAGGGTAGCATGAAAAGTTTTTCTTAGTCAATTGTTAATAAAAGCCTGCTTTTTCTCAGATTTAACATCACTTTTGTAATTTTAAAAATCAAAAGAACAATATATTTTGGCCTTAGTACATCACATTCAGCTGTGATTACTGAAGGTAGTTTTAACTTTAAAAATTTACTTATAGTTATCCTTGAAATAAGAAACAGAATGGTATTGAAAATATTAAATGTCCTTTTGTTGTAGAAAATAGGTTTACTCTAATAATTTTGCTTCTTCGCAGTTCTATATTATTTAGTAACCAGATTTACTCGCAAATGACATATAATATACTATATGAGAAGAAAACTTACCAAAATTGTAACTTGATTGTTAACGTACGATGTATCCAATAATATATGCTTTTATTTCAACACGGTTTCCTCTAAAACTTCAATTTCTCTCTTTTATTGTAAAGAAACAACTAAATAGTTTAGTGAAGAAATGCCTCTCTTTGTATGCTGTGTAACCAAAGTTTTCGAAAAGTTGAAAGCTGAAAAAAAGTCGTATTGCAGTTTGACCTTGATCTTGCCAAAGATAATCAAAGATATAAGTTTCTTGCAGAGATTATTGTAGTTATGTTTGACGTATGTCATAAGACATGCGAGTAACAATGTTGTATATTGTGTAGTAGTCAATCCATCAACAAGATTAAGTTAGGCATTGTTTAATTTGGTCATTGTGTTTCATCACCTGTTTCAAGAGCCCTGCTTTCAATTAGTCTGCCAATTTCCTTTTAAGAAAAGCGACCATTGACTGCTATGGTGCTTAATCGGAATGTAAATCTACTTCTATTGTAAAATTGTATATTGATTTTACTGGGTTTACTAAGCAACATTAACTTTAATGATGTCGAAAAATGTGAATTTAACAAATCACAAATATTCAATTTGTACTTTCTCCAAAATGGACGAATTACATGAGATGTTAAAAAGGCGAGTTCTCAAATATAAACAGCCAGTCCAATTTATCGCAAATTGGTTGGGTACACCTAAAGGTATACTTTCAAAACAAGATAAAACGTCTTCCATGGTTATTAATAGTCTAAAAAGATGATGTACTCCACTCTTTGATTTCTCAATTGTATTCTGTTGTCAGCTTACCTCAAACTTCTTATTAATTATATATTTAAGAGAGCCGAAAGTCGCACCGACACTTAAATAAAACGTAGTAAGGAGTAATATTTTATTTTGTAGCGTGAAAAAAACCTAACTTTACCTGAACTTTTGTGTATTTATTGAAAAGTTCATGAGATAAGGATTATCAAAACAGAGTTCCTTTTGTTTTCAAAAATGTAGAAAACACATGCTTAAAAGTTTCATGACATTTCTTATGCAACACCAAATTATGGTAAAACCTCTCAACTTTAAGACAAGAAGTGATGTTGTGAGAATTCAAATAGTGGCAGAACACAGCAAAAAAGGCTTCATATAACATTTTTGGACTTTCAAAAACCTATCTAATGTACGTAGTTACTGTACATTAACCTGTTAATTGTCCCAAAACAATTACAAAAATTAAAAAAATCTCCCAGCTTTTGATGTTATCAGTTATATAGAACTATTACTTACAAAAGAAACTAAGAATGCTTATCTAGCATTAAATTATGACTTTAAATCCAGGTTATCATGAGCTATTTCACGTCTAAAATTGTTTTGGTAGGCCTTGAGATTTTAGAAAGATGAGGAGATAAGTTAAATCAGTAGTCTTGTCCAATCATTGTTTTATTTTAATTTTTAATATTTATTCATATTGATATGACTTCGTTTACATTTTGCTATATGAAGCATCAGTGCATAACATGCGTTTCTTTAAATACATAGTCATTCGGTGCACAAGCTTCTTCGCAAAGCCATCAAATACACTCATGGTTGAAATTTGGAATAATTTTTTGACCTGTCTACATAAGTTATGTAATTCATCTTATTCAAATCCGGTATTAAATAATGTGCAAGAGTCAGTCAGTGCTGTCAAACGTCTTTATCTTGTTCACTGGTAAAGTATTTTTTTCCATGTTTCTTGAGATGAAAAAAAAAAATCCTTGCCATGATATTCTTAAGTCTACTAATTTTGTATTTCATATTTCACATTGACGCTTGCTAAAAGTCAACTTTACTCTGCTTGGTTGTTTGTGGTCACAAGCCTATGGGATTCCTTCATCCAGGGTATATCCAAGCAAAGTTGGTTTACTTTTGACATGTGGGACAGAGCAAACAAACTACAACTCATAGAACCCAATAGCAGACAAAATTCAGGTAGAGCTAATTAGACTGAACAATTACGCAAAAAATTTCTGTAGTTGGAGTTATGTTTTTCTTTGGCTTCTGCCTTGTTCTTGACGTGTAGTACTCTATAGTTTTCCAGGAAAA
>RDPX01000023.1:3142982-3249324 GCA_003991215.1 Morbakka virulenta
AGAAGAAGGTAATTCTTGCTAGAAGCAATTATAGGCTTTAGTAATAGCTAGGCATTATGTAAATTATTTGAACTTAAAAAGTCAATGTTTCCTTTAAAAAACCCTTACTTGGTCTTTTAGTATTTTGTAAGTGAAATTTTTGACTGCTATGCGTTACGAAAGTCTGGGTTCGAGTCGATTAATATTTCGAAAAGCGTTTCCTTCCATATCCATTACTGACCCTTAAAGGACCTCTATTTCAAAGAGTTTGTTTTGCACATAACAGCATTAATAATTACTTTTAATATACACTTACAGAGTGAAAATATGTTTCTTGGAATTACTGTTACACAGTTAAAAGACATTTCTCTTTCTCAAAGAACTTGTTTTGTTAGGATCAACTACTTTTATACAAAAACAAAAATGAAATTAGGGGTTTTATTATAAGGATTTTAGTTCTGTCCTAAACTAATCATTTCTAAAAGTTATATAAAAGAGAGAATATAGTTGTTAGTAGTACAGGACTGAGTAAATTGTTCAAATAGCTTTCTCCCAAATAATTTTGACTAATTTATAAAATAGACTGTTGTTTCACTACTTGACGAAATTCTCTTAAATTGACTTGGAGTAAAAGTGTCCAGAACCTCACTTCCAAAGTAATAATTTCTGGTTGATAAAGGTTGGCTCACATATTTCCAATCATGTATTTTATACAAAAAAATTCAAGTTTTAAAAAGTTGATTTTGTATTTTTCTTGTTTTGAGGGTTTGCTGTACTAATTCATTCACTTTTGTCTATCGAATGTTTAATTTTGTGTAAATTATGTACCATAAGTGATGTAGATAATCCTTTCAAACTGTTGGAAGCAACAAACTGCACAAATTCAATATTTCACTTCCCTTATTTTCTAGAAAGTTCTTATATTGTGTTGATAAATCTAAATACCTTAACTTCCTAAATATAGATGCATGCACGTGTAAGTGGATGTAGTCAATTATTGACAAATCCTTAACCATATTTTCAGATCGTCAAAATCCATGTGAGCATATTTATTTTATACATAGGCACTATCTTTAAAAATTTTTTCTAAAGGTAAGCCATATCCTGAAAAAAAAAATCATTTAGTGCATTGAATCTGAGAACAGAACAAAGATTTCAGAACGGTGATAAAAGCACAAAAATATTACTGTATATTTGTACGAATCTAATATAAGTATTCTGCATCAATTGCCTCCGTGCAGTTTCTTCGTTTGCTACCACTGCTTCTACAGTCTACTCTTACCGTTTTATGTTTTTTTCAAAAATTATTTAGTCAATTTTTACTTAGATAACAATATCTTTTAGCTGTTGAGAAATATATATATATATATATTACTCAACAGTTGATATTCGTAGCTTTATGTTCACAATACAATTTCTTTAAAGCATCCCCAAAAGTTGTAACAACATTTGTAACATTTTGAATAAAAGTTTACGACTCTTAGAATGGTTTGGAACTTTTAGCACTGAGCGTGTAACATGGTTATCATCAAGAGAGCGAATTCGTGCAACTAAATATTTGTGTGAAATAGAAGTATTACTTTTTTATTTCATCATACACTGGAATTTTTACTAGTAGAGTCCTAAACCCTTGGATGTATAGAAAAATATTATTAAATAGTGAGTTCAGGTATCCACCAATACTCTTATGATTGCATGTGTTTCATGTGAAGAAAAACCAGTTTTTGTGAAAGGATGAATATAAAGAGTTTACTGATAAGTGAAAAATTTGTAACTAACTTGTTATTCTTGTACCTATTCTGACTTGTAAATAACAGAACGAGAAATTAATCATTTTATTTATTGTTTATTTTCTATATCTTTTTATCTAATCTAAAGTAATATCACTTCTACCGCATTCAATAATAGCTCGTTAACTTTAAAAGCTAGGCCCTGCACATACTTTGTCTAAAAGGTATCTTACCAACTACTGTCAATTATTTTGTTGTAAACGAGTAGATTTTAAAGTTAAAATGTCAAATTTTTATTACAAAAAAACATTTACGAAGCTTTAAAATTGAAATATGGTCTAAATTTTTATTTTGCTCCATTCAATCTAAATAATTTCCATTGTCTGAAGAAAAAGAAAGTCTTTTGAGCAATAGAGGATGTTCTCTCGTCAATTAGTTTAGCTATAGAAAGACCTCGTTCATTAAAAACTTCGTCGATGTAAAATGTATTATGCTGTTATTAATATTCTTTATTTGATGTATTTTAGTTGTGCTTCTATATGTAAGTAATTAATCTCGGAATTTATTGTACTCAGTAAAATTTGAAAATGCGAATACAAAGAGAGTTAATTTTCATTAGTAGTTTTGAAACATCAAGCAGTGACAGCTTACCTAGGCTTCTTATTGTAAAAGTGTAACATACCCATGTAATCATTATAATATTTAAACCCAATCTTACGCATGACATATTTTAACTCCTGGGAGTCGTCTGTCTTTAAAAAATTATAACAACTGAGTAGGGAAAATACAAAACATAGAATACCAAACATGCAAATGAAAATGTTCCCTTTTTATGTGTGTGCGTGTGTGTGTGTGTGTGTGTGTGTGAGTGTGTGTGAAAATTGAAATAGTTCCGAGACATATTTTAAATCTCTCTGTTATTGAATAATTGATAAAGTTTCCTGTCTTTACGAGATAATAAAATTTGTTTACGGTTACTTAGTGTGAAAATGGTGAAGTTAAAATTGGGCGACTACTTTTTAGTTTGAGACTCACCATTGGATTAAGACGTTTCACTAAAATATAAATCATTACTTCATTTGTCACTGGTTAAATTCAACAAAGAAGTTTATTAAGGTCCTGAGTCTATTCTGAGAAAACGTCCTTTGTGGGTAAGACCATCCATTTCCAGATTCATGGAAACAGCATGTAGTGATGGTTAGCATAATCGGTGGTATTTGAAATTTTCTGCCAACCTGCAATAGTTGGCGTAGTTAAAATAGATTCTGGTCCGAATCTGTGTACAGTCAGGTCATTTTCCATTTTCCATTTAGAAGGATTACTCCCACTCAGTCTTTAATAATGTTCATTTACATTTTGATACCGACAGACTATATTTAATATCAAATAGTGACCACAACACGCCCAAAGTACAAATTACATCTTAAAACGTAAATCTATGCGTAGCCGCCAAACAAGGTCAGATTAATCAATTTTACCTGTGGTGCTGTTAAAGAATGGGATATTTTGACACGATTCTTGATATGAATGATTTGGTTGAAATGATAACTTTGGCGAAAGGATTTATATATGAATATCGAACTTGCTATAAAATCTTAAAGAATATTATGAAACATCTGCGTACTTGTTCTTTTCATGTTCACAGCTCTCTTGTAAATGATAGACCTTTTTCGAAAATAAGTTAATTCTATGGTAAACAAAAATTTATTTTTAGCTTAACATGATGATCAATATAGACCAATTACTGTTGTACCAACTAACACGTGATTAACAAAAAATATGGAATAAAAATGAATATTTTTCCTAATCTTGTAAGTACTTATTTTCCAGCCAGTTGCGTTTTTATTTTACATATTTACACAGAACCGTGCTGCATACAAACAGAATGCTTAGAAAATATGCAAAAATTGTATAACAATTATCAGTGATTATCATTTCAAAGTGTATTGAAATTTCATTGATCAGTGTAGCTTTAAACTTAGTCTGTGCTGTATTGTAACTCAGAAAATAATGTGCTTCTCCCCTAGTCTGTAAGGAAAAAAATCTGACTTAATTTTGTCAAGTGTATTCTATTTTAGGCCTCTATGATAACATGCTTTATACGAGTCCCACAGGCTTTAAGTCTGAGCTAAAAGCCTTGGAGAAGTTTTTCCTCCTCACCCCAGTAAGATTACAGTCGACTCCTACAGCGTGACTTGTAATTACTAATGTAGACGTTTTACTGTATTACTGAATTATTTTGGGGATCATTTTTCTTGACGGCTGAAATGAATTGTAAGTAACTACCAATATAAAATGAGTACATAGTGAAAAAAGAGTGCTTCTTTCATGTTCCGATATCCATTGAGAATTTTACAGCTTGCAAACACTACCTTTATTTGTCATTCGAGAAACGTGTGTAAACAATGGAAGTGACATACAAGTGACAGACATGTGATATTTGCTAAAGCCAGTAAAAATGTTGGTTCTCTTTAAAAACAAGATTGAATGGATTAACGATTCAGCAGACATGATCTTATTAAAACAGGATCCAAGTGTCAAATGTTCCCTGTCTTCTTTGCTTTTAGTTCTTTTTTCAGTCCTCAGTTAAAAAATGTACCTTATTATTTTTGTATTAATTATTATTATGTTTATTATTGTTATTATTATCATCATCATCATCATCATCATCATCATCATTATTGAGTGGCGAAGCAATACGAGCCCATAAAGGACTCAGGGGTAGGAACCCCAGCAATACCATCTTACTCCCAGTCCGATCAGGGTAAGCTAGGTGCATGCATCACACCCACGTGAGTGCGATATTGATGTAAATTTAAACACCACATGACCTTGCAGGTGGAGCCTGTTTAGGTTTCCCAGTTTAGGTGACTTATTCTGCTTAAAACGGTCTCCACGTTCACGACACCTAGATATGAAGTTTCCCAATATCCCCGCCCGTTAAACAAAAATGCCTGATGTGTCAGCACTTTTTGGACATGCACAACTGGTTATGGTCATGTAACTGACTGGCAAGTCTGCAGTTTGAACGGGAATGTTTGATCAAGTCCATTCATAATTACCAGGCAACACTAATTTATTTAACCCACCAATCAATGAAGATCAGATCTCATACGTCTTGCGACGCTACTCCACTGGTTGACAATAATAGTCAGTTCCTAGTGTAATTGTCAGGGCAATTTGACTGCACAGGGCATAGGGTTCAATGTCCCTTTCCAGCAGTACTAGGCAGTACTAAGTTAAGCCGCCCAATTAAGGAAAGTTCATCTTTCCCCACTGCTCCCACCATGTTTACCCAGCTCAACTATTTTTTTTTTCAAAGCCTTAGATAGGCCTGTATTTGATGCCACTAAAATTTGCTGGCACGATTTAGCTCATTCCGCTGTCAGGATACTAGACAGCACTTCCCTCAGCAAACTCTCCGTTTCCGTCAGTACCGTTTTCAGTATCTCCCTCCATTTATTCACGTTCTGTTTTCCGCTCTGTACTTTCCCAATCTGATACTTCAGGCGGCTCGTCCCACCACCCATGCATCCCACCACCACTGGGCTGATCTCTTCCCGGTATCCCGGTCTTCGCTCTTGAATTTCGTATCCCAGCTGCTGGTATTTCTGCAGTTTTCCCTGAACTTTTTGACTGACTTTTTCGTCATTTGGGCAAGACATATCGACGATTTGGATTAGCTTTTGTTCTTTGTATTCCATAATCACGTCTGGTCTTCTTGCAGTTGTGGTCTTTTTTATGCGATATTCGAAATCCCACGCCAGCTTCATTGATTCATTCTCCATGTCTGTTCCCTATTCCCATCTTTGCATGTACCAGCACTGGCCTTCTGGTAGGAGTCCATTCTCCTCCGCCCAAGTTGTTATCAATACCTTCAAAGTAGTGTTGTGCCTTTGGAGGTACTCGGTACCTGCCAGGACTTGGAATCCAGAGCCCAGGTGTATCACACTTTCAGGAACGTTCCCGCACATCCTGCATTTGTCTGTTTGAATCTCGAAAACTCTGTTCTTTTTCCAAGCTCTGGTCTCCAGCATTTGTTCTTGCATGTTGATTATCGCACTGGTTTTCTTCGGGTCAAGATTGCATTTGAGCCATTCGTGCCCTCCTTCATCCAGATTCTTATAGAACTCACTCTGCATCTCTTTGGTCTTATATCGCTCGACCCAGTTTATTTCTCTTCCCGCCTTGACCTTTGACTTGAGGTTCCTCCAAACATTGTTCCATGTTCCCATCATCCTCTTCCCCTCCAGGGCTTCATCTTCTGTAAAGTTTGCGTTAATCCCGTATACTGAAAGGGTTTCTGTGGCATCTTTGCATAAGGACTTTCCCTCTTTGGCTGTTTCTTTTTCCCATGCTATACTTATCCACTCACTACTCTGGAACTCAATGTAACATGCCACTTGGATCTTGAAGTCTTCATATACATCCTTGATGCTTTTCAGACCTCTCTCTCCATGTTCCCTACTCAAATGTAATCTTTCATCACTACCTTGCCTGTCATGCATCTTGGCTTCCCTGAGCTCATGTTTAATTATTTTGTCCAGATTGTCCAGTTGTTTTTTGGTGAAGTTGCAGACATTCATGACATAACTTGCTACTGGAATCACTCTTGTGTTGATAGGCTTCATTAAGTTCCTTTGATTCAACTCCTTATCAATCAAAGTCTTCACTCACTTTTCCATTTTAGCTTTGACTCTCTCGTAGACTGCCTCCGTATCTATTTCTTCAGCCTGTTCACAACCAAGGAATTTGTAGCACTCATTCTGGTCTAGATCTATATTAATATTAAGAACGTCTTCATCCTTTTATCTAGCACCTCTAGGCGTTCTCACTTCACCATCTTTCCTCTGTTGAAAACAATCTCAACACACTTTTTCACTCCGTAGCACGCCCCTGTGTACAGACTTGCCTGTACTATCATCTCGCTAACTGTTTTGAGTTTGTCATGACTAGGTTGGTAAATTTTCAGGTTATCTATAAACAGGCTGTGAGTTCCCTTGGTGTCACGCTTACCAGGGGGGTCAATTCTGTATCCCTCTCTATCACTCAGAAGCATAGCCACTGGCACTTCAGAGAGGCAAAAACCAACCGGGAAAAAGCTGTCTCCCTGCAGAAAATGTTTCTTGCACGTATGAAAATTGTCGTTCTTTGATTTGTGATTTACACTGCAGCCTTTCAAAAATTAGCTTCGTATATTTTTCAATTAGCTCTTTAGGTATATTCGGTCAAACTTGTACTCGTAAAATCTCACAAAAACTTACAGTCGTCGTTTTAGACAACCGTATCTGGCTGTTGTTTATTTCATTTTTCTGTTACTGCCTATCTATACTATTTACACAGATTCTTTTTGCAACGCAATCTTATCGTTGTTTTTACCCTCTTTGGGCCAGCATGTTACATTTACTGACAATGTGATTTACTGTTCCGTCTTCATTTTCACATATACAATTAAATTTGTTTCTATTGCTTATCCTTGGGCTGCTAGCATTTACAATTCAGTTTTCGTTCAATCAGTGGCGTAGCTGAAGGGAGGGGCAAGGGGGAGCAGCTGCCCCTCACCAAGCATTTCCAGCTGCTTGTCGGAAAATTTGTCGGAAAATTTACCATGTAAAAAATTCCGCCAAATTTTGAACCTTCGAAGAATATCAATTTAATTGTAGAAAAAGCTTAAGGAGAGGTTTACGCACATTCCATTCTGGAATTTCATAAACAACTCAATGTTGACATAACGTATTTTCAGTGATTAACATTGAATAGCCTCTTAACATTGTTCAGTATTATGTAATGTGATGATGTGACATAATCAGTCAAAACCAAAAGTTCTCATGTTTCAAATGTACCTGCTGACACGAAAATTGGTTCAGGTCTCATTTCATTTGAACTTGACAAAACAACTCTACAGCTAATACTAAGTAAAAATGATGGTCGGACAAAGTCAAGTCAAACAAAAAAAAAGTAGAATGCTCCGTTTGTCATATGTCTTTCGATAGTGACTACAGAAGGAAGCACAATGAAAAATACCATGGACAAAAGATTTCTGCACACCGAGGCATTCCATATAAATTTGTTGGGGCTCCGGAGAGTACATTTTCTCTTGTTGATAAAGAAAGAAAGGCCATTCCAGAGACCGATTCGATAGAAAGAGGACAATCGACATCACCGGCACAAAGATGTCCAGGAATCCTCGACAGAAAAATCAGATGAAGCCTGTTCGATTCATAGTGAAGTGAAACATCAATCGGATACTCATGCACAAATAGACGACCATGCTGCAGCCTCTACATTACACTCTGACTTTGTGGCCAAATACATTTGGAGAGTTTCCAACGGATCCGGCTAACTTCCGAGGTACAAGAATAACAGCCAAACAACGTGCCGAAATTGTGCAACATGGACCATGCCAACCAACTAACCTCTCTTTCTCAAAGAATATTGAAGGTAGGCGCTTTCAACAACCATGGTGTAAGAGAAAAGAATTTACGTGAGTGGTTGATATATTCTCCAAAAGAACAAAATATGTTCTGTTTCTGCTGTTGGCTGTTTCCTTGCATATCAGAGAAAGGTTTAGAGAAAAATTGGAGTAGGAAATGGAAATTTCAAGAAAGGAATCGAGAAGATCAGATTACACGAAGATACAAGGCTTCACTGTATTAGTCTTGCACAGTGGAAATCTTTTCAGCATCGACTTCTGCATGGCCTAACCGATCGATGCAGAACTTCAGAAGCAACTTGAAACAAATAGGGAGAAGACTTTAATGATCCTAGATTGAATCTTCTCCATAACTTTGTTTTTAGCATTACAAGAAATTCCATTTAGAGGTCATCGGTTTGAAAGCCAAGAACAAATGTCTTCGTTTCAAAATAGTGGTAACTACCTGGAATTGCTCCAGTTGGTGGCAAAATATGATCCAGTCCTGGCTGCTCATCTTTCAAGCACGAATTCGAGGGGAAAGTACACTTCTCCTCAAATTCAGAATGAAATTATCAGCTCAATATCTACAGCTATCCAAAATCAAATTATCTCAGGATTTCAGGAAGCAAAGTTCTTCTGCATAATTTTAGACACTACCCCTGATATATCTCACACAGATCAACTTGCTTTTGCCATAAGGTACGTAAAAAATTGAAAACCACTGGAGCGTTTTCTTTGCTTTGATGAGATTAAAGGGTCTAAGGCAGTGGATTTTCGAGACAAGTTAACGGAACTCTTACACAAGTATGGCCTTGATAGTGATTTGACACGAGGACAAGCAATGGATGGCTGTTCAACTATGTCCGGTATTCGTGGTGGCTTGCAGACATTGGTGCGAGAAATAAGTCCAACCGCACTTTACGTCCATTGTATGGCGCATCGCCTGAACCTTGTTCTTGTAAAGGCAGCAACAAACATCGTGCAAGTTAAGTCTTTCTTTAGAATTTTATAATCCTTGTGTAGTTTTTTTGTCGCAAGTCCTAAGCAAATAGCTCAGTTGCACAAAGCACAAGATAATTCAGGGAAAAACCACGAAACCCCCAAAGCACTTTCCGACACAGATTGAGCAGCTCGTGCTAATGCAGTTCAGCATACAAGAGACAACTTTGAGATTTACGTTGAAGCCCTGGAAGAGCTTACAGAAAACAATCAGCTTGATGCACATGGTTTTGCAGATGCACAAGGATTATTGGATAAACTTAGAAAGTTTGAGTTCTTTGTGATGTTGCTGTTTTGGTTTGATGTGTTAGTCATCACAAAAGCTGCTACCGACAAGGTTCAAGGCCCTCTTCTTAACATTGGCGTGTCCGGTCACCTTATTCGAGCATGCATTAGTCAGTTGACGGCAATGCGTTGTGAGGATGGTCACTTCGACACGATCATAACCAAAGCAAAAGGGCGGTGCGAATCGCTTGGAATCCCTGCAACTTTTGAACCGCGAAGAATTTCGAGAAGGAGAACTTTTAATGATGCAAAGGCCGCAGATGATCCAATTGTTGACCAAATTCAAAGATTCAAGGTTGGGGTGTATTACTCTGTGTTGGATATTATAATTAATGATATCAAGGCAAAGTTCAGTGACACGACAATTGGTGTAATCAATGCAGTTCAATGTTTATATCCTGTTACTCTGATTAACAAAACAGAGAGACTTCCAGCAAAAGCAAGTGTGGAGCAACTGAATGTTCTTTCAGAATTCTATCGAAAGGATCTTGGTTTGAAGGAAGTAGCTTTGAAAGTATACGAAAACGTACACTCTCTCCTCAATGCGTGGGAGTTTAGTAATGGTGAAGCTGTTCCGAGGGATCACGAAGAACTCCTCCTATTTCTTATCAAGAATTGTCTTCTAGATCAGTTTCAGATTATTTTTACCCTATTAAAATTATCTCTCACTTTGCCTGTATCATCTGCACATGATGAGAGGGCTTTCAGTTGTTTAAAACGAGTGAGATCATACTTGCGAAGTTCAATGACTGAAAAAAAAGGATTTCAGACCTTGCTGTCACATCGATCAACAGAGACCTTGTTGCAGATGTAACAATTAGAGATCTTGAAAAACCATTTTTGCAAGAAAAAACTAGGAAGATTTTCGACAGTAATTTTGTAAACACTGTTTTTGTGTATTATTTCTACTTGTTTTTGTACATATTTATGCCCTAAAGAGAATTTATCTCCCAGGAAAAAGATTTTCTACCAAAAAACAGGTTTTATCACAAATGCATAAAAAGTGCTCCAAATAAAAAAAGTGCGCCGTTTTAAAGTTTTTCCAGGTTATACATTCAAGTAGCACCCATCTATCATGAGAATTTTGACTGGGGGTAGCTTTTTATTGTGTTTTTATTTATCATGTATCTCGTAGTGTTAATTCGCTGATTTTCTGTTGTAGTTGTGTTTATTAAAAAGGAATCTTTCTCTTTGCGATATTTTTGTTTTCCTTGTGTGATCTACCTACCCAATGGATACGCCTAAATTTTCATGCCCTTTGCCCTTTTGTCGGAAAATTTTCGGTTTCGCCCCACCACCGAAAATTCCTAGCTACGCCACTGCCTTTAATACATGTTACTTTAAGGCTCACCTGTCTTTCTTTTCCTGTTTCATCATTTGTTTATCGCAAATACTGTCCATAAAGTGTTTCGTCTTCCATTCCTGTTGCCTTGAGATTTTCTTCTGGTTCTAAATGTCTTCCACCCTTTTACTTTGACAATTCTCCATTTGCCTTCCATCGACTAGTAATCTTTCACAGCTATTTCTCAGTTAATTTTCAATCCAAGCTTAACTAGATTAACAGCATCCTCGATGTTCAAATGTATTCTGCTTCCTTCTTTGGTAGGGATGTAAAGTCAGTTTTTGTCTCGCATTGGGTGCAACTCCTATTTACCCTAATTATTTTTTTTGTCTGCAGATAGATATCACACTTCTGGTTCTTGGTCTAATCTAAAAAAAAAATCATCCGAATACCTTATTAAAGAGACTACCCTAATTTTAATCCTTTAATCCGTTTCCCCATCCCCCCCGTTTTCCATAACTTTTCTTGTCCTTCTGTTATTTTATTTTGTGGTCCTTTCATAAATTTTTTGCTATTTTACTTTGTCTATTTACAATATCACAAGATAAAAAAGATTATTATTAGCCTCTGTTGTCTTGCAAAGACTTTATTACTTTCTCATCTTACAGTTTAATTCCTTTGAATCTTACCAATGTTCCCCTCTTTTGGATCAGTGTTGCACATTTTTCTGTTCCAAATTCCATTCTAATACCACTTGCGAGTATTCTGACTGCCTGGGCTAGAGAATCAAGTGCTTTTTGGTTTCCTCCATACAATTTTAAATCGTCCATAAATAACAGGTAATTAATTTTCTCCCAAGAAGCGAACTTGTACCCTGGTATAGACTTTCGTAGAATACTTGCAAGGAGCAGTAATCCTACTATAGACAGCAATGGTGATAACGAATACCCCTGGAATATTCCTCTGTCTATCTTTACCTCTCCCACCACACCACTTACACTTGCCAATTCTATTTCCTGAAATTTCATAGATTCTTTCATGATTACAATTACTTCCTCATTAATGCCAATGCTTTCAAGACATTCTACGATACACGAATATGCCATGTCATATGCCTTTCGACAGTCTATCCAAGCAAGTACGATACTTCTCTTTCTGGCTTTAATTTCTTTTATTTCATTATTTCTATGTAAATCTCCCATCTCCAATGATCCCTTTCGGCTTCCTTTCTGTTCCTCAGGTAGCATTGTTTCTTTTTCTATGAAACAATATATCTCTTCAGACACCATGGCAGTTGATATCTATCATGCTATTGATAAAATAGTGATTGGTCTATAATTACTTGCTTTGTTTCCTTTTCTTTGATCTTTCTGTGTTGAAACTGTTCTTCCTTTGGTCATTTCTTTAATGACCTTTTTTTCAACTAAACAACCAGACGGGCTGTTTTTCAGATAGATATGGTTGCTTCAGAAATTTTTAAACAAAAATCCCTCTACCACGTTTCCTCCATCTTCTCAATTATGGAAATCTCTTCTGGTGATACTTCGCCCCCTTCTACAAGAAGCAGCTTTCCGTAAGGGGAGGGGTTGATTTATCTAAATTATTACTAGATTATTGCGACTTTAATTTATATTTGTTCAGAGAGTTCTGTTTTTACTAATAAGCTAACAAGGAAGGGTTGCTGCTTGAGAAATTTGTACAAGTCAAAATAATTTTAGCTGGTAACATTTTGCTTCAAAAACCTCCAACAAACTTTAAACATGGAGATACACGGATGAACATTTGACACAAGTTGACTGCATTTATTAAGACAACCTTAGAAAAACTATGATAACTACCATTAAGCTCTTTTGTCATAAAATTCAACTTTGTCTCCTTCGATATGATGGATTTTAAGCTTTTGATAATTCACTAATTATCCAATGATCAATTCCAAAGTTCTTTGCAGCCTTAGTGAAGTTTGGATTTCTAACTTCCTTTTATTTTTCAAACACTGCAATGATGCTACTCTTGACTGCAAAAATATAATGATTTCTCTGGCAAAGGATTCTGGAAATCTTGACTTTCACTGTGTCGACTCTGACCAAGCTTTGAGGATACATGTGGATTATTTGACTGATCTAATGCTATCTTAAAATCTGTGATGCAAGCATTTTGATTTATAGCAAGCATTAGTCAGCTGATAAGGGCCTAAACAACATATGTACCGTAAGTGTATACTTCGATTATTCCTGACACCAGTCCCTGTTCGTACACCTTATGTCAGAAAGTGAGAATATCTTTCTGGGATCTCTGTCCATCCCTTTGTACTTGTGAGGCTAGTTATGTGATTGGTGAGATATTGTTACCTCACATCACGCATTTTTGAACGCCTGAATCGTCTCTTATCTAGCAAAGTGGTTCAATTCCATTGAGAATAGTTGCAGTAGTCTTAATATGTTTGTTACACTAATTGAAGTTCAACTCATTTTTCCCTGTGCGACGTAGCAATTCCAAGTTTTAACGCTTACCGTATTACTTCGAATAAACGCCCGGGGCGTTTATTAAATTTTTTGGATTTTAGGGGGGGCGTTTATTCGAGGGGGGCGTTTAAAAGAGGGGAGCGTTTATTAAATAATTTCAAAAATCGACAAGAATTGAAAGGACCACAGAAATTTATTTCGTTGACTTTGTATATTTTTCTTTTTAATCGACAACTAAAATCTCATTTCCACACTATTTACATCGATATCGACCTCATCCTCTTCAATTAAAGTAAATTGGGGAGCTGCTTCAACTACATCCTCATCAGATATGACAAAAGGATTTTCGTCCAGCTCCCCACTTTTCAATAATTNTCAAACACTGCAATGATGCTACTCTTGACTGCAAAAATATAATGATTTCTCTGGCAAAGGATTCTGGAAATCTTGACTTTCACTGTGTCGACTCTGACCAAGCTTTGAGGATACATGTGGATTATTTGACTGATCTAACGCTATCTTAAAATCTGTGATGCAAGCATTTTGATTTATAGCAAGCATTAGTCAGCTGATAAGGGCCTAAACAACATATGTACCGTAAGTGTATACTTCGATTTTTCCTGACACCAGTCCCTGTTCGTACACCTTATGTCAGAAAGTGAGAAGATCTTTCTGGGATCTCTGTCCATCCCTTTGTACTTGTGAGGCTAGTTATGTGATTGGTGAGATATTGTTACCTCACATCACGCATTTTTGAACGCCTGAATTGTCTCTGATCTAGCAACGTGGTTCAATTCCATTGAGAATAGTTGCAGTAGTCTTAATATGTTTGTTACACTAATTGAAGTTCAACTCAATTTTCCCTGTGCGACGCAGCAATTCCAAGTTTTAACGCTTAATCCCAGGTGGTAAGCAGGGCTCATATATCACAAAACTAAATAACAGATCAGTCAGCCGCTATAAATACTGGTTCATGATTGGTCAGCGATTCTAGCCGTACTTTATTTGGTGAATCTGACCCCATTCTATTCCCAGTAGTCTGTAGGGGTCATCCTTAACTCCTCTATTTTTGACTGATGATAAGAGGTATTATTTTACTCACAAAGGGTTCGGCAACAAAGGATCAAGTTTTTTTATACAATCTAAAATTTCGGGGTAGATTGATTTCTAATATTTAATGTCTTTTTTATTCCAAATTCTGAGATTAGAAATCAAACTAGTTTTACTTTGCCCCACTTGAAGTCCTGCTTGTTCTTAGACTTTTAAATAACTACAGTTGAACTCATGTAATTCGAATCTCCAAGGGATTCAAAATCTGTTCGAAATACATGAGTTTCGAATTAAAGAAGTTTGACTTTTTTTTGGCCTAATTTTGATAGACAAATGATAAGAGATTTACGGGTTTATTAATTATCAGTGTTGTGGCATCTTGCGGAGTAAAATGACGCGTATTCGTTGACAATTAAGTTGTTATTTTGAAAAACAAGTGTTACAAATTTCTTTCCTTATAATCTCATTTTTTCTCATAAAAGTCCATGATTTTGGTCTGCTTCATATTAATCAATCTTCTCTGGTTGATCTTTTCAGACATTTGCGACAGCAGAATATCAAGCTTTGAATCAGTCTCAAACAATGTCAGTTTCTTCAGAGTTTCAATTGCGTCTTCTATCTCGTTTAACGACGGGGGTTAAACTTGATCATTCTCAGCACAGTCGTCATTGTCATCGTCAAAGCTGGCATCAACATCAACGATTTCGACTTCTTGATACTCACTCACTATTTCTGCAACAGACAACTGACACGATTTGTTGGTCGTAAGCTTTATGTCGAAATCTACAAGGAAATCTGCATCTAGATCCTCAGGGGCCATGTCCGGTTTGACTTTGCGAAGTTGGTTCAAACCGAAATTCAGCTCATCCAAAGCGTTACTTTCTTGCTCATCTGCACTTTCATCATCTGAACCATTGGCCATATCCTTGAAGGGGTCATCATCATGGTCCACAGCAGCTTTCCGAGCTTCTTCTGAAAAGATTGTTTTAGCATATCGACCAGTCTTTCCTTTTTTTAAATGGCCAATAACTTTTTCATCTTTCGTTACAGCGACAGCATATTTATCGATTTCATTTTCAGGTTCAGGCTGTGTTTGCAAGCTTTCCCCAAGTACTGGTGTCCATTCACTCATGTGAGCATAATATCCTTTAATCATTTATTCAAACTTAAACTCTCTTATGATCACCAGTGAAATTTCATAGCTCAAAGAAACTGTTTTCCCACAGACTTCAATACTTTTTTCAATATATTTTCTACGCACGTGTTGTGGCTGCACTACCTTTGCGTTCATTCACGTGAAAAGAAAAAGTGAAGACCTTCAAATTCTAATCAAAACATTCGATATTTCGTAACATTGCGATGTCTTCCTGGCTGTTTTAAAAGGATATAAGATTGAAAAAGCAATGTCAAATCAGATACACAAAACATAGGAAAACATACCTGAAAACCCCTTGATCCATGGGCTATGTACAGAAAGTTGTTTGGCGGTAAAAATTGTAAAGTGATCGCCTTTAACCCTGTGATGTTTGGGTGTGCAGGGCAATTGTTGACAACCAAAACAATCTTTCTGCCTTGCGAATCGAATTTAACGTCGAACTCTCGTATCCACTCTTCAAGTAGTACACCATCCATCCATGATCTATTTTGAGATCGATATCGACAAGGAAGGCTGTGTAGGTTGTTGTAGCATCTCAGCTTCGCAGACTTTCCTAATACAAACATCGGAAGTTTTTCGCCAATAGCGTTGGACGTAGCCACCCCAGTCAGACGAACTTTGCTTGCTTTCCGCCTGCGCAACGTTTTCCACGAAAATGTAAAGACTTGGAGGGCAGTGCTTGGTAAAGTAAACCATATTGATCAGTGTTGAAGATATCCTTCAAATCGTAACTGGCAAGAATTGTTGTGAGGGTTGTTTCTTCCAAAGGCGCTGCCATCACTTTGATGACTTTCTCTGATTCGCCAAATACTTCCTTGAAAGTGATTCCATATCTGTAAAAAGATTAAAATTTTTGATTTTTGCTTATTATTTCATGACAGGATTCATTCGGGGAGGGAGGAAGACGTACAGTAATGGTACACAAAATATAATTTATCTGTCCTTTCAGCCTCTCAACCATCCATTCGATGCTCTAAAGTCTTTATATTAGAAATCTCTTGCAAATTCGTGAGCTGTTTACAACAAGATCGGACCATTGATTGGGATGTTAATTCCACGCATTGATTTAAACCAGCTTAACAGGGCTTCATTTAACTTGTCGTATTTGTCTGTTTTATTCCTCCGTTGGCGTTTCAAAGAGGAATTTTCAAAAGCTTCAAATACTTTCTCCTTATTTTTCTTCCAGGTTGCCAGTGTGCTAGAGGAAATATTGTATTCCTCTGCAACAACTTTGTTCAGGCGCCTCTTTTCTAGCTCCTTTAAAGCATAAAATTTAACTTTTAAACTCACTTCCTTGTGTTTCCTTTTGGATGTCATTGCTGTAATAATGTGAAGTTTCAACACCCCATAACAAACAAAAACACTAAAACGTTTTTCAAAACATTGGATTTCGAAAAAATTCGAATTTTAGGACTTCAAACAGAAGAAAAATTTCAAAATTCGAATTACATGATCAAAATTCGACAAGGAGACCAAGATACATGGATTGTTGTCCGAACTGTTACCAGTAGATAGTCCTGAGGCAACTGCTGTTACCTTAACAGCTTTCTCCAGTAATTTGTTTGATTTCTGTTTACCTATCAGATATCTTCCTTTATGGTTATGTTATTTCATAAGGACAAGAATCAGTAAATTAGCTTTACTCTCTTTGAAGCTTTCGTCTTTATGAAGCTAATGTCAAAGATAATATTTCTAATTCTAACTTTTTTGTTGATGATTATTTTCCTCTGATCATTATGTTTATGATCTGGGCTTGATTTTTCAAGATTCCTTGCCATCGCAAGTAAGTTTCAGTTTAAAAAAACTATCATTACTTTAATAGGTACATTTCCTCTCTCTGTATATCTCCATTGGCCCCTGCCTGCTATTTTCTTAATGTTATTTCAAATCATATAGACTCCATCGTTCAGTTCTGCTATCTTAATATCATAATGCTCGTCATCTCTACCCGTTGAATTCTCATTATACTGTTGAATTTAAAGTGAAGTTTCAAAACTTAGCTCCATTTTTATCTAAATTAGTCAATCTTTCCACTCATTTTTCTTAAAATGTTAAAAACCGTCCTTTTTCGTTTGACGTACCTCTTGTTTCTCAGCATAACCTATTATCTGGCTCCTCTCACTCTTCTCTTGGCAACTTGAGTAAAAAAGTGTCCTCTCATCCTCTCTTACGTTAGACAGCTTATTCGTGTACATATCTCATTTCACTTTCAACTATACCCTGAAGTGATTGGAAGTTTTGCCTTTATTTTCTAATAGCTATCACTAGCACTGATACACGGCACTGTCTCTAAAATTTATGCGAGTGATCAAGGTGAAGTTAAATCATTGCTTCACTTTTCGAAAAATTGCAAAGTAACCAAACAACTTTAAATCTCCGAATCGCCTAATAATGGCACCTTTTTACAGTAGGTCCCTCTTTAATAACTGACCAAGATAACCCTCCCCCACCTTCTGACCCTGTTTGCTTTCCTGGTAGTCATATCAAAAAGTGACAAAATCAATGTTTTACTCAGGACTTCAAATTTTAATGATACCTTATTTCAACTTTTTACGTTTCTGAGTTGAATTTATTTACAGCCTCTTTTCCTCCTTTTTCGCTCTGGAAGAGATCCCAGTGGTCATATTGAAAAAATATTCAGCCATTTTACGCGCATGGTTTCAAAGAAGCCTCACACCAAATAAGGCCATACGTTGCCTCGCCTAAGAATTTCATTCCAGCCACGAACAAAAAAATACAACTTCAAAAATAACGTACTTGTGATTATAAGAAAGTGGACAAAACTGGGGCTGGTTTTGCTTTTTATTACAAAGAAGTTGTCAAATACCCATTGGTGGAGCAATGAATAAAAAAGGCACATTTTTACACAAAGGAAATTAAATTTCCAAACTTCAAAGCCTCGAATGGCTGGATGGAAATGTGGAGAAAATGGTAAGAAAAGGTCAGACAATTTCCTTATCACGACCTTTATTGACATATACATCTACAATCTACAAAATATAAAAACTGCACTAATTAATGTTTATTTATTGGGTGGTTGGTTGTTTTAATGTTTCTGTCATATTTGATTGCCTAAACAATCGAAGTAAACAAAATACATGCATCCATCTGGGTCTCCAACTGATTTGTCAGTCACGATTCTTTTACATTTTCCGTACGCCTCAACACAACAAAGTAGAAGATAGTTTTCGCAAATTAACAAATTCTACCTAGCAGTAAATATCCCAATACCAGTTCCTTTTCTTAACCGCTACAGCATATTTATTTACAGGGTTACTGGGATTCATTCCTTTCACAAGTTTCCCATTTAAAACAGGCAACCATACGCTTTGGAACACATGATATCCTTTTTACTGAAGGAAGGAAATTCTACATTAGTAAGAATGATAATTTGAATTTCGCCTTCTAGTTTTATTCTTTTTTCATAAATTTGCGTGTCATTGTTAATAAATATCCAATTGAAGATTAACGCAGAAAAATATTTTAATAAAGGAACTCTTTTTGTTATTGTTTTGGGATTATTAGAACTTCGTGTCGAACATTCGAATCCTGTTTTTAAGTAAGCAATGTTTATATTAGCCATAATTTCTGTGTTCGCTTTCTGCATTTCCCTGGGTCTGAGTGTTGCTTATTTCATCCTCTTACGATAAATTAGATTCTGGAAGCTCTTAAAACTTCAGCTCTTGCTTTTAGAAATTCGTACCTTCTCTTTAGGCATAGCAAGTCTGAAACGTCCTCGGAGGTAAATGTAATTCAGTGACCAAGGACATGGTTGCGCCTTTGAATAATACAATTTTACCAACACTTCTTTCACATTATAAGTTAAGAAGTGTATTCAGTCCTAATTGATGTGGTTTATCTTACCAATGCCTCAACAACAAAACTTATTATTTTAAAGGAAAAAGGGTTCATAAAGAAGGAACAGCAAAAATGGGCGTAGCTGGATTGGCAGTTTCAAGTGCTGAAAGGGAAAATTCTCTACGCATGTGATGGGTAAATCACTGAATGTAAAGTTAGAAAAATTGAAGAATGGGTGTACAGGCTTGACCAAAAGATTAATATATAGCAGAAAAAAATAGCTCTCATTGTTGACAATGGTCCAGCCCATCGGTCTTTTTCTAAGTTGACCAGCATCTAACTCAATTTTTTGTCACTGTATACAATCTCAGCCCTACAACCTATTGATGAAGGGATCACAAGAAACCAAAAACCCCATTACAGAGGGTGGGTGGTTTGATTATTATGTGCAGCTTTAGATAAAGGTAAAATATTTCTAAAAATTCTCCATTCTCGAGGCATTAAAGATTTTCATTGCAACTTGGGAGGCTGTGACATAGAAAAGGTCGTGAACTGTTTTAAGAAGGACGTATTGTCATTGACGATCTGGATGCTTTGAATGCTGTTTACTCAAGCATGGTAATAAAATATTTTTCTTCTGAGACCATTGTCGACATGGACAGTGTAGTCATTGCAATTGTGTATTTTCCCATGCAGTTTTACAGAAATTTAAGAATGTTTACCTGCCTCGAACTCTCTCTATCTCAAGCAAAATTCCTGGTTCCTTGAGAGTTTAGTTCGAGATAGAGATTACACTATATATATTAGATAAAATATAATTCAAAGCCAAAATCAGTCTCTTTTATTGTTACTAGGTAGGTTGTTTGTCTTAGCTGACTAAACAAACTGAAATAATGACGTAACATAGAAGGAGAGAATTTGGAATAGTAGAAAAATGAAAAATCTATGGGCTCTGAACTGGATTTTTTTTCATTACAATGCAAATTTTTGTGTAAATGCTATCTGAGGAACATTTCTACCAACCAACACAATAGTCTTTCTGAAGATAAGAGTGCAAGTGTACCTATGGAGTTTGTTTAAAAATTAAAAATCCTCTATCACCTAATTAGAAATGCACCTGCCAAGGTCTATAAGTCCCCTTGGTTACAAAAAATCCCAAAGTCCTGTGTATTGAAATTGATATCCAGTGAGATCACGGTACAACTGCTACATGAAATAAATGTTAATAAACCGAATTCAACCATTTAGACCTAAAAACTTTGTAATGGACTTCTTTTTGGCAAACATTGAGACAAAATTCACTGGCATATACTTTTTCATATAAATATATCCTTTATTCGTGAGGAAAAATATTTTTGAAGCTCTGTCATGCGGGGTTATAGGTCATTGTTTTATTTAAAAAACACCGATACATCTGTCGTTTTGTCTTCAATAACAGTATCAAGAAATCATATTTCACCACTGAACCGTGTTTGAAAGCAAGGCTTATCATTTTAGACGATTATAACTGTGGCAATAAAATTACTTTTCACTATATAAAAGTCGTCTCTAATGTTTCAATATTTTTGAGTAAGTAATGATATTTTACCATCTGAAAGTCCTTTTATTTCACTGAAACACAAATGTACAAAGATAAAGATTCTTCAAGAACAGGACCTGAGTTGTCATATAAACATTTGTCAATATCAACAAGAACAATTTTCTAAAGAAAAGAATATTTGCTTGAAGGGTTACTATAATAATCAAAATAAAAAGTCTGGGAAACAGAAAACAACAGAAGTGGTGACAAAATTTTCAGGAATTGAGGAAAATATTAATCGAAGGAAGGAAAAGAAATGTCTTTCTATTATAGAAATTTCTGTAAGAAAGAGATTAATAATAGAGATTTATAACGAAAACAGAGAGATTATAGATACAGAGATTGACTATTGCATTTACATAACTAAAATGCAGGCTTCACAGTTGTACTGTCCTTACACTACTAAAAAGATGTTTGTTGGAATAAGTATTCTGTTTGTATTTTTCAAGTCTATTAAATATTAGTCTTTCTTCAGCTAACAATTACAAACGTGGATTGTTATCAGTAAACTAAACTCTCTGGAGCTTAGGATAAAACAATTTTTAATCAGTAAACAACAATTCTTTTTACTGTCAGAGTTGTAGCGAATTTAATTTTGCTAAGAGAGAAAGCCGGATCTTGAAAACATGAAATATTTTGTAAATTAAGAGAAAAATCGTTTATTTTCTATCCAATTTATTTTCTATTAATTTTTATAGAGGGAGAGAAAAAAAGAGGCAGTAAAACAAAACAATACTTGGTTCAGTTGTTCAAGAGCAACCATTTAAAAAGACATTATTAGGTGTAATAAAAGATTATTTTGACAAACAGAAATGTTTCGGGATAATGTGGAACAATAAGAAGATGTACTTTAAATTACACTGAATGAAATAGCTGAAAGTAATGTTGTGGAGAGGATAAATAAAAAATATGAATGTTCCTAGCAATAATCCACTTTTTATTTCTACTTTCTTCTTCCTCGTTCGACCTGTCCTATCAGGGGTCGTCGTACCGAATGCATCTTCTCCATCCTCTTCTGTCCTGGGCCACATCACTTGTCAGGACTTTTGCTGTCATAACATCCTTGAAGTTGTTGGTCAATCTGCGCTTCGCTCTTCCCCTTTTCCTTCGTCCTTTCAGATTTATTCTCAAACATTTCTTTCCTACATACTCTTCATCTCTCCTTTCTGCATAACCATACTATCTCAACCGAACCTATTGCAACTTCTAGGAAACGACACCAACGTCTCTCCTTATTCCTCCATTGTGTGACTAGGCTGGATCGTGTTAGGTCCAGCCTAGTCACACAAGATGCTCTGTGCAGCATTCTCATCTTTGCTACGTCGAACTGGCTTTCTTAACTTTTGGTTAGCGGCACAGTTTCCATCCTTTATAACATTGCAGGTCGTACCATAGTCTTGTATGTATACCTTGCCATTAAATTTCTTTAATATGTGTTTGTTGCATATTACACCCGTTTCCTTCCTCATTGAATTCCATCCAGCTTGCATTCGCTTCTTTACCTCTTTCTCACTGCACCATGACAAAAAAGCAGCAAAAAGATTACATAAATTGGAGAGATCTGATTTAAGGACAGGGAAGCAATGTTGAGAAATGGGTTAGAAGTTTTGTTGAAGTCTGAACTATATCAGTCTATAAATATTTAGTATCATAAAAGATAAAATTTACAGCTTTCAGTTAAATAAATTTCTTTGTATAGTACTGAAGGCTTTCTATTATCATGTATACTAGGCTATTTGTTGTAAATTCCTTCTCTAATGAAACTAAAAATTTCACCCCTCTCATGAAACTAAAGCTTCCGAACCCTTAAATTATTCTCTTTGAAGTTACAAGCTTATTAGACCATTAATCGTCATAGATCTTTAAGTTCTGGTACTAGGAAAAAGGAAAAGTTTAATTTTTCCTCGAGAGTTAGGCAAACAATATTCTAGATCTAAGATAAAGCGGGTGGCGGGCTGCACCTTTTGCAACAAGTTTACGTTGCAAAGAGGTATGAACTTTTTAAGAAATAATATGGAACCACTTGAAAAACTTGCTTTTACAAGAGCAGCATCATATAAAATAATAAATAACAAATAAAGTAGCGTCATTAGAAATAAGAGTTTATTATAAAAGAAACCAAAATCATTAAAGAAAAATTAGAGCACGTGGAAAGTCCCTGTATCACTGTGCGAGTTGCAGCTTACTAGAACTGACAGAGGGATTGTCTTTAAATTTAGCGTAATACCTACGCAAAATAAAAATACTATAAGTATATAAAAATATAATGTTTTGGGTGACAAAATTTCATAAATGATTTGAAACAAAATGAAAAAGGAGTTAACAGTAGTGTAGGAGATTTTTAGGGACGGAAAGCAATAAAGCCTGAGAAGCTGTAGTTAAAATATGAAGGACGTTAGGTTTAACTAGACGATGCGTTAAATAAGAGTAAAAAAAAGATAGAATTAGTCTAAGGAATAAAGGTACTAGTAAATTAAGGAAATTTAGAATTTTTGATATTGAACTTAAAGTATAGTTTTCAGCCACATTGCGTGAAGAAGAAAAAGTATCATGCTAGAATTCCCGACATTGCTGAATAAGATTTAAATTTTACTGAATAAAGACAGTCATATGTACAAAGATGCCAAAGAAATGTTTTTATTGCAAGGTACAGTAATCAAAGGACTTGCCTGATACTTTAGCAATTCTATATTTTATAGTGACAGGATTGGACCCTTTTAGAAACCATATTCCGGATTTTCCATGCTCATTTTATGTGGTAGGTTAATATAGGAAGTCTGTCAGAAACTTTATTGCTCTTTCCTCTTGTCACGTGACAGAAAGTCTAACTTAAACTGGATCGATTACACGTCTACTGATAATGTAAATAAAAAGGCTTGGGTGACGAGTTGAATTTTCCATGAATGGTCAAAAGTGAATAAACAAATGCAAGCTCAGAAGTGAAAAAATGTTAAAAGACAATGCTTCATCATATCCTAAAATCAAGCTCTCGTATTTGACTGTCTTATTCTTTCTTGCCAACACCGCGTCCTAACTCCAACCACTAGGCCAAGGCATTATTAAAACGTCAAAAACATTGTATAGAAAACACTTGCTTCGATTACTCTTGCCTGAAACTGGATAGCTGTCAGTCAGTGTCCGAAGTTGTTCGCAATGTCATGGTCTTGAATGTATAAACTGGATTTGTGAGGCTTGGGACAATCGGCCACCAATTACGATTATTAAATGTTTCAGAAAGGGAAGGTGCTCAATAGGCATTAGTGATTCGGATACGAATGACGAGAATCTACCTTTGCTTAAAGTAGCAAATCTTTTAAGACGTGCTCCTTCTCAACTCTCCTATGACCTCCTTGATGTCGAGAATTTCATATCTGCATTCAAAATTTGTGGGAAAAACAATGAGCCAAACTGGCAGGACAGGTTATCCAAAATTGTGGAGAAATCTAGTGAACCTGATGTCGAAGATGATGAGGATAATGATGATGGACACTCAGAGACTTTAGCTGAAAATCGCTAGTAAGGAAACAAATGAGCTGGGGGATAAGCTAATGTTCTATCCTCTAGACATTGAAGCAAATATCCCAGCTGTGAGCAAACGTAAGTTTAAGCATGACTCCATTCAGTTGACAAAAATGATGGTCATTGCTAAAAATGACTGACAAGATATTTTTTTGCGTAAACTGTGTACTCCTCTCCAAGATTTATCATTCTGGACTATTTTTATTAAATTTGAGATGGTGAAGCATGACGCCCAGTTGGGTACCATTAATAAATTGATGATATCAAGCAAAGTGTACAACATTATGCATAGATAATGTAATGTTTTAGTTAAATCACAATATTGTACCCATTACCTTTGTAAAAGAATTACATGTACCTGTTGACATTACATATGCCGCCTCTTGTCTCGCCGACTTTAGGAGAGCCTTGGTACATTAAACACATGAGTACATTTTCCGCTAGACTCACAATTGTTTAATGTTGACATGTTCCACTATATACTTCTTTGGAATCCCGTTTGTCCACATGGCTTGCAATAGCCGTATCATCTTGCTGCTCGTATGTGGGTCAAAATGCTTATATACCTTTGAAAATATGGCATCAGTCCCTTGAGCTTTGCCACTGGATAGCTGATGTATGGATTTCCCTACTTCAGAAAGAGCTGGCGGGTTTCCCATACAGTGGTTAATGTAAGTATTAGGCCCATTGTCGAGTGCACATTCATTAATGTGAGTTATCCTGTTCAAAACACACTTGAAGAGCTGACTGTAATCTAGAATTTCACTTTTAGGAGATTTATCAGGACTAACAGTGCAGAAAACCCAGCTGGTTGAGGTATGTCTCCTATCTTGATGGCATGAAAAATATGCTCCATTTTGTTTTGTTCTCTGAAATACTGAATTTCATATGCTTTCTTGCTGAACTTGGAGTTCTGGATCTTTTGCTAAGTGAGTAGGTCTAAGAGTTACAAATTATACCATACCGACTCCTCAGCTAGACCTATTGCTGTAGAGGCTGTGCAGTCTGCGTTCCTCCTCCAGCACCTTGGTTAAGTTCTCGTTGTTTTGGTAAAAGAATCCTGGGGATTGATTTTGATAAAACTTAGAGTCTTGTTTGATAAAACGTAGAAAATATTGTGTAGCTCAACTATCGTTAATGATATATTATTGTTGCTCATTTAGTTATTCACTCTTCTAATTCTTTGCTGATTGTAGGTTTCTTCAGTTGAGAGATGTTCAGTTGCCTGGGTCCCAATTTTCCCTAAGAGCGACAGTAAATACGAATCTTGTCCTTCAACAATCAGTTGACAGTCAGAACTGCACATAGAATGCGTCACTAGTATGTCCTGTCTGTCTTTTACCTGACGATGACAAAGTTAATTAGATGTGCCTGAAGCCAGAGTGCATCCCTGACTTTTTGTTCGGAGCTTTCGGGAAGAAAGTTGCATTTGGTGATGAGAAGCTTATGTTTGGCTTAATACTATCGGAGGAAAATGCTGTTTCCGTTGCATCCATCTTTGTCGTTTCTGCTGATGTTATCTTCAAAGCTTTTGTGGTCTGTACCCAGTGGATCATCAAAGTAGCCAAGTATGTCAGCTGTTCTGCCAGTGGTGACCACCTGAAACAAGTGAAAAGTTTCAAATACTTAGGATCGACCATGGAAGAGACTAGGTGTTATGAAAGAGAAGTAAAGGAAAGAATAAAAGCTGGTTGGAATAGGTGGAGAGAAGTGAAGGGCATTCTCTGCGACAAAAGAATCCAACAAACCGCGGCGGGTGAAAGTAAAGGTATATAGAACGATTATCAGACCAGTGCTGGTGTACGGAGGGGAAACTCGGGCCCTTAGAAAGAAGGAGGAGCAAATGCTTATGCGGACGGAAATGAGGATGCTGAGGTGGATTCTTGGAGTGTCGTTGCGGGAGAGATGCACAAACGAGGAAGTAAGGAAAGTGGCAGGAATAACATGCAGTAGCAACAAGTTGAAGGAAGCAAGGTTGAGGTGGTTTGGGCATGTAGCAAAAAGAGAAAGTTGTGCAGTCCAGAGGGTACAGCGAGAACCAGTTGAGGGACACCCTGAAGCGGGACATGGAGAGCAGAGGAATGACGAAAGGAGATGCAATGGACAGAGCTCATTGGCGCCAACAACTACGTGCTGCTGACCCCTGACGACAGGGAAAACAGCAAATGGAAGAAGAAGTTGTTGTTGTTGTTTATATTGGTTATTGTAGCTGCTTATAACATTTTCTCAAATCGAATTTAAAAGAATTCAACAATTTCTATCCTATTCATCATACGATTTTTGTTGCTTAGTATAAAATTTTATTAACATTTACGAGTAGCACCTGTTAGCGTCAAAGCTTATTTTAGAGACTGATTATTCACAATAGAAATTAATAAATGGAGCAGAATACTGTCTGAAAAGTTAAAACAATAGATTGAAAAACTAGGTTTGTCTTAATTTTTAAATGTAAACCATGATGACTTACGTTGTTTAAGGGCAACTAAATTAATAAGTTGATTAATCGTTACCCTGTACAAAGCCTAGAAGGTTGATAAATGATAAACAAAACAGACCGATAAAATTTATATAAAATTGACTTCGTATCTTAATATTTGTAATTTGCATCCGTAACAACAGAAAATAAGAGAGGCTAAACATTTTCTGACATAGAATGAAATTAATAAATGATAACTAACGTTTTTCAAGAAAATAGAAGTTGCAATATTATTTTATTAGTTCTGCTAGTCTTGATGACGTAATTGTAGCTCGTCTTGAGTATAGTGCTATGGTTGCCTGTTAGTACTAATACTTTATCGAAATAATTGATGTTTCTAACGTTATTTTAGCTCTTTTTTGTTAAAAATTGGCTTTTTACAGGACAAAGTACTAAGTGCTTAATATTAGGTTTCAAATAAAAGTTTAAATCAACAGAATGAGATGTGGAAAATATTATAAGAAGGAAAGCCAGAACGACTTGATGATTAATAGTCACAGATCACGTACTGCAGTAATTTATAACAAGGAATAATCGAACTTTATATATAAAGTAAGAAAAAAGTAAACTTTGAGGATTTTGATGAAAGGTTATTGGCCAAAAAGGAGGAATTTATTGAAAGGGATTCGTAAAAAATGCTGATCATTCCTTATTGTTGGCCATTTTTAAGGATTTCTAATGTCTTTTAGTATGCATATTTTATTCTTCCAATTCTAATGTTGTTTTTCCTATCCCACAGGCTCACCTCAAGAATTTTAAAGAGATTTTCGTAAAAATATCGAATAAAAGCAGAAAGATACTAGACTCCAATATTTTATTGTTTTTTGGTTTACAACTAGATTCAATTCCATCGAGAATATGTTATGGTAATAATTGACCGCTGATAACTATATATATATATATATATATATATATATATATAAATGTGTGTGTGTGGTACAATATTCCTATGTAAATTTTTATCTTGGAAATGGAAGAGGTAAGGAAAAAGTTTCTCTACCAATGTAAGTCAACCAAAATGGATTTTCTATTATCTCTAAAGCTATTTTATGGAGCTCTTTCTAAAGTCACACTACTGTCACAGTCATACTGTTCGTTGAAACGTTTGATTTGACTATAACCGGAGTCAATCCTAACTATTATCTATTCTAATTGATAGTTCTTTAGAGTACCTATGCATAACTTATTACCAGAAATGCCAGAACTGATAGAACACTCCCTTTTTCATTTCCAATGCTTCTACCAATAAGAAAAAATATTCACAGTAGGAATAATTGGCTAAAACCCAAACTTTTATGCTTTTCCTTGTAATTTTGTATGTTACATTCATAGTTACGTTCTGCGAAATATTAGGTTTTTAACCTGTCTTTGTGATAATTATGACAAAGGACACCTACTAATTTTGCCAAACAATACCAACAGCCTCCATTTATTCAGGTAGCATAACGTATTTGTGACGTTATTTACATTCGTGACTTGTAACACGGAGTCCGATAACATATATACAATATGGAAAACTAAATGCATATTGCTGACCTTTCTAACATTTCAGGGTACCAGGAGTAAAAGACGTTTATTATCATGGATCATTTGAAGCCTCTGGACGCCATAATCTCCACAGGTAATGTATCTGAACACTGAAGGAAGTGGAAACTACGCTGAAAATTATGCTGCAAGGCCTCGAGGAACGCGTCCAAACCTAAGGTTTTCAATGTGCCATATTTTCGCGAATAATAGGGGTAAAAGCTCTGAAATTTTATGACATATTTGTTTTTACAACAATTGAAGAAAATAAGATTGAACTTGTCCCGAAATTCGATGCTTATTTCAACCCTAAAAAGAATATCAACTATGAGAGGTATGTTTTTAACACTTGTTTTTAAGATGGCAGGCCTTCTTCAGAGTTTCTTGTAGATTTTAAGTCCAAACCTAAAACATATGACTTTGGTGATCTGAAAGATAGCTTAATTAGGGATCATCTAGTCTGTGGCATCGACTCAAAATAAGCCCGGAAACGACTGTTGAGAGACATTGAAATAACCTTGGACAAAGCTGTTCATTATCTTAGAGCTTATGAATTATCACAAAGTCATGTCAATCTCCTTAAAAATACACACCAAGATGATACTATTCGACGACATGCTGAAAAGCAAACCAGTGACCCTACACCAGTGACTCCCGACTGTAAATCTAAGAAAGTAAATCATATCGAAGAAGACGACCAAAAGACCAACGGGTATTTCTGACCTATACATTGACCACTTATCAGCTGATGGTGAACAGAGAAATAACCGTCAACCTGAAGGTCAACAGACACACCATTAAATTTCAAGTAGACACAGATACAATGTACTACCATCTTAAATTTTCAAGGACATTCCTAATCGCCCTTCCCTCACAACAACTCACTCCTATTATCACTTCGTTTTACATATTGCTTTTGCTAACCATCTCAAATTGAAATTGAATAGTATCTGATTCTAATTAAAAAAAAGGAAATCAACGTTAAAATCGGACGAGTACTTTGCTGAAGCTAACCCAGTTATTTTGAATTTTTACGCTATCGCTTCTAAAGTAGGGGAGGAACAGAACATTTTTTTGAATTGGCTTTTACCCCTAACTCCGTTTAATCAAAACTTTGCTTCAAATGCAAAATCTAGTGTCACTTTTGCAAACCTTAAGGTTTATCGATATGAAGGTTTTTTTCTTAGAAACATTTTCTATTTAGCAAAAGTAGGATTTCATAGCCTATGCACCTTCCCAGTGGTGCGGGCTATGATTATACAATACTATTGCATAGCTAAAGGACAAATATAGATCAATTAGGTTTTATCAAGTATTAATGGTTATAGTGAAATACTTTTCTTTGCTTCAAATATCCGCCTACTTGTGATTGATATGTTAGTCATGAAAATTGGAACAGTTTGCAAGAGATGTGGTAAAATTGTTGTGAGAAAGAACCATAGAGCAATTGTTTAAGGAGTTACAGTGACTTCAAAAGTTAATATTGATAAATCTGATCTTTGCATTTAGGTACAAATGTACGGGAATACAACGCTTATATATGACATCAATCAGTATTCATGTACAGTATATTGAAGATCATTAATAGATTACAATAAATGCTTTCCAATTAATAAATCTAAGGCGGAGTAAATCAATATCATTTTCAGAAAATGAAAGAAAGACGTTTATTCTGAGGCTGTTTTTCCCACAAAATCTAAATCCGGTAAGAAACTTACATTGAAATAGTATTCCAGTGAGAATAGTCACCATTTATCAAAATGGCCACCAAAATCAATTTTTCTTGATTACAGTCATTTACTTTTCAAATTATCTCTTCTGATATGTCTATTCAGGAATTGTAAAGGTCATTGAATATAAGAAAATCAAATAATCTCTACAGCAGGAACAATCAAATTCCTTGTACCTGTAATCCATCACATTAGACAGACGTAAAAACTAATATAAGTAGCGTTTTCAGATCATCATCCAGTTCTAGTTCCGCTTTCAGTGGATTCCTGATGAAATTTTTTTAGTCCTAGTGTGATGAATTTTTCCATTTCAAATTTTCCATTAATCTTTTAAGCCGCAGTTGTCGAATAGTTTGAGTATGTGTCAGCCTGAGACAAGTAAACTTAGGAAGCAGTTCCTTTTTCTCGAAGCTATCCAATAGTACAATGTTGTTCTTTATAACAGATCCACCAAGTACTATACTTCTCGAGCATGTTGAATGTTTTGGTATGGTTTTTATTATTCAATTCAGCTTTGTTGAATGGTACCAGCCTTCAAAACTGTGTTACAGTAGCCAAAATATCTCCTTCTGTTTTCCTCGTAAATTGAATGCCTTCTGAAAATCGACTCCATTTCAACAACGCCTTTACTTATTTTCCAACACAACCAGGAATTCTGAATAAAAAATCTAGATATGGACACCACATTTTTACTAGATATCAGTTGAAAAGAGGTTGTTCTACCACAGGTTTTCAGCCCATTGCCCCATTTGAGTACTTTACTTTCGCATCCTATGTTGGTGACAGGAACACAGCTCACTTCAACTTTTCCTGATTCCTTTGGTTCACCACCCGTTACTGGATTGAAAAAAGTATATTGCATCTAATCTTCACTTTAGTATCTCGTCGATCACAGCTTTGGCCAAACGTTTTCGACTACTGTCCTTTTTTGCCTTGCTCTTGATGTCATACAGTTCCGAAAATTCGAAAAAGCCAATCTGTTTTGATCTGTGATCATACGTGCTTTCCTGTTTCTCCAACTATTGCTTCCCTATTCCAGTAATCTCATGAGTAAGAGTAGGGTGGTTTCACTAATATGATATTTAGAACCTGGGAGAAAGTAAACCAATCGATCACAATAAACATCACGGTTGTTATAATCAGCTGCTATGAGTTGTTATCGATGATTGCTTCAAATAAGTATATAGCTGTTGGCTATAGTTGATAAATTATTTAGTAATTTCTACTATGCATTCAACTCGATAGGGGATGAATGCCTTGAATTCAGTGAGGTCGTTTTGTTGCTGGTTAAGGTTTTGTATTCAGTTAACAATGGTATCGAGTGCGTGGCATGACTTGGAGACAATAAAGTCTCTACGGCAATTTATCCCAGAGTGTGTATTTAAGTTGACAAGTAGGTAAAGGCTGTCTGGTCAGCTTTGTCTAACAACTTGTGTAATATGATTTTTTTTAAATTTTGGAGCACTTTACAAATCAAATGATGTATTCCGAAGATTAAAATCCTCAGCATTCAGGATTTACTCTTCTCCTACACAAAAGTTTTCCAACAGATTTCTTCAATTCCCATAACCGTCGGACGTCTTGAAGTCTATAAAGTAACCAAGACTTCCAAACACATTAATTTGAATTCATTGTCAACAGCACCGTCGGCTCAATCATGGCTCACATTATTAAGATGGCCAATTGTTAGAGTTTTCTGTTGTTTGTAGGGTCCTCAAAGTGAAACATGATAGACTTTTACATCAGAGTCGATAACCGAAGGCTTTTGTGATTTAATCCAAATCGATCATTGCAAACTTTCTTCCCATTTTCTTCCAGGATATATTGCCCTGCCATCTAGAGATTCAAAATAGAGTCATTCTCTAAATACATGTCTAGGTTTCTGGTGGAAGGAAAAATACTACTGAGATTAACTGCTGGATGCCGGCTTTTTACAGGAGCTGTCAGTCTGTTGGCTTCTCATGGTTATTCCACATTACTCGAGGAATCAGTAAGTGTAGATACTGATTGATTGTGACGAGTAGTAGAGCCTAACAACAAAGAACAACTCCAGTGTTGTCCAAACATTATGTTAGCTATCTTTATTATGACACCAGGAATATCCTCTCGAGTTACGTGATGATAATTAAACACTGTATCGTGCAATGAACGATTTATTCATCCAATCATTTGCAGCAAGTCCCAATACCAATTTGTCGGAAGTTTGACTTTGGCAAAGATACATTAACTTCTGGGGATTAAGTCGTTTGAAATTACTATCCTGCTGCTGTTTTCTTAATGTATTGAAAATACCTTAGTTACCCTTAATTTTTTTGTAACTGCTTTCTACTTAATAGGTAGCATTTTTAGATAAACAGTCATCACGCAGTTCTTTGGCAACAACTTTACTGGTTCCATCCTGTGAAACTGACTTCTTGCCTGTTCTAGCTTTACGCAGGGATAACACAGGACCTATAGGACCTATCAAATAACCACCAGATTGTAATTTTAACATCACAATAGGTTCATCTGGTTCTTTGTGAACCATACCATTTATTTCCTGACTGGCCACAGCACTTCTCCTGTTTGATTTCCAAGGTGCTGTTGATGTACATTCATACAGTTTTGCCACAAAAATGCAATGCCACCTACGCATCACTAGTCGAAAAAAAAAGACAATTATTTTTGTTGAAGTCATGCACGTATGGTGTAAGGTATGCACCAGCATACTCGGAAATCACGTTTGCACGTATTTCTCTACCAGTCGCTATTTATTGATGTGTGAAACATGCGAAAGCTCGGCAGTACACAGAGATAAGACCAAAATATCAATAGAAATGTAGTATGTATGAAAAAAATTATAAATTAATATATCACAAAATGGGATGGTCCCTCTGTTTTTCATTTTTTGCTACCTATTATCCGTCGCCAGTTTTTAAAAGTGCACCTTTAGGCTGAAATCATGTAATGAGCTTAAAAATAAGACCTTTTTCGGCTTTACCGTTAAATTTGACCCTGGGAACTACTTATCTATATAAAAGCTTAACTATTCACCCGGCCCTAATCAAATATGATACAATAAAGTCTGATAGTTTTAACTACGATAACAATAGAAAAATATTATATATATATTATATATATATTATATATATATATATATGAATATTCAAGTACAAAATGACCTAATATACCTAGTATTGGACAGCGCTTGAGGAGTATAAAGTCTGTCACAAACTTGTTGCTCAGACGTACGACGGTGCCTCTGTTGTGTCTGGTGAAATATTAGGAGTTAGTGCAAGACTCAGGGAAAATACCCCGAAGCCTCCTTTGTTCATTGCTATGCTCATAAGCTTAATCTTCTTCTTTCGCAAAGTGTTGGCAAGATAAATTCTTGCAAACGAATTTTCTTCATTTTACAGGGTTTTCCTAGTTCTTTTCTCGCTCTCCAAAACGCTCTTCCAACTTACATCAATTTGTGAAACGTAGGGTTCCAACTGCATCCGGAAGTCGTTGGAACTCGAATGCTCGTTTGGTCGAGACGGTTCACTCTATTTTAAGTAATCTTCTTGCATTTTTTGAAGACATTTGTGATAATCCGCAGCCATGGAATGGTGACACTGTGGGTGCTGCAAGTGAATATGCCTCGAAATTGAAGAGTGCTGAGTTTTTATTTTTTCAAAGATGTCAAAAAAAGGTCAAAGAGGTAGAGGGTATTATTTGCTAGACTGAGGAATAATGAGTCTTTTAATCAAATTTGGCAGCAGTCTCTGATCAATAATGTTTTTGAATGAATTTAGATAGGAGCCTCCTCGAAAGAGAGTAGCATCTGAAGGCTCGTTAGAACAAAGTTTCAGAAGGTTATTCTTAAAAATCATTGATCATATTCTGCTGCAAATTGCAATAAGGTTCAGTTCCCTGCAAGCTCTTTCCTAGCTCGAACTTCTTAATCCAGAAAGATTGGAGCAACATGGCAGAGAATTTCCGACAGCTGCTTTCTCTTCACTGGTAAATGCTCATGGTCACCACTTTAACCATGTAAAATTTTGGACTCTATTTCCTCGTGCCATTCTAGAGGTGCTTTTCACGACAGGATTATTTAAAGCCATGCTGCAGGTGGTTAAACTCTGTCAGTTGATCTCAACGATTCCTACAACTTCAGGCTCGGTAGAGCTTTCTTTCTCAGCATTAAATCGAATCAAGAGTGCCTACCGAAACACGATGAGTCAAAATCGCTTATCATAGCTGTCACTCTTTTCTATTCAGGAGTTAATATGACACTCTGGTTGGTACTCAATCTGCAGACAGTACTGCTTCGCCCTTTGTGGGCTCATCAGTGCAGCACAGAGCTTCTGAGACATAACTCTCTGGCCATGTTGCCGGAGCAAACACAGCTTAAAGAGTTATTCTCGGATCCTGTCAGAGTGCTCAAACCACGCATGCGCAGTGAGCATTGCATTACGCTAACAACAGGTTCCCAAATCTCAGATAGAGTGCTCAACCAAACTTTCGTAAGGGAGTTAAGGAGCCAATATATATATATATATATATATTGAAAACTTAATCCAAATCACCACTAATCCTTTGTGGCCCATTAGCCTTTTCTCCCATTGCAATTTTCAGTTCGCCCTGAATAATACCTCCCTACTTACCCCTAGCAGTGAATACCCAATGACGAGAGTCACGCTACGCCATTGAATAAACTGGGTCCAAGGTTAACCTAACGTGTATTTTAGTGTTTTACTCTTGTAGAAATGTGCAGGAAAATAAAGAAATTAGTTTGTGTGCCATGAAAATTAGTATTTNGTTTTTGAATGAATTTAGATAGGAGCCTCCTCGAAAGAGAGTAGCATCTGAAGGCTCGTTAGAACAAAGTTTCAGAAGGTTATTCTTAAAAATCATTGATCATATTCTGCTGCAAATTGCAATAAGGTTCAGTTCCCTGCAAGCTCTTTCCTAGCTCGAACTTCTTAATCCAGAAAGATTGGAGCAACATGGCAGAGAATTTCCGACAGCTGCTTTCTCTTCACTGGTAAATGCTCATGGTCACCACTTTAACCATGTAAAATTTTGGACTCTATTTCCTCGTGCCATTCTAGAGGTGCTTTTCACGACAGGATTATTTAAAGCCATGCTGCAGGTGGTTAAACTCTGTCAGTTGATCTCAACGATTCCTACAACTTCAGGCTCGGTAGAGCTTTCTTTCTCAGCATTAAATCGAATCAAGAGTGCCTACCGAAACACGATGAGTCAAAATCGCTTATCATAGCTGTCACTCTTTTCTATTCAGGAGTTAATATGACACTCTGGTTGGTACTCAATCTGCAGACAGTACTGCTTCGCCCTTTGTGGGCTCATCAGTGCAGCACAGAGCTTCTGAGACATAACTCTCTGGCCATGTTGCCGGAGCAAACACAGCTTAAAGAGTTATTCTCGGATCCTGTCAGAGTGCTCAAACCACGCATGCGCAGTGAGCATTGCATTACGCTAACAACAGGTTCCCAAATCTCAGATAGAGTGCTCAACCAAACTTTCGTAAGGGAGTTAAGGAGCCAATATATATATATATATATATATTGAAAACTTAATCCAAATCACCACTAATCCTTTGTGGCCCATTAGCCTTTTCTCCCATTGCAATTTTCAGTTCGCCCTGAATAATACCTCCCTACTTACCCCTAGCAGTGAATACCCAATGACGAGAGTCACGCTACGCCATTGAATAAACTGGGTCCAAGGTTAACCTAACGTGTATTTTAGTGTTTTACTCTTGTAGAAATGTGCAGGAAAATAAAGAAATTAGTTTGTGTGCCATGAAAATTAGTATTTATTGTTGGTTTTGAGCAATCACCATAAAATTTTGTCAGCACAGTAGGATGGAGAAAAAATACAAAAATATAATTGGTGAATCAGTAGTCAGAGCAAGGGGAGAGTTTATTAACCAATCTTAATCTGATTTAGTCGAGTAGTAACTTTTGATATAATTTACGTAATTTTCTGAAGCAGATATTTAGGAAAAATAAATTGCCAACTCACTTTTAAAGTGGAAAAAATAGCAAGACTCGTAATTCCTCTTTAGATATCTCCTTGATGATTTATTTTCTTTGCTGCCAATAGCATGAGTATCCGCTTGGCAAAAAGTTTTCCTCCGCAGGCTACTCCTATTTGGAAAAAAATTTGTTTCTAGATCAGAAGAAATTGAGTATCATACGGACAACAAACTCTAAAAAAGTTGTTAAATATTGTTTTTTGTTACATCAAATAGGTACTAGTTTTACCTAAGAGATAAAAAGTCATTGTTGATCCTAACTGTTTAAAATATTGTTTTTAATTAGGTAAAAATTTGCGTTTAAGGGATTTTTTTTGAATGAATTAGGCACCTCACGTTTCAATTTCCAGTAATAATCAGCCATCAGTTTTATGTCCCATCGTCCTTGGTATCTCTCCTCCATTGTCTTTATATCTTGGTAGAATCGCTTGCCTTCTTCATCGTTAACATCATCAAGGTTTTATGGAAATCGATGCAGGTGTCTGTGAAGAAAGTGTACTTTGATGCTCACGTTGATACCAAGAATCCTGAAGTTTTCAAGCATGTTGTTTATAATGTCTTTGTTGTTGTCAGGTCTACAGTTTCCAAGAAAGTTCTAAACAACTTCTACAAACGAAAACCATGCAGCCAACTCCACTTTATTGATAGTCACACAATTTTTTATCTCTCATCAATTGTCGAATCTGGGGTCCATCAAATATACCACCTTTTAGCTTTTCCTTACTTAGGCTTGGAAAACTCCTACAAATCTACTAAACACAATCACCAACCCAACATTAAGTCGATCTATTACTAGCCAATACATTTAAGTCCAGTGATTTGCTTCATTTCTACAGTCGCAATAACAGAGAAGGCATGGGTACTGCGTGTAACCACTTTGTTGCCCATCTTTAAATCTATACATATCACTCATTGTCAGTCGTTACCTTTGATATGCTGCAGCACAATTTTTATTGCATCATATTTTTCTTTAAGGGTTGTAGAATAACCAATCGGTATTGATCCATAAACATTAGTAATGTGCAGAAGAACACCTTTCAGGGTTTTTTTTCGAACTGTCAATAAATAACCTCTAATCAGCAGGAGGGAATTCCGTAACACCTAATTTCATCAGTTCACCAAGAAAATCTTTACAGAAAACAAAATTAAGTTGATCGTGAAAAGCCGGTACAAACTCTTTATCACGTGTTCTACAAAAAGTGATTTTAGTACCATGCTGTAAAAGATTTCGATATTTTAGCCGTGATGCCAATACTATAATAAATTCCTTGGATAAACTAAGCCCCTTATCAATTCACTCATATTCTGCTGATCAAATAGTACTGGTGTGGAAGAGCATGCAAAGTTCTCGTCATCATTATCATGAGCATCAATATGTTCTTGGTAATCATGTTCTTGGTAATCATATTAATGCTACTCATAACGTGGAATCTGGGTCCCCTGCAGCTGACACGCTTGTACATAGTCACAGGGAAAAGAGTGGAATGATGGGTAGTAGTGATGACATCGATGACAGCATAGGTTTAAATTCTCATGAAAGACCTAGGCTTGTTAAAGTCACCGTGAACTCCAGAAAACGAACTCTGTTACACTATACCAGCCAGGGAAACTGGATAACCTCGTTCTGGAAGCCAAGCGATTGAATTGTGACGTATTTGGGATAAGTGAAGTGCATTGGAAGGAAAGTGGCAGTGTTGAAAAAGAAGACTATACTTTCTTGTACTCAGGTAGAGAAGAACACAGCAGAGGAGTAGGGTTCCTTGTAAAGTCGTCGCTGATGAAAAGCATGTCTGGTTTCTGGCCAGTCTCTGATAGAATCATACTTTTAAAGATCAATGCAAAACCATTCAACATTTGCTTTCTTCAAGTCTATGCATCAACCGCAGATCACTTTGATGAAGAAATAGAAGTATTTTATGAAGAACTAGAAAGAGTAATGAGAGAGATGAAGTCGGATGAAGTGCTTATGATCATGGGAGACATGAATGCAAAAGAAGGTTCAGACAAGCATGATGGTGTGGTAGCAGCTTGGGGCCTTGGTACAAGAAACGATTGAGGAAATAGAATGATTGAGTTATGCGAAGAAAAAGATATTGTAATCCTAAATACTTTTTTCAGGCAGCACAAAAGGAGACTCTACACGTGGAAAATCCTGGTGATCTCCACAGAAACCACATAGATTACATTATGATCAGGAAGAGGTTCAGAAATACAGTTAAAAGCTGTACGACATACCCCGGAGCAGACATCGATTCGGACCACGTGCCTGTAATCTGCAAGATGCAGGTAAAGCTGAAGAAGCTGTTCAAAGGAACCGCTAAGTCAATTCTCTTGGATTTCGAGGAAATGAAAAAAGAGGAAATCCAGTCGAAGTTTAAAATCGAAGTCACAAATAGATTCGCGTTGCTAGAAAGAGTAGTGACAGAAGAAGAAGAAGAAAAAGAAGAAGAAGAAGAAGCGGACATAGAGAGCCATTGGAATCGTTTCAAAAGTGTAATCATCCAAGCTGCGGAGAGGGTATTGCCTGAAAAGAAGCGAAAGAAAAGAAAAAGTTGGATGAATGAAGATATCCTGTCACTCATGAAGGGGAGGCGAAAGCTAAAAGCAAAAGCGAATATCAAGCTCTAAATCAGCGTGTGAAGAGCGAATGCATTAAAGCTAAAGAAAAATGGATAGAGAACAAGTGCATAGAGATAGAAGAAGCNCCTTGTAAAGTCGTCGCTGATGAAAAGCATGTCTGGTTTCTGGCCAGTCTCTGATAGAATCATACTTTTAAAGATCAATGCAAAACCATTCAACATTTGCTTTCTTCAAGTCTATGCATCAACCGCAGATCACTTTGATGAAGAAATAGAAGTATTTTATGAAGAACTAGAAAGAGTAATGAGAGAGATGAAGTCGGATGAAGTGCTTATGATCATGGGAGACATGAATGCAAAAGAAGGTTCAGACAAGCATGATGGTGTGGTAGCAGCTTGGGGCCTTGGTACAAGAAACGATTGAGGAAATAGAATGATTGAGTTATGCGAAGAAAAAGATATTGTAATCCTAAATACTTTTTTCAGGCAGCACAAAAGGAGACTCTACACGTGGAAAATCCTGGTGATCTCCACAGAAACCACATAGATTACATTATGATCAGGAAGAGGTTCAGAAATACAGTTAAAAGCTGTACGACATACCCCGGAGCAGACATCGATTCGGACCACGTGCCTGTAATCTGCAAGATGCAGGTAAAGCTGAAGAAGCTGTTCAAAGGAACCGCTAAGTCAATTCTCTTGGATTTCGAGGAAATGAAAAAAGAGGAAATCCAGTCGAAGTTTAAAATCGAAGTCACAAATAGATTCGCGTTGCTAGAAAGAGTAGTGACAGAAGAAGAAGAAGAAAAAGAAGAAGAAGAAGAAGCGGACATAGAGAGCCATTGGAATCGTTTCAAAAGTGTAATCATCCAAGCTGCGGAGAGGGTATTGCCTGAAAAGAAGCGAAAGAAAAGAAAAAGTTGGATGAATGAAGATATCCTGTCACTCATGAAGGGGAGGCGAAAGCTAAAAGCAAAAGCGAATATCAAGCTCTAAATCAGCGTGTGAAGAGCGAATGCATTAAAGCTAAAGAAAAATGGATAGAGAACAAGTGCATAGAGATAGAAGAAGCGGACCGTTTGCACAATGGTAAGGAGGCACATAAGATTGCAAAAGAGATGTCAGGTAAGAGAAACATGAAAGCAGGTTTTTGTATCAAAGGGAAGGGTGGGAAAATTCTTTTCAGTGTTGAAGATGTAGCATTCCGTTGGGAAGAATACATCAACGAGCTATACTCAGATAATGACAGAGCAAAGGACAAGACAACCGTTCTGGACTGCACCATTGGACCCAAAATCATGGAAGCTGAGGTTGATACAGCGATAAAAGCGCTCCGTTTCAGAAAAGCTGCGGAAAGGGATAGTATATGTGCTGAACTTTTGAAGTTTATGGGAGAAAGAGGACTGAAAGGATTGACTTTCCTCTGTCAGCCTATCTACAATACAGGATATATTCCAAATGACTTGACTTAGTCAGTTTTCATCACCCTTCCGAAGAAACCTGGGGTATCAGGTTTCTTCGGCAGTATCATGAGCTAAGTGATCAAGGTTCTACTGAAGATCATTCAAGAGCGTATAAGGGAAAAAGTAGAATTCGAGCTAGCGGAGGATCAATTGGGCTTCCGTAAAGGTAAAGGAACAAGAAAAGCCATTTCCAGCGTAAGGAACTTGCTAGATCGAGCAATAGAGATGCAAAATGCAGTGCACCTGTGCTTCATAGACTATAGAAAAGCGTTTGATAGGGTACACCACGACCAGCTCATCCAAGATCTTCAAGACATAAATGTTGATGGAAAAGACTTAAGGATAATCATCAATCTATATTGGAATCAGGAGGCTTCTGTAAGGATAGGGAACAGCTGCAGTGGCTTTGTTGCTATTGAGAGAGAAGTCCGCCTGGGATGTGTATTGTCACCAACATTGTATAACTTGTATGCAGAGAAAATAACAAGGAGTATAGAAGACAAGGAAGGAATATGGGTAGGGGGACGAAACATCAACTCCATTAGATATGCTGATGATACCACTCTCATCGCCAACTCGGAAGCAAAGCTGATGGACATCGTTCACAATATAGATCAAGAAAGCAGGGGCACAGGGCTTGAAATAAACTAGAGACTAAAACAATGACAGTCCAGAAAGTACCAATACCAAGCGCCACCAATATCATCATAAATGGAAAAGAATTAGAGCAAGTAAACAAGTTTAAGCTTTTGGGACACACAGTGACAGTCGATGCGAAGAAGAGATAAAGATTCGAATAGCCATGACAAAGTCAGTATTCAATTGCTTCCGCAAAACCTTGACGTGTCGCAAAATCGTTCTGAAGCTGCGCTTAAGACTAACGAAACCTTACGTTTGGTCCACTCTACTCTATTGCTGTGAAACATGGACAATAATATCGGCGATAGAGAAAAGGTTACAGGCGTTTGAAATGTGGTGTTACCGACGACTTATGAGAGTGAGCTGGACTCAGATAAAAAGAAATTAAGAGATACTGGAGATGATGGGAGCAAGCAAATGTCTACTGGAAAGCATCATGAAACATCAGTTGTCCTACTTTGGACACATAGCACGGCATACCGGTATACAATGCGACATACTAGATGGAAAAAATTCAGGGAAATGGGCCCGTGGACGTCAGAGGCAGAGGTGGACTGACAGGATAGCAAAAACAACACAGCTAACGCAAGCGGAGCTGAGACGTGAAGTGCAGAACCGGCAGAGATGGAGATCCAGGGTCGCCAACCTCCGAATCAGAGACGGCACTTAGGATGGATGGATGAATCATGTTGCTCCTTGTCTGAATGTTCATCAATAGAGAGATCAGGCAAATTATTAAACTCAAAAATAGGAATAAGCATTATGAGCTACTGGTTGAATTGCTGACAGAAAACTTTTGTAACTTAAAGATTCGCTTCATTTTATTTACCCCTGTCACATTCATTGAACAGACGTAATGGTCGTCAACATGATTTGTGGGCTCCCTCCAAACCATTGGTATCTCAAATCCTATTGACCGTCTGATTCCACTTGTCCATTGTTTTAAACGATCTATACATGTCTTGCAAACAACACGAGGAGCCCATGGTTTGTCTTGGTCTGCTAGCTTTTTTCCAAAATACGCATAATACGCTTTTTGTACGACGTCTGTTACAGACCTCCTGTTGCCTACAGTTTTTTATTCACCACAAATGTAACAAAAGCAATCAGGATGATTTTTGTAGGATATCGAAGCCATCATTTATTTATACAACAGAAAAATACGACGAATCATCTGAATCGCCCTTTAAATCCATTATCAAAACATAGGCACCATGAATGAATTTATCTGATCTAAATCGATTCTCCACCAAAAAAAATGTTAAGGGAGAAAATGGATCAGTGCAAGTTATTATTTAATAATTGAATTATAATTGAATATTCTTCATGTCCCCCAGACAACACGTCATACATCACAAGACAACTGGTGCGTGCAAACCAGCACACCGCTGCCAAGTGCAAGTTAACACTTAATGGCCATGTCAAGGACATAAAAGCCACAAATTAACACTAATAAAAATACCAGGACTTTCGTGAGCTGACTGTGACATGTTGTGTAAGAAAACACTCTGTGCAGTAAAGCCAAGTGTACATGGTATCCAAATCTGCTGAAATATGCTTGCAGAATAAGGGCAAGTTACAGAAGTTTTCGCATTTGAGGTATATTGCATATCAGAATAACTAGAGCTAGCCAAAGAAAATAAACATGATTTTCGTAATGAGCACTCCAGAATTACCTAAAAACTACTTTGACTTTGCCGCCTCGAAAAATTGTGTTAACCAGTGTTATATTTAGTTCAAATACTGGATGTTACTGACCAACAGAAAAAGAAATGTCATTCGTCAGATAATTAAACAAACCTAGTTGCCAAGAGGATGAATGATCCACGTACGGTGGCGAAAGTAAAAAGGTTTTCTTTTATTTGCTTATTCCAACCCTCNGAGAATAACACTTTTTTGATGCTAAAACTACAATAAATTAGAAGAGCAACACAAAACACGTCCATCACGCGTGCTGCCATCTTGTTCGTCGCTGTTCACCACTAAAAATCCAAGTATTTTGAGACTATTATTCTAAAACTAGTATCCTTGGATAGGGCTGGGTTAAACCAAGTTTGAAAATAAAATTACTTAGTTAGTATGAAAGCTAAACTCAACAGTTGAGCGCAAACGTTAAGCCTAAAATCCAAGAGCTGTCCAAAGCATGACCGTCCTCGAGATTTCCCGCCAAAAAAATTAAACAAACCTAGTTGCCAAGAGGATGAATGATCCACGTACGGTGGCGAAAGTAAAAAGGTTTTCTTTTATTTGCTTATTCCAACCCTCGAGAAAAAGAACAAACGGGACGCAATCGGTATGAAGGGAAAACAGCGAGGAGACTTACAGCTACATTCAATATCTTACCCTTTTCATCCGTAAACATTAGTTGATCAAATTCATCTTGGGAAGAATAACTATCCTTTTCGATTACAGGAAGAAAATGCTTAAAAACATCGAGAAAAGCCATTTTCAACTCCACACTCGCAAATACAGATCTCGAACAAATTGCAAGAAACGATGACACTAAAATGGTCGCCACCACTTCTTTGATCAAAAGAATTAAAAACTCACCTTTATTTTAGTGTCTTTTTTGACACACAGCAGGTGACAAAACATGTTCAGACCAATAACTTTGGAATCCCTGATTTGATAAGGTTGTTTCCTATGAGCAACAAAGGTCTGGAGAAGATTTGTCAAAAATCTCAAATCAAATTTCAAATTGGAGATTAAATTGATATTTAAAACTCCAGTGCTAGGGTCGGTTACTATGACAATTGGTTTTTTTTAATTCCTAAAAATTTGAAAGGTGGTTAGTGGTTTTGAAAATTCTTAACTTTACATATATGGTTAATGGTTATTAATCCACTATTTCAATAAAAAAGTAGAGTCGGTTTATTGCCATAAAAATAACCAATAAATTCAGAGCTCATATTTACCAAACAATGCCAAATACATCAATTACACGTCTTATGCGTTGCCCTTTAGTAACCAATCAACTTTGAGCCCAATAGCAAAAATATTTAATCCAATGGCCGACAAGGAAGTATCCGAGAATTTTAATTTGTGGAACTATTTTAATGAAGTAGTGTAAATCACTCACAATAATTCAAGTATTATTTACTTCCGGTAACGAGGCACCCGGCGGCAAGCACCACACGCATGCGTAGTTTAGCCCTGTTCTGCCCATCCTGTCAAAGCTGCCCTTGAGTCATGCCGGAAAGACAACAAAGAGTCGGACAAGTATTCTTACCAAGGTACAGAATGTTTACTTAAATAGACATTCAATGATAAAGCTAGTGAAAGAACACAAATTCATGGGCCATTTATCCAAAATTATTATAGCTGAATTTCTCATTTGATTAATTACCCTTATTATGACGTCTTATTGTGCAAAGTAGCTTCTTTATCAACAAAAAACGTCTCGAGTAGGTCAAACCTCAATAAGATTGAAAACCACTGCTAAACAATCCCTTCCGTTCTAAGTGGGAGCGATAAATGAGAATAGGTTGAAAGAGTAGGTCTTGCTCCAGTGTTGTGTAAATTAGAATGCAAAAATTCCTGCAGACGTAAACATCAGATAAATCAAGGGACAAATAGTTATTTACAAACAGCATAAAGAGTGGAGAGATGATTAAGGATTGGTTTGGTACAGAGGAAAAGAAAAGATGAGGTTAACCATTTTAGACCGGACGGAGCTTAACCAAGGTAGAAAAAAGGAACGTTATGTTGAGAGAGCTAAAGATGGCCAATTGTTTACTCTGTGATCTTCCAAAGCTATGGATATTTATAAAAGAGTTTATTAATCTCATTGATGGTTGTCTTCAATCTTTTTTACCCGTGATATTCATTATCATAATCTATTCAGCATGTTTTTGTAAAACGCAACACTTGTTTCAATAACGTCAGATTCAAACTTAACAGGAATTTTCTTAAACGATTTTTTCAATTATAACAATTTTCGGAGGTTGTAACACTTTGTAAAGTTGATAATAGACATTAAGACTATTTTTTCGGTTTCCCCCACACAAAACGTCTATCAAAACATCTTCTTGTATTCCGAAATCCTCCATTAAAACCAATCCCTCGTACCCAAATTTAATATAAAGATCTTTCAGCATTTGAAAAAAATAAATGCGTACAGAGTGTTCTGTTTGTTTGTCAGAATTATAGTTTGCTGGGTTTAAAATGTTAAATATTTTTACAAAAAATTCTAAGAATTTCACCTCCTCCTCCTCAGTTGCCATGTCCTTCCAGAACGTCGGCGGTCAAGCTTCTCCACAGAGACCTGTCCTTTGCTATCCTCAGCATCTCTATTCCACTTTTCCCGGTCCAAGTTGATACAGTTTCTTTTTAATGCTGGCCGTCTATGTCCTCTGCTTCTTCTTCCACACATCCTGCCTGTGAGAGCCAAGCCCTCACGTCCTTCCTTTCTATCACATATCCTAGTAAGGACAGCTGCCCTCTCTTGATGGTTATGAGAAGCTTCATGCTGTAATCTGCTCGTCTCAGAACTTTGTCGTTGGTCACATGATCAGTCCAAGAAACTCACAACATTCTTCGTAAAAATCACATCTCAGGAGCATTTATCCGACTTTTCATTTCTTGCTTTAGCTTTCAGTGTCCAGCTTTCACATCTATACATCAAGACAAGGACGGTGTAGCGATTGTGTCAACTTTGTGTCCATTGATAAAGTGCGACTCTTCAAAATACCAGACATACTTTCAAAAGCTTCCTTTGCAATTGCTATTAATGTATTTTCTAATCTCATTCTCGACTCATACCCCTGCTGTTTGTTCCCAGTGCAAATTCCTCAATACTCCAATAATGTCTTTCCCGTCAATATCTAGTGATTGGAGCATGTCTAGCAATGTTTCATGTTTCACTTTATCAAAAGCTTTGCTGCAGTCAATGAAACAAAAGTAGAGGTCTTGCTGCATCTTAATGGCTCTTTTGGACTTCATTAGCATGATAAAAATTGCATTCTGTGCACCAGAGTTTTTGACAAAACAACATTGTTGTTTACTGATTTCAGGACGCATTCCCTTCTATGCTCTTGCCACCAACACACCCATCAGGATTTTGGTGATGTGGCTCATGAGGGGAATTCTGTGATGGAATTTACATTCTTTTGCTCCCGGTTTCTTGGTTTGGGCTATGAAAATTGATTTTGTTAGATCTGGTGGAATCTTGGCTGTTGTAAATGTCGTTGAGTAGCTCAGTTATTTTGTTGATGTCAAGGTCCTCGAGCGCTTCAATCATTTTTATGCAAATGTTATCTGGGTCTACTGCTTTATTCCTTTTCATCATATTTATAGCTACTCTGACCTCATATCTCAAAGGTTGTTTATTTCAGGCTTTCCTCCTCTTTTATCCCTGAACAATTCATCAATATACTCTGCCTATTGTGCAGTAACTTCATTTTGTTCCATCAACAGCAGTCCACCTCTTGCTTTGATGCAGCTATTGGAAGAGCATGATTCCTTACCAACCAATTTATTGATTTTCTTGTGCATCGAGGAAGTGTTTGGAATGCTATCTCTCTCAATTCCAGTGCAGCTACCATTGCTCCATTCTTTCTTTGGTTCTCTGCACTTCCGTCTGATACTGATTGATCATGATGATTAACTTTTTGCCGTTCTTTTATCAATAGCAAAATTTCAGGTTTCATCCACTCTTTCTTTCGTTCTCTCACCTTTGATGTTCTTACTTATCTCAACAAGGGCCTCCTTCAGAACGTCCCATTTTTAACCTCTTCGTTTTCAAGGATATCAAAGCGATTTTGCACTTCCACTTCATATCGAGCTTTCAATTCTATATTCTCTCTCCAAACATTCCATTCCAACTTTGTGTTTGGCACAGCGTGTTTCACTTTGTGAAGCCGGACTTTAATGCTACACATTACTGGATTATGGTTGCTGCTGCAGTCAGCTCCAAGATATTCCTTAGCATTTTGGACCGCATTACAGAATCGACTGTTGATTGTAATGTGGTCGATCTGATTGCGAGTTCTATCCTCCGAATCTCTCCACGTCCTCAAATGACGATTGTGATTTTTATACCAAGAGTTCATGATAACTTTCCTATTGGACTCACACTATCCAACCGACTGTTCCCCGCTTTCGTTGATTTCCTCAAGTCCATGAGGTCCCACAGTTTGTTCAATTGCTCTGTCATCGACTTTCGTATTCAAATTCTCTATAATTAGGATGATGTCTTGTGATTTGCACTGTCTTTTTGCTTCATCAAGTTGCTCATTAAACTGGTCTCTATCCTGGTCACTACTGTTGCTGTTAGAGCATACACTTAGATTATGATAATGTCAAAGGTCTGCCCTTTAGTTTCATTACTATCACTCTTTGTGATAGTGCCCAATATCCTAAAAAATGTTTGTTCATTCCCTTGTGCAGAATTACTCTTTAGTGGCAGTCAAGATCAAAACTTGCGGAGTCAGGCCCCATAACTTAGCGCTGGACATGAGACCTGTGTGCCTTCAAGGAGACCACTGGGTCCATCCACCCGTAGATTAGCTGAAAATTGCTAGTGGCTAGTACTTCACTGGAACACTCCATACATTCCAATTTCACCGCAATCTTTACAAAATTTACCCAATACGTTGTCGTCTTCATACTTGTATTCATGTTTAGATTCCATGATTTATACAACAGCTGGTTACTTGAATCACTTTCAAAACTGCATTTTTTGCACACTTAAAGCATCCCCCCGCCCCGTATTTTAACAGAGCCAATTAATTTTAATGTCTTCCTATAATTAGACCTAAGATTGAATCTCATTAATACATGTTGCTTTCACTTTTCAGAGATAAACCATCACCACATTGTGCTCTGTATGGGCTTGGATTTAGTAATAGATTCTGACCCATGTACGTGCCTTCCATAAATAAATATTTTTTCTGTACTAAGAATCCATCCTTATTGCTTTTGCATCTCCACCAGATATCGAGTCTGTACTCAATCCAGGTAGATTTTTTTAGCGGGAAAAGACAGTGTTTTTGGTACCAGTTTAGCTAATGAGTCAAGAAGCCCTCTTTCAACTGTGATAATAGCCTTGTTTTGTTTGTCTGATAATTTGAAAGTAACATCTTGGCTTAGTGCCTTGAGTTTTTCAATGTGCTTTATCGGAGCTTAGGCTAATACCTAAACCTGTCGTGCCTATTGTTATCTCTACAAAATAACCAGCCCAATTGTCGTCAATATTAAATAAAAAGACTACGTTTCTGGAAGTGTTTGCGTATAGGTTTGTGCAACACATAGGCTACTTTATTATGGCATTCAACACCAAGCCCAAGTTTTTGTTTTGTGTCAAGGAGAGCTCTACGAAACATGCCTAATTTCGACGTATCTAAATAAGGGATTTCATCTACACTTTTTATCATTTTACGATCAGGATTTGATTTTGCATACAATTCCTTTGTACCTACACATGGAATAATTGGCATCGTATTGAGCGGCCATATATATTTTGTTATAAGGTAGAATATAAAACTTTATGACTTTTTCAAGTTTGTTTATCGAACTCTAGTTGATTATTAAAAGAGTGATATGGATCCAAGAATTTATATTTTTCAGCTGTCAACTTATCCATTGGTCTTGGAAACTTAACAAATGTGACCTTGTTGCACTAGCACATTAAGCAGTTGCCATGAAACATACAATACAATTTTAAATACCTTATAAAAATGATAAACTTTTGTTATAGAAGATCTTCTGGTGTCTTTCCTTCTCTTCCCTTGGGTCTTCCTGTGGACATCGAGAAGCAAGGAGGCGCCATCTGATTTTGTCCTAGGCCAAGGCGTTTTCATTTTCTGGTAGCATTGTCCTCGACTTCAAGTCCTCTTGATATGTTGACGGCTGGGTTGCTTTCGGCCTGCCTCGTTTACATTGTCTTGTATGACAATTGTGTGTGTGCATAAATGCGTTCCAAAATTGTTTACGGCTTCACAGCTAAAAACTGCAGAGGGCATGGTGAGATTCTTAATTTTATAGACTTTACCAAATAATAATAACTACCTTGGGAAATATTAAGAAATACATCAACAAATGTTAAGTAAGAAGATTAGATTTGGGCGATTCTTGTGTATGGAGTGAAGTCTACTTGCCACCAACACACGTAGGGCTAAACCCTGGTGTTTATCAAGGCCAAATGGAATACATCAAAATATATTGTAAAACTATACCTAGCAATGAAACTCTTATGGAATGTAGTCTTTTTCCCGAGTAATTACAAACGAAGATGTGTATCCATGCTATTGTTGATAATCTATACATTTAGAGGTGAATAGATTTTTTCGCAGGTAATAAAGGAATGGGAGAGGAAGATTGCAACCTTCTCGTGGTCTCTTCTGTGAGTAGCAGTTACACTGTGAAACCAATTGCTGTCAGGATTGCGAACTGATCATCGCATTTGCTATGGGTGGTAAAAGGATAACCTCTCGGCTCACTGCAAAAGTATCTATCCTTCATGAAACGAAATCTACAGCTCACCATCCAAGAAAACAACCAAAACAATGGGAATTTGGTATCGGGACATAGAATGTTCGACGCCTCACCGCCTACGCTAAACAAGAGTCACTAGTTAAAGATTGTAACCAATACAACATTGACATCCTCTGCATACAAGAATCAAAAACAAAAGAACAATTCGAAATCTCTAAAATCTGCTCACATGTATTAAAACGTCTGCAAAAGAAGCAGCTGGCACTGTCAAATACAGCAAAAAATTTAAAACACTCGATCCGACTGTTGTTGAATTATCGGAACAACAAAAATTGCTCCGCCTAAAAATTTACCAAGAAGGCGCTCCGCAAGAAACGCAACGATATCTAGCGCCAAAGCAACAAACGACTCAAAAACATTGCCACAGAAGATGCAGACAGCCTGGTAGATAAAATTGCATCTACTGATGACAGCCGTAGAATGTTTACAGCGGCAAAGATACTTTCTACCATGAAACCGACACCAGCCATCATCGTCCAGAATGAAGAAGGCAACTTCATGGGCTCAGATACTAACAAAGCAAAAATAATAAAAGAATGGTTTCAACGACAATTCACTCATGATACTGACATCCCACTAGAACCACTTGAGGGAAATCCAAGACCTCTCAATAAACCAATCACTGTAGCGGAAATAGATATTGCCATAAAATACCTCCAGAATGGTAGAGCAGCCGGCCCTGATGACATGAACAACGAGCTATTTAAGTACGGTAAAGAAGTCGTTGTGACTCCACTTGCCAATATATTCAACTCAGCCTTTGCTCAACATACATCGATTGATTCGCTAGGGAAAGGCATCTTGATCACCATACCAAAGCCAAAAAACCTCAAGGCCCTGCTGCAAACCTTCGTCCGATCACACTACTGGACAGCACAAGGAAAATTTTATCCACCATTACCCTGAATAGAATAAGGGATAAAGTAGACAAATATACAGGATTACATTAAAGCGGATTCAAAAGAGGTAGAAGCTGTGCCGACATCCTCTGGGCGCAACGCATGTTAACATCCGTCATTCTTGCTAGAGAATGGGACTTCCACAAGATGGGTATCGATATGTCAAAAGCCTTTGATACCATCAAACCCAAACGTATACTCGAGATTCGCATACACGCAGGAAGCAATGAAAACGAACTAAGACTTCTGCGTATACTACTATCAGGAACATTTTTTGGTCGAATCAAAAACGCACTCTCCGATTCATTTAGAACTTCCATAGGATCACCTCAAGGAGATGGTTTATCACCAGTATTATTCATATGTTATCTCGCACACGCTCTAAGAAAAATCAGAAATAACTCCATCAGACCAAATCCTCTCGTTTCTTGCCTTGGTATGCCACTGGAAATGGAATATGCAGATGATATCGACTTTTTAGATAAAGAAAAAGAACCTCTGGAAAAATTACAACAAATTGCTGCAGAAAAACTTAAAGAAGAAAATCTATTTATGAACGAAAGTAAAACTGAGTTAACAAACATATATCTTGCCAAAAAATCTGAAACTGATCCAGAAGGAACATCTATCCGAGGCTGCGCAAACTGGCGTAAGTGTAAAACGTTAAGTTCCCTACTATGTAGTTCAGCAGATATCTCTGCCAGATGCATCCAAGGCAACATAGCATTTAAATCACTATCGAAAATCTGGGCTCGACGCACTAAGATTCCCCTCAAAACCAGACTCAAACTTTATAATGCGTACTGCCTCTCCATCATGCTTTATAATTGCGACAGCTGGGCTACCAACAAAGCAATGATGAATAAAAAAGATACATGCCACCGTAAACACTGGCGAACGATAACAGGTCACCTATGGCCCAAAAGCATAATCAGTAGTAAAGAACTGTATAAAATCTGCCAAACGGGTCCTATATCTACATTAGTAGCAAAGCGAAGATGGTCTCTGCTAGAACATGTCCTACGCATGGACATCAACACCCCCACCTAGAAAGCTCTTGAATTCAATATATATCAGGAGCAACAATGTATAAAGCCAGAATAGGACGATACTCTACAAATCTTCTCAGCACCATCGGTGAAGACATCAAAACTCCGGACTAGGGCAACTCCATACCAGAAAACAGCTCCAGAGCCTAAGGGAAAAAGCAAGAGAGAAGAAGAACTGGAAATGTTTCAACGAAAGTCTGATTGCATCTATGGTATGTCCTCGACTACCAAAGAAGCTGAACACAGAAGATAAGTAAGTAAGTAATAAAGGAATAGTAAGAGATTTACTAAAGGCCCTACGAGAGAGGCTATAAAATTAGCTAGAGAATTTTATGCTACTCCTACTTTAGGTATTTAAGATGTACATGGGCGACTAAATTAGTATATCGAGGGTATTGGTAAGAAGTTACACTTAAACAATTGATCATACGAGCCAAAAGACCAGAAAACGTGGAAATCAGTCTTTGGAGAAAACCAAAATAAGAAAGCCCTGCACTCTGTCAATATTGGATTATATGAAGGTCCTTGTTTCTACAATAAGAATATAAATTAAATCCTATCACGGATTAATATAATTTTGGGTTTTCAAATTTGTGAGGTGTCATCTTTTTTCAGCTTAATGACAAAAGACGATGCTGGGAACACCAACCATACCTGTCCTTAATAACTGGTAAGCTTTTCCCTTTGAGCAAATGTTACATTCTTGCCTGGTTTCCTTACATATTTTTCAAGCAATTTAAGTATACCCCTCGATGAATCTGTGAACACAGGGTTGGAATGGGCCGTATAAACCAGAATCATCTTACTTTTTTATTTTTAAAGCCTGATTCAAGAGACACGTTATTAGTTTGTTTTTATCTACTCGGCCTAAAAATACCTTGAGGTAAAGTACATTGAAGTAAAAGAAACTACTAACACTTAACTTGTAACAAAGATATGACAAAATGTTCTTGAAGATGATTTTTTTGAATATTTTAAAGTCAATATTCATGACGAGCTTAAAGAAAAAGTAAGTGAATTCTCACCTTTATTTGTAGATGACAACATTCCTGGAAACCTAGTTCCTGAGCATACGAAAATATAATAAAAAGACATAAAGCCAAAAACAATTAAAGGAAGTCAAAAATTGCCAGCTGTAACAAAGGCCAATAAAATATTGTTTTAGGCACCAATGTTAAATGGGTATCTGAATCATGGTCTTAGCGTAACAGCCGTTTACAAATATCTAAAACACACAGTTAGCAAGCCATTTGAATTTTTTCGCGAAGGGGTAAGACGAAATGGTGATAGCAATCCAGCCTTGAAACAATTAGGTGATTTTTTCAAATTGAAAAAACAACAGTTTTTACGATAAGATGATCGAAAATTTAGAAACGCATACCAAAACTACTTTTACCAACAGAGAAGAGGATGTTGATAGAGCCTTGGGGAGTCTGTTTTTCACAGAATTGGATGTAATCAATGAGACCTATGAAGTAAAGGAAGGAAAAACATAAATAATTATTGGATGCCCTTATCCATACGGAATTGCTGTCTGTTAACTAGTAAAGGTTAGAATGTTGGAGTTTTACTACGATTTTCTTGACAAGTGTGAAGATAGAGAAAGGTTTGAATTTTTTCAAATGCATATGGCTTTGATGTCAAAGGCTCTTTTAGATAAATTAATCAATATCATTATTCGACAAGAATCAGGGTATGAGTATTGTGTCAAAGGCAAGGTAGATTTCGTATCGACATCTGAATCTCAGACAGAGGCAGAATGTTTTGGGACAAAAATAATTGCTTTGACTAGTAAATGCTTCTATGCTGAAGATGAAAACATTGAGGCTAAATTTAATTGTAAGGGTGTTAGCAAAAGCAGATTGACATGATATGAAAACAATAATCAGTTTCCTTAAAGGACACTGTTAATAAAGCACAAAACACCGTTTTTAGTGTTACTGATAACCACACTGTAACATTTACAGAGAATAAGTTAAAGTTGAGAGCGTACTACGATAAGAGAATTATTGCTTCCGATGGTATACACACAGCACCTCTAAATTAAGACAACACGAATTACGGATTTCTATCCACAAATCAGGTTATGAATTTCTACATGATGACACACACTTGTGAACGAATTTTCCTGTTTTGGCTTACAGCTCCTTCTATAAGCTTTTTAAAAACCAAGTTATTCATATGCAACGGTCACATACTACCAACAATCTGAATAATACTAAAGAAAAACCTGCTGCAAAACAGAACTCTCAAAAATAAATCCTGTCGCACAATCATGCTAAAAGAACCAAGAGTAGTTGCCATACCATATGTTTTTCGCAATAAATGATGTTCTTTAATTTCAGACGCTTTTGTTACAAGTGCACCAAAAATTTACATTTTCGTTTAGTCTTCATAGATGTTAAGGTAAATTGTCATTCTCATCTTGTGCCATGCTTTATTTTCGTCCTACTAATTAAGCGATGACAAGTTATTCTTTAGTGTATTCTGTTTTAATGCTTATGCTGCAGCACAGATATCCATTTTTGAAAGTATACCAATTCTTTTTACTTTAACCTGATGTATTGTCCTGTGTATAGCTGGGGTTATGTTCACAAAGTGACATTTTGTTTCTACATTGCGTATGAGACAAAATTCTAACTTTAAAAAGGAGATCATGATAAAAAATGGCCTTTTTTCTGAACTCCAACTTTTCATTCGCAAAAAGTTGAAGAAAATACTAGTTGAAAACCCCCTAATTTCACCATATAATTTTAAACCTTCAGGTTTGGACATCTTTGACCTCACTTTCCTTTCAAAAGGAATTGTAATTATCAAGATTCCAGACGTGGAACCCGTTATCACGGAATTGACCCATCTTATGATAAGATTTTGGTGGGAATATTTATGTTAACTCATACAGTAAAGTTAACAAGAAGGATGTCAACCATTTTTTATGATGCGACCTTCAAAGTGCAGTTATCCTGTGACATTGTTTGTGCTTCTTGTTCTTTATTTGTCTTTTGTGTAAATCGTCAATTGAGAAGACGATGAGTTGTAAATATAAAATCATTTCTCTTACAAAGTATAAAAATCTGTACACTTAATCGATTTAACACTCTCTGATGCTTATTACATATGTGGCGATTCCTTTACTTATAATTCATTAAGATGTCTTAGGCTTGTTAAGTTGGGTATAACCAGAATTTAGGGTGAGCCTGTACGGAACAAGATCTTTTGGAATTCAGAAGAACAATTTTACTTGAACTATATTTTGCTGAGTGGAACAAATCATGTAGTTGTTCCCGACATGACTATGTTTAATCTCATTTATCATTTATATTCCTTTTTTACTCTCCGTCATGCTGATTCTCGTTTTGACGAGGTTGATCTGAAGGTTAGTAACCCTCCCCATTTTTTCTTGTCTCTCACGGTCATCCCTCTTCATCCCCTATTCATCGTGTCTTTCCTCACAAGATCTCTCCATCACTTTGATGTTTTTCTTGTTTCATTTTCCAACGACCCATGTTTGCTGCTTTCCTTGGATAGTGTCCAGGTTCCAATCTTCCACGTGGCCGTACCGCTGTACTCGTCGCCATCCGTAAACTTCTTTTAAATACTATATACTCCAGCCAGCTAGCTCACTTCTTCATTTCTCTTCTGGCCTTTCAATGAGATACCTTGAGCCTATCTCAGCATCCTCTACCCATTTTCAGAGTTGTTGTTCTTCAGTCTCCTGCAGTGACCATATCACCGCTCTGTATAGTAACACTGGCCCTATCACCATGCCAAACATCCTGATTTGCAGTTTGATTAGCAATCTTGAGCCGCACAACGCAACTAAAATTTCTCCAGTTTAAGTGTATTTATATTCAGTATTAAAATAATCGTTTTACAGTTTTATTGTGCTTTCGACATTTCTTTTAAAAAACGCAGTCATATCATTTTGGAAAACACAACCCTTTGTGCCTGACTGAAAAATTCTGGAAGGAATTTTTTGATGTCACTCTGTCTTTTTGTTTTACTTTGAAGCCATACAGGTGTAGAGTTAAATTTTCTTCATGAAAATTAAGAAAATATTATTCTTCGAACTTGAGTTAGCATAGAGAAAATTTTTATTTCGTCTAATAAATTGAGAGAGTTCCCGAAACAACCAGATGAAACATATTAAACAAGTGTTCCGAATATTAAATAATATTAAGTACAACTCTTCAGTGAGTGAAAAAGAACAGACTAAAATTACTTGATCCTTCCATGACCCTCTAGAAACAATTAACAATTCCAGAAAAATTAAGGAAGCGTGGTCTATAAATGTTTTAAAAAATTATCTTACTCACGGGCACTGTGTTTTAATATTAAATAAATGAGAGGCGATGTAGTTTTGTCTCTGAAATTTGCCTTTGAAATAATTTAAGTTTTACTATGGCTGGGTTATCAAATCAACTGTATTAAGGAGAAGGCGATGATTAACTTTTAAACATTTTACTGAAGTTTTAAATTTGTAGTACTGAATAAAATATTAAGTAGTACCATCAGTAATTAATTAAATCTTAATTAATTACTTTTTTTCGTGTGAAGACTTTTAATGTAAGGACCTAGATAACAGAAAAATTTGTCAAAATTTTGGAAAGAAATCAACATATATTTAAGTTAAGAAGGCATTGTTAGGTACAAATATAGTATCACATATTATGATGACGTATGACCATAATAATAACTATATATACGTACTAATGGTAGTAACTGGCCTAGTTGTATTGTATTTTGTTCCAAACCGATTTGTAACGAGAGGTCAGGAAGATCTATTCCTTATAGCTACTTTTAGTCAACTTTAGTTTTTCTCGTAATATTTTAATTATTTGACAAATACCAGTATACCAGCCAAATGCCAGTCAGTAGATGTCGACTCCGGGAATTTTCTCATGTCACCTGATTGCTACTTGAAACTCATTTAAAAATAGCTGAGAGGTAACTAATCATCATTTTTGTTGTTAATAATGTAAAATTCCATATTACTCATCTTTTATTTTGATTCATTAAGCACAGCTTTGGTAAAAATGATTTTCAAAGAAGTAAATTCAGCATATTTACCATGCGTGTGGGTTATTGCCGTCGATAAGTAAATTTCTATCTTAAAGAGGTCAGTGCAAAGAAGATAGAGCAGAATATGGCAAGATGGAGCAAATTTGTCAATAGAAACGCAAGCGAGAAAAATTTTGGTTGTGTTAGTTCTGATAATGTGGATGTGAAAGACGCTGCTGATACTAAAATCTCCTTCTACGAATGGAAAAAAAATGAAATCAAAGCCAAAACAGGATAATCTTAGAAAAAGAGATTTAAAAAAATATATTAGAATTTAAAAAAAAAATTGATCCTTCTCTGCCTTTACTGGAAGCGCAAACATATGTTTCTGTTTTGTAATCAACTCAAAAAGAGAGACAAAGAAGAAAAAAATTAGGTAACGCGTGGAACTTGGGGAGAAAGATCGCTTGCAACAGAAAAAATTCCTAGGGAAACTGAAGCAGGAGACTTTGTCTTATGACGAAAATACTTAAAAGATGGTAATGAGAATACAGAACTAACACTGGAAACATATTAAAATTCGATAATACGCAACTGATATTTTTAATGGACAAATAATAATAACTTATTCTCTTGGACATAAAATTCTACGCTCTGTAGTCATATAAATCATTAAAATTCGAGAGAAGTGTAAAAAAATCAAAGGGAGAGGAAAAACAGATTGGGTTAGTTAGTGTTGAAGGGGGTGGATGAAAATCCTAGATATGAAAAGGCAGTTTAATGTGGAATCGATTATTTTGGTACTTACGACTTGAATGCATTTTTTTAAAAGAAATGACAGGACGAAAATGGATTTCCTTATTATTGAGTTGGTTTTACTTCACTTCAGCACAAGTTTCTTGATGTCAGCTTAAATCCAAAGGCTATAAAATCATCACAAAGATTTTAGGCAAAATCTGAGACGAGATGGTTACCTCATCCAGAATATGTTGACGACAAAGTATCGGAGATCATCAAGGGTGTAAACAAAAGATTGAGACCATTTCATTTAACTTCATTGGTATATTTGTGACCAGTGGTTATTTGCAATTATATTGCATACCGAGTACCATTAAACTTGTTGTATTGTCAATATCTGACAAAACAAATCAGTATATATAGTTGTATCCAACAACTGCTATGAGTGGCATGATAAAGGCATTTGTTGTATGGTTTTTATCATAAGAAATATATCTACTGTTAATTTTCTTTTCAACTGTATTTTCTTATTCCACGTGGCAAGTTTTCCATTATAATAGGTCTTCACGTATACATAATTTATCACAGAAAAAATACTTATAATACTTGTTATATATGCGTTGATTAAAAACAGAAAATCGACTAGGCCATTAAAGAAATTTCTCGTGTAGATATTAAAAGAAACTTTAAGGCTGGGAAAAAAGAAATCCATCCTCCTCGATATAACTAAATACAAAAAATGATGCAAAAGTAGTATACTTTATATCTACTTTCCCCCTCATTTCCAGTAGCTTTACCAGAATACGATTGTCAAAATGTGAAGACCATCTAAAAAAAGTGGGCAGCAAAACCTCGAAAAAATAGTTTTTCGGAAAGAAAAATGTTGTTGATGATGGTGATGATGATGATAATGAATTCTTCAATATTCATCAAAATAGAATGATGCACAACTTTAATATTAAATAATATCTGATTTACCTTATCTACCGATGTATCTTCAAATTACTATTAGTTTGCCTTAAATAAGAAATTCTAGGTAGAAAAAAGAATAAGAAAACATACGTCAAGTGATATTTATCAATGGGAAGAACAGAGAACGGTTAAAAGACAGTTCACATCTGATGCTGGCTGCCTAAAACAACCGAGAGCCATATTTGAATCGTTTTTACTTATAGCGATAAAACGTGATTAAAAATAGCCTCTAATTCTTCTAATTTGAGAGCAGAGAGAAGTGGTTGTAAGAATTACTTCAAACATTTCGATAGCAAAAGTTTGCTGAACCACAAATCAGGTTAAGAATGAGTATTACAAAGAATAAGATAAATAATACGATAAAGAATAAATAAAGAATGAGTAATGGATATTTTTGAAAAAAAAATGTTTAACAGATTAAATGGGTATATTCGTTGAGTATGAGGAAGCAAAAGTATGTAGGAAATAATATATTTGAAATTCTGCCTATCTATAGCAGTAATTAACAAATTGTAAAATATCAAGACAAGTTGTGTTAAATCAATTTGAGCAAAATATTCTTGCAGTGTACATCGATTTTCACAGCCTGATATTCCTCCTTTCCGTCCAATGCATTTTTAACTACTTTAATGGAAGAGTTAATTGGCATGGTGTCTGTGATTAGGAAATTACGGTCAAATTATTAATAGTGCTAAAACTAACAATTTGTGCTTGTACTGGATTCAAGAATAATGCAAGGAAGTTGGATGAAATTACCTTTGTGTTGAAATAAGGTTATATAAAAGCAAATCCTATTATTTTGTGACTGAGCAATTTTTTTTCCAAAAAGACCATGTTTTTCTCAGAAGGAATAGTGGAATCCTAAAGATCACTATACATTTTTATGAACTAATTGAGAAAGCTAGTTTTTTCTCAATGTTTTAATTCCTCAATGCAGAGAAAATAAAGACATACTTAGAGACTAAGGGTTTCTATATACCAGAGATTTGAACCTGGGCTCAGTAGTTTTGCCTTTTTAAATGAAAATGCTTTTCACTAAGTTTTAACGATGCAGGAAAAATATTATTTAATTTTTTTATACAAGACATTTGAATGCAATATAACTTTTGGCATTATGATTCATCAAACATATATCCAGCTAAGTTGCAACACTCCATCAAATTTGCAAACAATCTCATTGTCTTACTCAATTATTTGTTCAAATATGGAGTTCACTGACATATCGCAATTATTTTAACTCTTCCTTGTCTTTCACTATAGAAGTTATGGGTAAGTAAATGCATTGTCTTTTTGCTAATGTCACCGGGAGCATATTGACTAGTTCCAGTCTACTAAGACGTCATATCCATATTAATACGGACGGTGTATTGTTCAATTTCTGATTTCTCTTCTTGAAAGGAAACCTCTTGTTTCCCAGAATCTTGCACAAGTATTTTTCAAACCATGAAATCTAATGTTTCCAAAATCTAAACATTTATACATGAGATTTAAGGTATATTATCAATTTACCTTGCTATTTTAATCATTTAATTTGCCCAAAAATTGTTAGAGATATTATAGCTTTGCGTAAATACAGTCGTTTTTAAGGCCTATATGCATTATATACTATATGGTAAAACAATTGCAACCAGCTCTTTGACTTACGCTGGGATACTTTTACTAGAGGCTAGTAGACAATAATCACGACTCTTTTTCACCATAAGCAAATAGACAGACAATGCTTCTTTTCAATCCAACAGTTACCAACTCTCGACTAGTCCTTCCCATAACATTCAAATATCAAACCCTGATATTCCTGCTCTATATTTACAGGAGTTGCAAGACAAAGGTACGTGACGTTTGTTCTCTTCTTACTAGTTGTAAGATGGGTTTAGATGATCTGTGACCAAGGATAACCATATGATTTAAAACTCTAATGTTTACTAGTAAAGTGTTTTTTTTCGTCTTTGTAGTCATCTGACACTAGAAATACCTCGTGATGTCAATCAATCCACAGTTCACAGTCAAACCTTGTGTTCTGTACATTATTATTTTTCTATGGGTTATACTAGTAAAAGATTGTTTGCGGTTGTTATGAGCCAATCATACTATTTAATCTAAAAATCAAGTGCCACATAAAAAGAAGGTCCCAAAAAATATCTTTTCAATATTCTTTCACAACTGTACAGATTAATCTACCTCTGAAAGAAAATCAAGGATATTATGTACTAAAAATGGAAACATACATCAGAACAGAGAACCGAATATGGGGTATGAGGTATAAACATCGATCAAATCCCCATCAGTGGTACTAAAGCAGTAGACAAGTGCATTGTTTCCTCACTCTTGAGATCATCTTTAAGTATCAGTGGTATCAAAATAGTAAAAAACACCTAAGGCACAGGAGGAATTGTATTTAACGAAAACAGTTGATGTTTTACTTTTGTTTTGGTTATGGTGATAGAGTATTATTTGTTCACTTTACTATGCGTCAAAAAAACTTACTGTTGATCTTTCACTGAAATTATTTCTTTTCTTTTTCAACTTACCAAGTAGAAAAGATAAAATGGAGAACTCAGGCTAATAATCATTTTTTGTTTTGATGCAAACTTGTATAGGAGGGTGTTTGGATGAAGAAACAGCTTTTTATGACAAATTGTGGAAAGGTTTACATATTATCTGAATGTGATAAAAAGCAAATATTAACATTTTTAACCATGATAAAATTACATAATCTTATATATTTATAAGTGTGTAAACAGTATTTTTATATTTTAACTATTTTAACTTAAAACAAAACAAAACAATGACTAAGATATAACAAGAATAGCAAAATTAGACTAAAGTTGAATTTTGGAAAGACTCTTTCTTACTTATATGGCCATCGAATGTAATTCTAGTGTACAGATTGTTTAATAAATCTAGCTATGCTGTAACCGTTTATACCAGAAAATATAATACTGTCGTCAAGGGTTGACTATCAAAGATAACATAAAAGAATTAGCCTCTGATTACAGCCAATTCAAAGCAAATCATTTTACATTACCCCATTGCCAGGATGAAAGCCTCAGGGTAATAGATGAGTATCTTATTCTGCTCCCATTAACAACTGCTTCACAGACTTGAAAGTTTATTTTTATTTAAATACCAACTGTGTTTTTTAATTGTATTTTTTTTTATAAAATTTGATTTTTGTTGATGGTATACTGTACAATTTTGTCTAAAAGAACATATAATACTATTTGCTAATAAAGTCTTACTCAATTACGGTTACTTAAGGTATTTGTAATTAGAGTAATGGTTTTCATGTAGTATAAGTTGGCAACCTTCAGTCTTGTTGACTATGGTAAAGCGCTTGGAAAATATTATTTGGAACGTCGTCTTAAGTGGCTGAATAAGCCGATCCTGGATAGGCATGTACGGCTACAGCCATGGCAAATAAAATTTGGCATGTCATCTCTTGACTGATTCTTTTTTCTGGCTTTCCTTTCCTTCATTTCTTGATTTCTTGTCGCTAAAATTCGTTCTCCATGAGTTAGGCCAGCTTTTGTAACTCTTCTCCACTCTACTCTGTCTGCTGCTTTGGTTTCCCATGTGTTTGGATCGATGCTGCAGGCCTTCAAGTCTCTCTTGCAAACAATCCAATCCTTCTTTTACCGTTAGCCAGTTCCCCGTAAAGGAGATGTTTTGGAACCCGGTCGTATTCCATTCTATGTACGTGACCAAGCCATCTTAGTTGGCGTTGCCGTAGCAGGGTGAACATAGAGGATATTCCAGCTTTGGTGAGAACAGCATTGTTGGTGACATTTTCTTGCCAAGTAATACCAAGTATGCGACGGAGACAACGCATATGGAAAGAGTTCAATTTCTTCTCTTTAGTGGAGTATGTTGTCCATGATTCACTTCCGTACAATAAGGTACTGAGAAAGCAGGCCTGATAACCGTGTATCTTTGTTGCTCTGGTGAGGAGCTTGCTTTCCTATACTCTCTTTGTAAGCCTGCCCATAGTCGTTGAGGCCTTCCCAATGCGTTTTCCAATTTCTGCATCAAGTGATAGGTTGTCTGAGCAAATAGATCCCAAGTACTGGAACTGATTTACCACTTCCAAGCTCTCACCGTGAAGTTTGATTTCTATTGGGAGTGGTGTCCCTTGACCCATAACTTGGGTCTTTTTCTGGCTGATGGTAAGACCAAAGAGATTGCAGGCATCTGAGAATCTGTCCATTAAACGTTGAAGCCCTTCTTATGTGTGAGAAACAATGACTGCATCGTCAGCGAAGAGCAATTCACGTAGAAGATATCTTTTTACCTTAGTTTTGTAACGTAATCTTGAGATGTTGAACAGTCCTCCGTCTGATCTGGAGTGGAGGAATACCCCATCCGTTGAATTCCTAAAAGCGTGTTTGAGTAGTAGGGCAAAGAATATGCCAAAGATGGTTGGAACCATAACACAGCCTTACTTAACTCCACTTCTTACACCAAACTCTGCAGAGGTATCCCCATCGAATTGAACTGTGGACATCATGCCATCGTGAAAGGACTTCACAATACCTAGCAGCTTTTACGGGCAGCCAATGAGAGGAAGCATCTTAAAAAGTCCGTCTCTACTAACTAGGTCAAACGGCTTGGTAAGGTCTATGAAGGCCAGGTAAAGTGACTGGTGCTGCTCCTTACATTTTTCTTGCAATTGGCGTAATGGGAATATCATATCCACAGTTTCTCTACCTGAGCGAAAACCGCATTGTGACTCTGCATATACTCTTTCTGCAAGTATCTGTAGTCTCTGCAGTACCACACGAGCAAATAGCTGTCCAACTATGCTTAGGAGAGATGTGTCGCGGTAATTATTGTAATCACTGCGATTGCCTTTGTTTTTATATAAGGTTACTATGTTTGCATCTTTCATATCCTGTGGGACTGTTCCTTCTTCCCAACACTTGAGTAGTGGACCATGCAGAGGTTTCAATAAGCTCACTTTTGCTGATTTCATCACTTCTGCTGGTATTGAGTCTTTGCCTCGTGCTTTTCTAGAAGGTAGTCTCTCTATAGCCTTTGACAATTCTTCAATGGTAGGAGGATTATCCAGTTCCTGTAAGATTGGTAGGCGTTCTATTTCATTCAATGCACTTTGATGAACCACATTTTCCGTCGAGTATAGCTCTGTGTAGTGTTCTACCCACCTGCTGAGTTGCTTGGATTTATCTGTGATCATTTCGCCTTGTTTGGACTTAATAGGTGTAGTCTTTTGAATGCTTAGACCAAGTACTTTCTTTATCCCGTCGTACATCCCCTGTGCATTCCCAGTGTCGGCTGCTTGTTGGATAGATTTACAAAGATTATTCCAGTACTCATTTGCACACTTCATAGTGTTTGCTTTNAATTCTGCAATGGTAGGAGGATTATCCAGTTCCTGTAAGATTGGTAGGCGTTCTATTTCATTCAATGCACTTTGATGAACCACATTTTCCGTCGAGTATAGCTCTGTGTAGTGTTCTACCCACCTGCTGAGTTGCTTGGATTTATCTGTGATCATTTCGCCTTGTTTGGACTTAATAGGTGTAGTCTTTTGAATGCTTAGACCAAGTACTTTCTTTATCCCGTCGTACATCCCCTGTGCATTCCCAGTGTCGGCTGCTTGTTGGATAGATTTACAAAGATTATTCCAGTACTCATTTGCACACTTCATAGTGTTTGCTTTGACTTTGATCCTAGCAGATCGCAGTTCGGATAGGTTTGATGAAATGGGATTATCTTTGTATTTCTGTAGTGCAAAACGCTTTGGTTTAATGAGTGGATCAAGTAAAGTAGAATTTTCTTCACACCAGTCATTTACTTGTCCAGGTTTTCGTTTTCCAAAAGCGGTGATTGCTGCAGAGTAGGTTGCGTCCCTAAACTTGGACCACAGAGCGGATGCTGAGGAATCAGGGCTGCCTTGGAATTTCGATTGGAAAGATTTCTCGAAAGCTTTGATGAGATCTGGTTGTCTGGTCCTGCTAACATCGATTTTGGGTTTTTCTGGTTGTTTAGAGTGATATAGCTTTTTGAAAATGAGTTTCACATGGCTGCATACAAGAGAATGATCTGTATCACAGTCGGCACTGTGGTATGTCCGTGTGACTTGGAAATTTGAAAGAAACTGGTGCCTAGTTAAAATTAGGTCCAGCTGGTGCCAGTGCTTTGAGCAGGGGTGTCGCCAGGACACCCAGTGATGTGGTTTTGTTCCGAAAAAGGTATTTGTGATGCACAAGTTGTGAAAGGTGCAGAGCTTCAATAACGTTTGTCCATTTTCGTTGCATTTTCCTACGCCGAAGTGGCCTATGCAGTTTGGCCAAGCATCGCGCTCACTTCCTACTCTTGCATTGAAATCCCCAAGGATTATTAATTGTTCAGACTTTGGCACTTCTTTAATGAGGACATATAACTGACTATAGAATTCATCTTTCGAGTTATCGGTAGCCGTGAAGGTTGGAGCATAGACACAAATTAGGTTAATTGGTCCTTCAGATGAGTTGACTTTGATTGACCTTAGGCGTTCTGTGGATGTGCTTCCCAGTTGTATCTTGTCTAGAAGCGTATTTCTTACTGCGAAGCCAACACCATGCTCTCGGACATCTTCCGTCCTTTTTCCTTTCCAATAGAACGTATATAGAGATTCTTTCAGATTTCCTGAGTCAGCGAGTCTAGTTTCTTGGAGAGCTGCAATGTCAATTTTTAGCCTTGCTAGTTCTTGGTTGATGATTGCCGTTTTGTGAACATCTGATATGGCTTGCAAGTCGTTTGATAGTTCAGTTAGCATTGTACGTACGTTCCAGCTTCCGAAGGGAAGCACTTTGTTTACAGGTTTATTGTGTGAATTCTTTGGTGCAAAATTACTGACCAGTTTTCAGTGTGTCTCCTATGCCCCACGCACCCAGAAAGCCAAGTGGCCATTGGCGGGACAACACCTTATTGGCTGAGGGCTGCTCAGCTTGAAGCGGGTGGTAGCTGTCCAGTGAGATACGAAGATCTCTCCCACCGTCAGGAGGGGCCCCTGGCGCCCAAACTCTAAGCCAATCGAGTTATGACTTAAAACCGGTAACTGCCCATCCCCTTATTGCTTCTACACGTCGCATGTAGCTGGAGTGACCTCTCCAGGGCGCTAGCCTGGGCAAGATGTATAGAGAATCTGAGTTGCTCAAACATCAGAAACCCCCTCTCGGTCTCACTGACATAGTCTAGAGGAATGAATAGCCCAGTACATCTAGGTCAGCTTGACTGCAGCAGTTGCCAGGACAATGCCAGATATAGCAATGCCTGCCTGTGGGACTGCACTCCAGATTTTTCGGTAGGGGTTGTCTCCCTTAGCGTTTCCTTGATCCAGAAGGCACTTACAAGGCAATAAGGACCAGCTGTGGCCGCCAAAGTACTGGGAAAGAAATCAACAACACGAAATACCGGTGACGTGCTGCGCTGTTCCAGCAGTTTAAGAGCTATTAGTATGCCCCGCTGGTTTTACTCACAAGCACTCTAGCACCTGGTACAAATTCCTACCTAGAATGGCCACAGCCAGGGCACAGGTAGGCGCCGTTTGCCAAGCGGTATTCGTGAGCATATCGCCCACCCCTGTCGCCAAGGTTTTCATGAATTACCTTAAGAGGAAAAAGACAATTTGTCAAATTTTGTCTCAGCTTTGAAATCAGAAGACTCCTGCATTCAACCCAAATTTGTCTTTATAACTGGTGATCATGCCTCACCATATCTCCACTTTTTTAAGGAATCAGGGAACTTTTCAAATATCTTACTAGCCTGTCCTTACTATGGAATAAAATTTTACACCTTTCTAGCTGCGCATAACGAGAAACAATTTATTAAAAGAATTTTCAATAATTAGCGCTCTGTGGAATAAACCTATAAGACTACGTGCACCCCCTACTAATGTATCATAGCATTCTGTTATCGCTGCTAGTAGCACTTAACGTTTGTAAAACCAATTTGATACGACTAGGCAACATTTTTCTGTAATGTCTAAGCAAAAATGAACAGCTCTTTCCTTGAAACGAAAACTAGAGATAATCGAAGCTACAGAGGCTTCGCCATTAATGAAACGGAAAGATGTGGCCACAAAATTTGGTATTCCAGAGTCAACGCTCAGTAAAATCAATAACAAAAGGATGACGTCCGGAAATATGCTGAAGAGAGAGCTTTCAGCATAGACTCTAAGCGTTGGCGAACTTGCAGTCTTGATGACGTCCATTTCACATTGCTGAGGTGGTTCCAGGGAGCTCGACTTCAAAATCCTCAATTACGGGACCCATCTAGAAAGAGGAAGCAGAGGGTCTGATTTATATCAGAAGGACGAAAAGTTTTCCTGCTGATAGACAACTGCGCTGCCAACCCCAAGGTACCTGGTCTTCAGTCACTGCATCTGAAATTTATTGTACCAAACACCACTACCAGCATTCAACCTTGTGACCAGGGAATCATACAAAATATAAAGATGTTCTGTCGTAAACGTGTGCTCCGTCGATTCCTTGCACACATGGAGAGTGAGTCAGAGCAGGCATTCCGACTAATACTTCAAGACCCAATACAATTGTTAGTTGATTTTTGGAATGACGTGTCTTCAACAACAATTGTAAATTGCTTTGGGAAAGCGAACTTCAAGATTGGCATACCTGAACGCCAACCCAAAAACCATCCCGAATTGGCTGAAGATGATGATACAAACGATATTCGTTTTGTGTCTTTAAGTGAGGCATTGCGCAGCATCGTTGCGATAGGAAACTACACTGCAAGGCAAGGCATCCATCACAAAGTAGCTCATATCTTGGAGGAGTCAGAGCACCTTGTGACTTCCTCCAAAATAGACTCGATGCGTCAGGTTAAAATCAGCGAACTCTTGAAGGGACTGTTTCTTAATACAATACAAAATAAACGACTTAATGCTATTATAGATTTTCTTAATGCTGCTTTCACGCGGTTTCCATTCTTCATTTCACAAAAAAGAAGAATATTTGTGAAGGCTACGACCTAGTTAAAATCTGGTGTAATTCTTCCGAAGTTTTTGATAAATTTTAATATGCCTTATTATGCTACCATAGGCATTGTTCGATACATTGAATTTGTTTTGTATGGTAATAATTATTTAGCAGTTTCCACATAAATTTATACAACTGTTTACCCTGTTTAAATCAACCAGTGTCAAGTTTAAAGGAATGAATTAATTCGCAGTTTTCATACAAATTTATAAAACTGTTTAAATCAAGCTGTGTCAAGTTTAATAAAATGAAATAAATAGACCAATTGCACGTATGCACAAAGATTCAATTTGTACTTGGATGCAAAACATCCCGTCTTACAACTGAATTCGTGTACATGTACATGTAAATCTAAATGTAAATTGAAGCTACATGTACCCTCCGGTTAAAAGAAGCTTCGGTTATAAGAAAGATTTTCCGAAGTTCCCAGGACGTTTCTTGTAACCGGATTTTACTGTATATATATATTTATATATACAACCGCACAAGAAAACCAAGCATCATCTGGTTCAACCCTCCTTTTAACAAAACCGTCCAAACAAACATTGGAAAAGCCTTCCTACGCCTCCACAAACATTTCCCTGCGTCCAGCAAACTCCACAAGATATTTAACAGAAACACCTTAAAATTTAGCTATAGTTGCACAGAAAATATGTCACAAATCATCAAAAAGCACAATAACAACATCATCAGCCCCAAAACAATAACAACAAAACAATCCTGTAAAAGCAGAACAAAAAGTCAATGCCCCCCTCCAGGAAAATGCACTACATCAAACGTCATCTACAAGGCTACAGTATCATTAGCACTACCCACAGGAACGCCAACAACACCTAATATTAAAAATACATACATAGGATTAACCGAAAGGCCATGGAAACACAGATACTCTCAACATAAATTATCATTTACCCACATTAAATACAAACACATCACAGCATTATTCAGTTTCGTATGGGAAGCAAAGGAAAAAACCGGAAAAGTACCCGAAATATATTGGTCAATCCTAAGATCACCCACACACAAACACAAACACAAACACACACACACACACACACACACACACACATTACAACAACAGCACAAAAAGATGCCTTTTTTGTCTCACTGAAAAAATATCCACTATAACATACACCATCAAAAAACAACTTCTTAACAAAAGATTAGAACTTATTTCGAAATGCAGACACGAAAACAAATTCCTCTTCCCCAACTTCATACCTAATGACTAATCGCATGGGACCTCCTTTCTTGATCAAACAGCAGAACACCTCTTACCCAATTTGAAAGTAAATCTTAGTAATTTTATACCGTATCCAGATGGGACTTCCTTTCTTTCTTCCATTCTCAAAATATTAACGTATTGTAATACGTTACCACCTGTAATTTTTTTATTATTTTTGATGAGCCGCCTACTTTATTTGTTTCTAAAAGTTTGTAAAGTATTTGTAGCATTATTGCGTGATGATCGAAATATCGTGAAACTATTAGTTGGAATCACAGTTCTTATTTTTCGTGTTTTATATTATCTTATATATATATATATATANATGGGACCTCCTTTCTTGATCAAACAGCAGAACACCTCTTACCCAATTTGAAAGTAAATCTTAGTAATTTTATACCGTATCCAGATGGGACTTCCTTTCTTTCTTCCATTCTCAAAATATTAACGTATTGTAATACGTTACCACCTGTAATTTTTTTATTATTTTTGATGAGCCGCCTACTTTATTTGTTTCTAAAAGTTTGTAAAGTATTTGTAGCATTATTGCGTGATGATCGAAATATCGTGAAACTATTAGTTGGAATCACAGTTCTTATTTTTCGTGTTTTATATTATCTTATATATATATATATATATATATATATATATGCAAAACACTTGGAAGGATAAATTAACTCCAAATTTGGTGCTGACGTTAAAATCTGAACAGGATACGCATTAAAAATTACAGTAGCCCTATTTTTCAAATTTAGATTTCGAATATGAAAGAAATATAAGACTGACTAATTTTGTCTCGTGACTCAAGAGTTAATGACCATGATATTTGCTATAAATTTATTTGGTAAAAAGAATAAGAAATGTATAGATAAATTTAAAATTTGCCAAAGTAATAAATGCTTAAAGTAAGACTAGAAAAGCCATACTGCGTTTGTACAGTAAAAAAACTGAGGACCAAATTAAGAAAGTCAATAGAATTTTCTTTACTTCAGTGAAAACGGCCGTGACCGCCGTGGAGTGCGGACATATTCACAGAGCAAAAGATATTTTTAATATGAGAATTTTTCTTCTGGATTCTCTCCATCGTACTAACATTGCCGTGATTTCATATAAAGTTTATCCTTGATGTTTACACAGAAAGAAACTTAAAATTGGAATAAAGTAAGATTTAACTACATTTTCGATGACGATATCCTAACATTGTGATAAGCAAATTTGATAGAGGGTTGACAAAACTTTTTCATTTCCCTTTACTTGTTTGAAATTTCGTCTTTGTAAGTTTCCAGCTCTTATCGCGGGAGATATTAAATGAAAGAATTCGTTTTTGCATGTTTTTAGCTCATAATCGCGATGACATACAAGATGACGGAGGTGTTACACGTGTTTATGGTTGTTTATATTTTTGAGTCTATGCATCAAGGAATGTTGCTTTTTTTCTTCAGATGGAATAAGTATAACATTGGGAGAAAGGGATTTTGGTGATACAGATGAATCTCATTGCATATTTTCGCTTTGAACCGAAAGACTTATTACACAGAATCAAGAGTTAGAAATTCGTATGTAGCATTATTTACACTCTTACTTATCGGTGATATGAAAATTAATCCAGGTCCATCTCAACATATCCCGGAGCTGAGATCTCTATATATACATTGTCAGAAAGGCATATCAATTCTGAAAAATAAGATGCATTGGATGGTTTATATCAAATTCCAGGGTACAGGTTTGTAAGACGTGACCGAACAACTGGAAAAGGAGGATACGTAGGAGTATAGATAATCGACAAAGTTACTTGGAGAAGGAGGTTAGATCTAGAATACGACAAAGTAGAATGTATTTAGATTGAGGTATTTACAAACAAAGCAAAAAGTTGGTTGTTTTCATAATATGCAAAATGTACAGACCCCCGGAAACCTGCAGTTATTTACCACGGGACTTCAATATATGTTTTTAATGACATTTCAGAAAAATCATCAATTGACAGAAAATCTGACATTATCCTCACGGGAGATATACTGCTTCAACCCATCTATTAACGATAGATGGGTTGAAGCAGTTAACAACAAAGCCAACCAGAATAACAGAAAACACCGAATAATTAATTGATGTCATTGCTACGAATAACAACTCAAAGATTGCAAAAACTGAAGTCTGATCAATGGGAATTTCAGACCCTAATACGATTAGTTGCGTGAGAAAAGCTAATTTTTCAAAACACCAACGAAAATATATTTTTCTGTACGGAACTTTCTCAATTATAACAAAGCTGAACTACTTAAAAACATGCACGAAATAAATTGGAACTCGTTATATTCATTTAAAAATGTAAACGATGCATGGATATTGATTAAAGAAAAACTTAATAACATTTATGATAAACACGTACCAGTCCACGAAAAACGAAGTGAAGGTCGAAATTGCCCATGGCTAACACGTGACATTGCCCAAATGAAAAATAAAAGAGATCAGTTGAAGCGGAAAGTTTGAAGCATGGAATCATATAAAAAACTTAGAAACAAATGTATCCAGCAAATACAAAAAGCTAGAGCTAAATTCCATCAAACTCCCTTGCAGGAAAATTCCAACAACCCTCAGAAATTTTGGAAGAGGATAAAAAGCATGATACCTACCAACGGTAACGCAAAATCAGCATCGTCATTCCCCTTTATCGCTAGTCCGAACGATGAAGACAACAACACCCCTAGCATAGGCTTCTGCAACGTTTTTTCGAACATTGAAAAATCATTAAAGCTTAAATCGTTACGAAAGATTGTGTAAGGCACTTACTAAATTTTGCACGACTCCAAAAAACAGCTACGTTCAAATTCAAATACGTTCCCAAAGTAACCGTATAAAACCACCTGAAGCGCATATATAAAAACAAAGCATCCGAAGTTGAAAACTTACCAGCACGGTTATTAAAAGACAGTGCTACTGCTATTTCACAACAGATAACATACCTGATCAATCTTTCTTTAGAGACTAGCAATATTCCTGAAGAATAGAAAACCGCAAGAATTTCCCCGATCCACAAATCCGGCAATACCACCAGCACAGATAATTATCGACCGATATCTGTGCTCTCGATTCTATCAAAATTAATTGAGCCGGTTGTTCACGCTTAGCTGATAGAATATCTGGAATGCCATGGATTGTTGTCCAACAAACAATTTGGGTACAGAACTATAGGAAGTACGGAACTAGCGACCACGTTTTTTATCGATAGCATCTGTAGGGGCATTGACAAAGGAAAAATTGTTGGGGCTCTTTTCGTAGGTCTATCTAAGGCCTTCAATACTTTAGAACACTCTGTTATGTTGAACAGGCTACCTGCGTATGGTATACAAGATAAGGAATTAATATGTTTTGAACAGTATCTATTTAACCAAAAGCAAATCGTCCAATACAGTGGTGAGAAATTCCAACCTCAACCCTTGTACTGCGGAGTACCAAAAGGGTCCATTTTAGGGCCCTTATAGTTCCTTCTATACTTCATTGATATAGAAGACTCAATATTCCACTGCAGTTTATTATTGTTTGCAGATGACACTGTTATCTAAGCCCCAGGATAAAATAAGGATGAAGTCGAAGCGAAACTGAGTAGTGACATTCAGCATCTACACACCTATTTAGCTGAAAACGATCTTATCATGAATTTTAAGAAGGGGAAGACAGAAGCTATGCTGTTTGTTTCTGCTAGTAAACTGGCTAAATGTGAAGGGCTGAACCTAAACTGCAACGGTGTAATCATCAACAAGACCACAAAGTAAAAATACTTAGGGACAAAGCTAGATCAAAATGGCAAACTACAAGATCAGTTTAATGAAACTTACAAAAAAAAAATCATTACGTTTACTACTACTTTCAAAAGTACAGTTGCACTTGACAACTACGGCAGCTTTCTCCATGTATAGAAACATGATCATTCCGTTATTTCTGTTTAATTGCATCTCATATTTGAACTTTACCTCGACGCAAGAGCAAAAACTGGAATCCATCAAAAGAAGAGTAAATATCATAATCAACAATAAAGAAGAAAACGAAAATTAAAGATATGTAGAGAAGGAATCGACACTTGTTGTTTACAAAACTTTTCGAGTTTACACTCATCGTCAGGTAATCTAAAACAAACCGCAAAACACTTATGAAATTCAAATATGACAAAAGACATAGTGTTCAGAGACTAACAACTAACAGCTAATTCTACTGCATCTTGTACAAAAACATGCTTGTAATACGGTATGGAAATGTTTACACAGACAACTGTGTGAAAATTTTAGACATTATTTTAATTTTAATAAAAACACAGCTCAAAGAAGAAATCAAGGGTCTCCATTGATTGTTTCGAAAGTCAAATTGGTGAGCACGAGATCTTTCTTCTTCTTCATGGGAGTGATACTTTTCAACTCCTTGCCCGTGGAGACCAAGCAGTCGGACTTCCTGTTTGACTTTTGGAACAAGATTAATTCACAATTTCAAACTGTTTTATATGTATATATTTATAAAAATGGTTTTTATACTAATTTTTTATAATGTTTAGAAAGACTATATTTTACTTTTTCTTTTCATACTTTTTTCGTTTTTCTTTTAGTTTTTAGTTTATGCAAGACTAGCATTAATACCAACTTTTTGTTAAGCTGACGCTTTTGTATCCTCTTAAAATATTTTACATAATATAACATAACATAAACAAGAAAAGATTGAGACAGCTACAGCTCATTGGTGCTTTTATGCGAAACATTCAAAATTGAACAAATGGAGAGGACACTAATCATCATGAGAGGCAGAGATTTTTGTTTCGAGGAAACATGACAAAGAAGGAAGGAAAGATGAGTGAAAAAGAGAAATAATAATATCTAATTTTGTAATTTAGATGTTGAAATACTCAATAATCAAGAATTTAGGAAATTAACGAGAAATCAACAATTTATGCAGTGTGATTGGAAACATTTTTCTTGGTCATCTTTTTTTTCTAGTTCCCGCATATAGAATGCATCTGATAGGACATCAACTGTCTTACTGTATATTTGTCGATCCTTGTTACAAGATGTATGAAAATGCGTTGCTTTGATCAAAGTTGTCTTTTCCAAATGGATACCAATATATGGACATTAAAATAAAAAACTCATCAAAAATTATAAAAAAAGGTTTGATTGAGCTTCACAACGAAATTATAGTTAAGCTTAAGAGACATGTTATGTTTGCAAGAAAGAAAACGTGTCCAAGAAATATCTTCTATTTTCTAGCCTTTTTCTTCATCATCATTTTCTTCTTTTGTCTCTTCCTCTGGCTTTTCCTACTTTAAGTACAGCCATTGCTGGTAGCCAGTAGTCTTGTCCAGGCTGGTTTTCCAAGCATGGTAGCCACTTGGAACTCATACTGCTCTTACACAGTCAATCCATCTAATTTAGGATATCTAATAAGATCCAGATTTAGAAACTGAATATGCATAGGATGCTTTTACGGTTAAGGCAGACTTTTGGTGATCAAGAAATGATAGCAGAAAATAACTGAGGGAAATAAGTAGAAAAGTCAGGGTTTCTCCGTGGTTGCCCGTTGGTAATGTTTATGAATATTTATGACGTATCACAAGAAATTTTAAGTGAATGTTTGAAGAGTGTTAACTTTTTTGTGTCAAAATGTCATTTAAAAAATTTGGTAACAACCATTATTACGACACGCTGTTTTCTGTAAATGCTCACGAAGCCAACAACTGAAATGAAATTTTCCTCAAAAGATAAATCGTTGTGTTTTTTTACTATAGTTATAACCTGACTTTATGTCAATTAATAACGTTTTTAGTTGTAGGAGACTGATCGTTCAAACAATCAAGTTCACAATGCATTTATTGCAGTGATGACAATTTGGACCTTAAAGTAAAAATATTTGTGCATTTATCAGTCAAAAGAAACAGTCTGACCGTTTTCTTCTATCATCAGTAAGCCAATCAAGAGAAAATTTATTATTTATCGAACTTTCATCTCCCAAACAACCTATGTTACAAGGCCTTCTGTCTTTCAATAAGGAATAACATGGCCTGTTGTCTGTCAATAAGGAAGTGAAAGACAGCAGGCCTTGTAACATAAGTTGTTGAGGAGATGAAAGATCGATAAATAATGAATTGTCTCTTAATTGGCTTACTGTTGACAAGAGGAAAGGGTCAGACTTTTTCCATTGAGTGACAAATGCACAAATATTTTTATTTTGAGGTCCAAATTGTCATCACTGCAATATATGCATTGTGAAATTGATGGTTTGCTGTAGTTTTCAAGATTGAAAAGAAGTGGTTATAGAGAAAACTTAATATCCTAAAATAGTAAACAATGGTCAGAAAGATATTATGTATGTTTGATAGAAAGGCGAATGTGAACTACAGATGAAAAAGTCATTCTGATGGTGTTCAGGATCAAATAATAACTCCATGTACATCACTGACTTATTTTACGGCATTTTGTTTATTTTAACACTTCAGTTTTGGTTTCATTATATGAGTAATAAATTTGTTCCTTAAAGATATATTTTATCAAATCCAATATGTTAGATAATTTCAGTTCGCTTATGAAAGAGACTGTTCACTGACTATTCAAGTTTACAGAATATTTCCAAAAAATGTATTTCACTAACTAAGCTAATTTTTTTTCAAACTCATTCTATACAAGATGGGTCCTACCCATTCTGAACTTTTGAACTGAAACATTTTATATCATTTATTTTACTCTGTCACTCTTATATTAGCCTCGATATCTCTGCCCCGTAGGTCGATATTAGATTCACACAGCAATTGAGAACTCCTAGGTTTGTTGGCCTTGATAGTTTTCTGTTCTTGAATATCCTCTCGAGTTTCATAAAACTTGGAATCGCCAGAGTGACCCACTCCTTGATATCTTGAACACAACGAAGATCACCCGTTATCAAACTGCCTAGATAGTTGAAAGATGAAACTTGTTTTATGACTCCACGGTTTACCTTCAGATTACATACTGGGCTGTCTCTTTTGATATAACCAGGCATTCTAAATTTCGGAGCATTTCTCATCTAGCCTGGTTTAATTGGCCTCGTGACATTTTTGCTTAATGGGTTTATTCAGCTTTTGATATTCTCGCCTGCTTCTGTATCTGATTTTCTGCCTGTCATTCATTATTTTTAGTGCATCATCTATCATTCATTTTTCTCTCCATTTTCTTTCTTTCTGCCGAAGATAACCATGAGCTGATTCCGCTAAGATGCAATTCATTTGATTCCAGGTGTAATGGTCCACATATGTTAGAAGCTCAAATCTATTCTTTACTGCAATTTAGTACCTCTCTCGGACCTTGGGTTTGACTTTCTGTTCAACGTCAAGCTTCCTAACAGTCCTGCCCCTTTTCAATTTCTTCAATTTGCACTCTATTGTGCACACCACCAGTACCTGATCCTCTGAATAAGATGTTTTGTGTTCAAACGCTCTCTTGAATCGGTCACCTACCGCAATGTATCTGATTTCTGGTGAGGCAACAGGTTTTCATGATAAACATCATGTTCTGGTGGCACCAATGCACCCATCTATCACTACGGGTTTTTCTCTTACCAAGACCAAACCGGCATACTACCTTACCCTGTCGACCAGAATTCACCGTAGCATTTAGATCACCCATGCCAATTGTGATTTTATTGCCTTTGCATTGATGTTTTGCTTCATCCAAAGTTTTGTAAAACTCATCAATCAACTCATTCGACAACTCACTCGTCTGAGCAAATATAACAATAATGTAAATGTTAACAGGATGTCCGTGAAGTTTGACAAAAAAACCTCTTTCACTCAACTGCCAGCATCCCATGACGTTCTTGACCATCTCCAGGTTCAGGAGGAGGTCAATATCCTTTTATGCTTTTCACTACCAACGAAGGTTGGTTTGCAGTAGCAGATAAAAAATTGATCACTTTTTGTCCATCTTGTTTCAGAAAGCACTAGAATTTTGATCTTGAGCCTCTTCATCTCCTATTTGACATTTTCTAGCTTTCCACACTGATTTAGAGTTTTCATGTTCAAGGTTCCTATACGTATTTTCCATCGATTGCAAACAGTCGCTTGAAGGCCGGAACTTACCTGTCACACATGAGGATCCACACCGGGCGATGAGTTTCTTTGTAGGAAGCAGAAATCACATTAACCCCGTTCCTCTGATAATTAGAATTGCGCTATTATTGTTCTTGGAGAAATTTTATTGAAGTGGTTCTCCTTTGCCTTCTTCATTCCAGCTTGCAAACCAGACCTGGGGTTGCCAACTTGCCTTACAGATATTTGAAAAAAGCTATTCCCAGTAGCTTGGATCCTCCGCTTCATTTTCATACTGCGTCACTGCTGCCTAACGCAGAGCAAGGCTAGGCCTATTTAAAGGCGCCCATACTCGGCTTCTGCACAACATGTCAACAGGGATAATCAGTTTTTCTTGCAAAGTGGGTGGTTCAACCCGACAATGCCGACCCCCTCTGCGTTGCGGTTCCCATTTAGTCGCCTTTTACAACACCCCGAAGTGCGTGGGAGGTGTTCTCTTGACCCCGTCTCTAGGCTTACTTATTTAAAGCATAGTTATTTCGATAGAACAGAATTCTATTTAATTTTTACGACTCTAAAAAGTTTTGAATCTCTGTGCTTTTAAAGAAAATACCTTTCTATAACTAAACTAAATTCAGTTTTCTGCAGCTGAAAACTGTGAAGAGAAAAAATTAATTCACAAGTAATTTAGGAATCATTATTTTCTTGTCAAGTTTTTATGGAACAAAATCCAATCAACTGAAAGTTTGTACAAAAATAAGAGCCTAAAATCAAGTAGCGAATATACAGTAGCCTATACCTTAAAATGCTAAAACCACAAGAACTATTTAACCTGTACCAAAAGCAGAAAATTTATTGACGTGTGAATAGGATTGAGCTAGATTAATGCAGTCACCTGCTTATTCCATCACTAATAGCTGCAAATCGGAAAAAAACCCTTAGCACATTTGATGACTAATATAGTACTTGGGCCTCGAAGAATTCAAACAGATGCTGAAATGATGAAAGTCAGTTTAAAGGATTTAAAGATTTATATTTATTTTTTCACTTTTTTCTGCAGTATCCTGATTGCAGAAGGTAAGAAGGGACTTTTACTCATTTTGACGTAGGGTTAGTGCAAATATTCTGTAACATAAAGCAGGTATTGGTGATATAAGTAACGTTTGGTCAGTTGACAATGTTATATAGATTTGCTTCCTTTTTTTGTAGTTAAATTTTGTCTATTGTTTTATTCACAGACACCAATTTCTTTTCATTTTCTCTACAATCTCTAGCAACGCATACCTTTCAATTGAAAGAGCAGAATACAAAGACTGGCCGACTCCTTTATTTAATTAATAAAAAGTTGATCGCTATGAGTCGACCAATCTGTTGGTAACGGGAAAAAGCAAGAAAAAGTTAGCTTTGGTGGATATTTTGGATTTCTTTTATTTTGTTCTTCAAAAGGAAAAAACCTGTTAACAGAAGAGTCTCAGTTTATAATTTTTTCATAAAAGTATATGCCAGGTAAAAATGTTTATTCTGTTGCTATTGAGCAATGCGAAGCAACACATAATGGTTTCCCAGGTTTTACCGGATACGATTACCTATATTGTTGTTTCTCCAAGGTAGTATGACAACAATCAATACAGCAATATTGAAAATTCCGTCAAATTTTGTTAACAATAAAAGTAAAGATAATTTTAAAGACTAATTTGCTGCCATCAGATGTTGACCGAGAAACAAGAATGCTTTAAAATCTAAAATTTAGAGAATATTGATAGAATTTTAATACAATTCAATGGCAAATCCATTATTCTTATTAATAAATATATGGGCGACCACATGTAAACAGTGCAGAGTAAAATAACTTTAGAAATTGATAATAAATAGTAAAATAAATTTTAATAATTATGATAATTTTTTTGCCAAAAGTGAAAAAAATAATAATCTTGCTTTATATTTGATTACACTGGCCTGCAAAGTTTTAAAGGTCAAGCATGTGATAGCTGATTCTAGAAAAACGTTCTATCCAAAATCCGAAAATTATTACTCATTTTGTCCAATCAGGTCAAGTTTTTGAGATAGGAGGTTGTGAAAGAATTGTTTCTAACGACTTAAGCCACAGCCAAGTAAATTATTTAGCTGCACTCGGCGCATCATGGCCCTTACAAAGCTTTTGATAAATACAAGTTTGATGTGTAATGGTGTGATATCATGATCATCAACAGCCTGATTGTCTCACAAAAACAGAAAGCATGGATACTTTGCGTTCTCATCCTGTAGTCCTAAAACCAATCCAATAACCCTAAGATCTCCACAGATCAACCAAACATGGTCATGGTAGTTCAAAGTAGACAGCAACTGATCCATGTAGTGGGTTTTTTCATTTGCACAGAATGACCAATTGGAATTGTGGAGTGTCTATTTCCATTTTGAAAGAAAACACCTTTGAGACTTCCGCTGGAAGAGTCGATGAAAAGTCTTTATTTGGTAGCAAAATAGTCCATCCCCATTGATTTCATTAAACCAGCAATTTCCTTACAGTAAGCCAATGACGAGTCTCTCTGAGTTGTGAAGAACCGTCTAAATTCTCTTTCACTCTCTCGATACCAGTAAAATGTTGTTCCAGGGATAAGCAAGTTGTTTTCACGAAGACGACAACCCAGAAGCTGTACCGACTCCTTTGAGAGGTGTATCTCTCGCGTCAGGTTCTTGAGATCTGCTTGTGTTTGAAGCACTGATCCGTCATTGTCTTCTGTCATGTATTCTTCACCCTCTGTTCTGTCATATGTATTATCAGACTCCGATTCAGAGCTAGATTTCATTGCAACATCTGTCTTGGGAATACGTAGGTCTGGACCATGAGGGACTGGTTTTATAACAGACGGAACATTAGGATACTGAAAACAGTGGTTGTTCTTGCGAGTAATTCCTTGAATATTAGTCATGCAAAACTAAGAGTCTGTAACATGATCTTTACCCTCTCTTCACACCATAGGAACAGAAAATGGCATACTTTTCCTTTTGTTATTTCTCGAATCAACCAAGATCTCAACACATGTTTTCCAGATAACATGGGTTGCAAATGGCTTGTCTTGGTCTCCGATCTTAACTCCAAAGTAAGCATGATATGTTTTCATTACAAAGTCAGTTATTTTTACAAGGCAAATAGGAAGAATCACATTACTACATTTATAACAGAGCCTGTCAGGATGATTTGTAGATTTGCGATCCATTCTCTCCTGATCTATAAAAATAAATAGAATCACTTCATCTGTCTCTTAAAATTTTGTCACATTGCCAGGAGTTCAGCTCTGTTAAACAATAAATGACCATTCAGGTGTAAACAGAAAAAGTTTCTGTTTTAGATTGAGGCTGCTACAGTTTTTTTTCTATATAAAAAGTAATATTCAAGGGTCAAAACCTGCACTAATCATGTCTCAAAAACTTGACCTGACCAAAGAAAATGGATGGTATCTTTAAATTCACCGCACCTAAAAAATATACAAATCAGTTAAAAAACCTTTGACCTATGAAAAACGTTTTTACACGCAGGGCAGTGTAATTTACTGATAATTCAACCAAGGACATAAAACCAATTATAAATGTATCCTCTTAACTTAGAAATCGTTAGACTTAGAATTGTATAAAGAGATTTAGCAAGTTGCAAGATCTGTCTGTAATTTTAAACACTTTTTCTCTTTCTTATAATATAAACATCACAAGTTAAAAAATCCAGAAGGTTGAATGTCAGTAAAAATGCTTTAAATAAAACCTTTTGAAGACGGCAAAGAACTGGAGGCATGAGAATGTAACTTTGCACTAGATAATTTTCTGTTCCTGAGGCATTGACAAAGAACTGTGAAATTGAAGGTTTAAGAAATAAATAGAAAACAACTCATATTTGGTGTTTTGCCCCTTTCTATACTTCACAGTTTTGTAGGTATGTATGTAAACACCATTATCACACGCTATGTCAATTAGAATTTTAAATGTATAAGGAAAAAATTATTGTATATTTCATAACTTTGAAATTCTTTTTCAAACATACATTTTCTGAACATTTTTCTGATACTGTTCAAGTTTTGACAATATTTGTAACATTGTATCAAAGTTTCATGGGCAAAATATAAAAATATTTTTATACCTGAACCCACCAATTACATTTTATTGAAATAAATATTCATTGGGTAAATGAATATCCTTTTGTAAACTTGGTGAAAATAATATTTGGATTTTAAGAAAATAGCTTAGAAAATGACCCTCAATGAACATATTTTTGCAAATATTTCAAAAAGTCTTAAATACTTCATTATTTAAAAATAACAATAACATTATTTTTTACTCATTCAGCTTATCCTGATTATGGTTTTACTGGCGAAATCGTTTCTAAGAACGTCTATGGTAACTTTCCTAACTGGACCAAAGTATCTGGCTGGAGTGCGGGCATAAAGACGGGTTATTATAAACATGGTGAGAAATAATTTGTGTTTAGTGTAGATATAAAGTAGTTCCTGTACTTAGTTATTTTAGTGTAATAGAGATGGTAAGTTGTTGTGTAACATTGAATCTATGGCTATTTTTGTTTTGAGTTCTTTACTGTAGTATCAAGTGTATTCATTAAATCAATTCAAATATGATTTCATCCGTTAACTGTCTGTCTATTCAACTTACATGCTTAAAGTTCATTGGAGCAAGGTCAAAAAGGACACTGTACTTGGAACATGGATGGTCATCAACCTGTTATGTGCCTTTTAGTATAATTAATCATGTTTGGCATCCATCAGCTTGCTCCTGGCAATTAAATAAGAAGTCAACTGCTCCCCACTTTCAGCCCTACTCCTCATAAATTTATCGTCTGTGTATATAATATGATAGTAATAATTTCGTTCTACTCTCTGGCGTAATTTTTTCTTTTTTTTATTCTTATTTTCATGTTAATTTGATGGATAGCTCTATAATATAACACTTAAAGGATAGTTGATATCATGAGTTTAATGAAATTTACTTGAGCAAGAACTATTCTATTGATGTTGTTTTTGTCGAAAATTCTTTAGTGATATTTTACCTGTTTTGGTNACTCCTCATAAATTTATCGTCTGTGTATATAATATGATAGTAATAATTTCGTTCTACTCTCTGGCGTAATTTTTTCTTTTTTTTATTCTTATTTTCATGTTAATTTGATGGATAGCTCTATAATATAACACTTAAAGGATAGTTGATATCATGAGTTTAATGAAATTTACTTGAGCAAGAACTATTCTATTGATGTTGTTTTTGTAGAAAATTCTTTAGTGATATTTTACCTGTTTTGGTAATACAAAACATACATTTTAATGAAAAAATGGTCGTATTGTTGATATTCCTATAGCCTAGACCAGCTCAGGAAGGGAGCAAGTTGAGAATTGTATAGGAATCCTTGAAATTGTCAAGCAATGAATATATATTAAGCAATTTTAGGAAAGAGCTTTTCTCCAGTAATTCAACAGTCTTGGTATATGATATTAGGCTTATTTAGGTAAATGAGTACATAAGGATTCCACTTTTAACTTTTGGTCCATCCTGCGTAGAAAATTTGCCAGAAACTTCTTTCTGAATTGCTTGACAGCCTAAATATTTACATGAAGATCAACAATATATTCCACATTTTAAGAGAACAGGAAGCCTGAAAAAAATGTAGAATATAACCACCGAAATCAATGTTGATGATTTTTTACCATTCCTAAAAAGAACATTGAAATGAGCTTTTATGTACAAGGTATTTAGTAGAATACCCGAAGAAACTCAAATAAGCAAATTTATCGCAAACACACACACTAACTAAAAGGAAAATAACTATAATATTAATGGTCGTTATAGCAAAACCTTAAGTTCAGAGCGCATGGGGAACAATAGGATAGCATAACTTAAGAACCACCTTTAATATTACAAAAGCTAGAGTACAACCGTCTTATTTTTTATGTATCGTTACATATATTCGGTGATAACAGTCAAGAGTTATCCAACAAAACGAGATGGAATTAGCTGTACTGGACATCAACAAAATTCCTAATCACTTATAAAACTCTATCAACAGCAGTTAGTGTGCCTTTTAAATGCATTGCTAATAACTGAGAGGAAGCTAACCGGACATTGTTTGTTTGGATTAGAAAAGTTTTCACCATTCCCAAAAATTGTACCAACATCAGACATCTTTTATCAAGATGGAAGACAAGATTATAACTAACAAAAATAAAATATCTCAGAGAAAAAAAAATAGAAAATTAGTAGGACATTGCTAAAAACCAATCCCAAAAATTTTCGAATGATCAGAGGTTCTCAGGAACAAGTCTCTAGACCATCGTAGGCACTACTTTGAGTTATGAGTATAAATTGCAAAAGCCTCTCTGTTTAAGAAAAATACTCAGGAGAAGATGCATCCCGGCTCTTCATAGTGGGAGTAAGAGCAAGCAAAGTAGAGAGGGATCATCTTTTTCTGTATCAAAGCTGGAATATCTGATGTCATCAAAAAGTTAAGGCACAAAAACATAACAGGATTGGTAAGAATATTGTATAGTCACATTAGTCATGATCTCTGGGCCTTCTTGAAACAAAAAAGCATAATTCTCTGATTCAGACTACAGCTAAGGTTTAGGAAAAATTGTTTTTCTGAAAAAAAGAGTGATTCTGTAACTTTTTCCGTTATTCCGTTTTTCTGGTAACTAATTAGTATACCAAATAAGTATACCAAATATCATATACGTCTTCTTTCCCTTAGTCCACTGCATATGCCTTTCGTAGCAAGATGTACAGACTTTGTGTGGAGCCCATGATCTGTCCTGGTCTCCTATCCTAATTCAAACATTTTGCCAAGTAGGTTGGCTGCATTAAAGTGTTTATACTAAGCTAGTTATCTGTCCATATATAGCCCATTTCGAGCGAACCCCGGGACCATACAACAGTTTGTTTTCCTGTTTAGTAAAAACAACTGGATACAGTAAGAAAAGTAAGAACAAAATTCAGTGTCCACCATTGAAATCTTCTCTCTGTCCAATGCCTCATTTGGATGGAGTGCTTATCCCAAACTTTAGGAAGCTTGAGAAACTACAAAAATTACTTTGTACAAGTAGTTGCGAGACTGAAGCTTCACCATTTGAATTCCACTTTGCCAATCCAGAACGGCTTAGTCAAGATGAGGCCATTGATTTACTGAGGGATCAAAATCTTTCATAGAAAGCAATGTTTAGTGCATTTCATCAATAAATAAACAGAACAGTAGTACTTTTGTTTGTGCCTGAGGCAAATTATTGTCAAAAAATGCAGTAAAAGTGCTCATTCAACTTTTGTACTAAATGCTGGAAGTGAATTTGCAAAATATTACAATTTTGAGTCGTATGATAAGAGGAAAAATCTGGAAGTAGAGAAAAAAAATTATGGGGGTATTTTTAAATTCAGGACGTCAAAATCAGAAGAAATCAGATGTAAAATCGAATTAAAATTTTGAAAAGTTGAAAATTGTTCCCCACTGTTATTTATTTTCTTAAAATTTGGTACTGATTTTATTTTTAATTTTTAGCCTTCTTCGTCACACCTTTTATAGTTATTATCCTGACTTCTATCTAAAACGAGCTGGTCTTTCTGTCCCTAACATTTCGGGGTCTTCGTGTACAGGGATACGAAGGAAAATTTGTTGAATCATTTTTTTATTTTTGTCCTGATTTCTCCCTTAAGACAATTTATGAAAGAAGCAGAAGTATTTTGATTATATGAACTTTATTACTGGGTGGGATATTGTGGGTTTCGGTTTCTATGTAACATTTTTTTAATAAGCACAGTACTTTACCAAAATTTTAATATTTACCTTCACATCTTAGGGATTTATTATGAGTAACATTTTATTTAATATTTTCTTTTATCCTTTTTTTTCGTAGGAGTTGACTTGCAAGATGGCTCCAGTTCATTTTTCATCTCATACGGAGGAATTTATTTTGTTCATTTCAAATTGACACTTATCATAAAGGAGCAGCCAAAAGAAAATAAGGCAAGCCCAAATACAGACGAAAACCCAAACAATTTTAATGAAACAACAAATATTTCAAGTACGCCCTATACAACCCCAACTACGCTTAATATAAGTAATAACTTTAGCACCACCCCAAATTACAAAGTTTTAGTTGCTTGCGTCATAGATGATGATGTTGAAAACAAAAATGTTTTAGTTTCGGAGCAAACAACAGGAGAAGGCGATATAGATGTTAAGGGCAGTGGCTTATTCAAAATTGATAGTCTTCATAATATATCTGTTTATGCAAAGGTTACTAATGTAACATATTCTAACTGGAACATTTCTACTGGAGGATATATTGTTATTCGACGAATTAATAGTTTAGGATCAGCAGTTGGTTTTTCGGCAAGTTTAATTACTTACAGCAAGGACTACGTTTTGCGCCCTTTGCTTGGACCCTGGAAAACTACTAAAGACTGGCATTTTTCCACTTCTGCAGGGCTTCAAACGGAGAAAATGTCTGTTCAGATAAGTTGTTCTGGAATATATATAGTATCTGTTCATCTTGTAGTAAATGGGACTGTTAAAGGTGATAAAATAAAGCTGGAGCTAACTGGCATTATCTCTCCTTTAAAGAACCAGTCTCACGTTCTGTCAACTGCATCCAAGGTCTCTTTTGTAAACGGCTCTTTGTTTATTGATATGGTTGATATACTTTCCATTGAACGAGGCAACTCAATTAATCTCAAAGTATTTTTGGCTAATACCACAACAATTGTTCATGGTGCATTTTCTGCTCAGTTTGTTAATAAAATTAATAAGTTTGTTTCTGGAATAAGAACGTCGTTGACCAAATCTTTAATTATGGAAGGAGATCAGTCTTTGAAACTGAATACTTGGTCGGCAACACCAACATTGTTTATGGAGTTCAAATCTCCACCAACTTTGAACCTTGCTGGTAATCGTGCATTTAGTCCACAAACAAGAGACACATATATGTTATCAGTAACCCTAAATATTCTTGCGACCAAAAAAACTAGGGCATCTGTTACTGTTAAGATACTGTTGAAGGGAAGTCCAGTTATTTCAAGCCAAGTATTAATGAATGAATTAAATGATACAAGCACAATTAATTTAGTTGGCGCCTTTGACTTGCTAAAATCTAATCCAATTGAGGTTGAAGTATCCTTAAAAAAGCTTGCATTAATAAAGGGAGAAATTCTTGTAAGAGGAGTGCTAGCAGTCATACAAGCTCCCTCGAGCTACCCAGGAATGTCAGGAAGGATAGTAAAAAATACTGCATTTACAAAATCAGAATGGACCGAGATAAAAAATCTTACTACAGCTGGGATCTATGGAGCATATGATTTCAATTACGGACTAAATGAAGCTACAGGAAGATACAAAATACCAAATGATGGTTTCTACATTGCCCTTGCTAACATCATTGTAGTTGACATTGACAGTGAAGTTAAAACAATAATATCGACTGATGGAAAAATTGAAATTGAATCTGGTATGTATGCAAGGGATGGTAATCCTTCACAGACAATTACATTAAATACCGGAGGATTGTTAAAACTGTCTAAAGGTCAGGAGATTTCTGTTTATACCTATGCAAAAGTTGATTCAGACTGGAGCTTGTTGAAGGAGTCTGGCCTATCCATTGGGTACCTCGGTCAAGTAAAACACGGTTTTCGAGCACATACATCGAAAGTCCAGCAAGTAGATTCGGTAGGCTTCACCAATATTACAAACAATTGGGAGACTAATTTGAAAATAGGCAGCCTTGATCCTTCTCTTTCAGGAATAGTCACTATTCCTTCTGATGGTATATACTATTCTGTAGCCACTGTGATCCTTGGGAAAGCTGACTCTGAACAATCCTCATCTGCGTACAAAGTAGTACTTACCATAAATAATAAGCAGGTGTCAGGGCTTCTATCATCTCGAACAACTAGTGGAGTTAAGGGGCCTTCAAAGGATCGCCACTACAGTCTTTATTTTAGTGGTTCCTTTAGAGCTAAGAAAGGTCAAATTGTGGTGCTAAAAGTTTTTTCAGAAAATGACAACAATTTTCAGGTGTTGGATGGTAGTGGCTGGTCACTAGCCTACATTTCACCCTATGAAAGTATAAGTGGTTTTAACACTGTTTTGGATAGCACTCTGTATACACTTGATGCCAAAGCCAACAATTGGATTTTGGTTAAACCTTGGACATCAAACAATAACAAATTAGGCACGTTCATGAGTTCTGATATTGCTTTTGCAAATGGAAGAGAATTGCAAATTAACAAGAGAGGGCTTTACCTTACATCACTAAATATTATTCTCAACTTTAATACTGCCACGAGACCTATTTTTCGAGTTATGTTTTTTAACTCAGATGATTTAATTAATGCAGGATTAACCTATGTTGAAAATAAGTTATACAGTGAGTATTCTATACATATCTCGGGAGTGCTTTTTCTCAATCCAGGAGATAAAATTTCAGTGAAAATTACAGCATCGGATTCTTTTAGTGAAGCATTTGTGCACAGCCTTAGTAGCTGGAGTCTTTTAAGTATCCCGTCGTCTGCTGGTTATCAATCTCTAACAACAACGCCAAAAGTAAGATTTTAATATTTAGAACAATATTAAACTTTTTAATCTTTAGTGCTTCTTTTTACCTCTATTTTTGAAAATACCAATATGCGGTTTGATACAGTTCAGATATAACGAAAGTATGGGACTGCAATCTAGTGCTTGCTGTGTAAGTAATAGTCTGTAAAATACATTTCCTTAAAATCTCTCAAAATGTCTCTGCAAGAGACTTAGAAACCAGTTTTATCAAAATAAATATTTCAAAAAACACTGAGGTACAAGCAAATATCTATGCCTCTCTATGGTCTAGCAGATCTTCTATTTTACACACTTTTGATAATTTTATGAGTATGAGAAAAGAGATTCCGATACCGGTTTTCTGTCATGGTAGGGCTGGGCCTTGTCTAAAAATCCTTTTTTGCTTTCAATAAAATATCAAATTAAAACATGATAAAATCTGCATGCAGTATATCCGGTATTATCTCAGTTGCAGCTAATGTACTCCGTCTCTTTCAAACTGACAAGAAAACACTGGATCTTAAATGAATAAAAATAAATATTTAGATATGTCACTAGAGAGAAGATTACAATCCTTTAATTGCTCAAAAACTAATAAAAGAAAAAAGGACAAGATAGGAAGTCATAGCCAATACATACAAATGAACTTTACGTTGAATTGCAAAGATGCTTAGATTCTCAGTTCTTGCTACATATTGACTAACTCTCAATTCTACCCAAGACAAACAGTCAGAAAACTTCAGCCAAAGACGGAACTGGCTGATAAAATGACAATAATGGGACAATCCATACATGATCAACGCAACGAAAAACATAAGAATGAATAAAGTAGATATCATGGATCATAGGCCAATTACCATGTCAACCATTTCGGGCATTTAAAATTGAAATGGACATACAGACATTGCTGCCCAGCAGCACTGATCAGGTACCGCCTCCATGAAAAGAGTGAAGATCGAAGTGCATAATATATCGAACGTGTAAGATTCATGAAGCAGAAAGATAAAAAATACACAATCCGTAGGGGAATAAAGGGAAAATCATGGTAGAAAAAGAGTACATATGGAGAGAACCAAGAAGGAAAAATAAAATATCACGGAAGGATGAAGAAAGAAACAGATATTTAATTCTTCCTCGTCGTTTACTCTTATATATATATATATATATATATATATATATATATATATATATATAAAGCTTTCGATTCGGTTATCCGTATTAAAGTGCTCAATACATAAATGCAGAGCGTAATATAAGATATGATAAGTTGGAAAGAATCAAAAAACTACACAAGCCATTTCGACAAGCCTGTTTCGTGATTTTATTCACTCTTCAGGAAATGTAAAACTAAAAATAAACCAGGTGCGCTTTATATCTTATTTACAAATATTTTCGATACGCTTAAGTATTTATTAACAAAAGTTTTTTCCTATGTCGGCAAGAAGATACAAGTTCGTTTCTTTTGTTCAGAGTAGCTAAGTGTGGGCGGTAAATAATGAGGTATTTCTCTTTTATGCAAAGGTTGCATCTTTTGTTCGAGTTATTGTAGGGTCGGTTTGTTGAAAGGATTCTCCAATATATTGTATGGTCTATATTTGCGTCTGTTAATGTCCAAATGTATTTACTGAGTTCCGTCGAGTTCCTGTATTTTTTGTTTCGAAAAGATGAGATGTGACTTCTGTACCTGGTTTTGAATTCGTTTTCTGTCAGTCCTATGTATGTTTCAGTGGTGTTGTTGTCTTTGCGTGTAACGGTTGCTTGGTAAACAACCGATTTTTGTAGACAGTTACCGTCAAGTGGGCATGTGTTGTTTTGTCGGCAGTTGCATGTTTTTTTGTTCTTAGTACTGTTTGTATCGGTGTCGGTTGTCTTTTGTGAGTTAAGAGTGCGCTTGTTGTGGATGTCGATGATTTGTTTTGTGTTGTTCATACAGCTGTAACTAATCTTGATGGTGTTTCGGTTAAAGATTTTTCGTAGTATGTGGTCTTTAGGGAAGTGTTTGTCGATTAGGGTGATGAATCTGTGCCCGATATTGGTGCTGACATTTTTGCTGTATGGGGGGTTGTACCAAAGTATGTCTTTTCGTTTTCTGTTTCTTCGTCTGGTATTTGGGGTCGGTTCATAGTGTAGTTCGTATTTGTACCCACTGTCGTCTAGTGCTTTTTGGTATGGAGGTGCTGCTTGTTTAAAGGCTGTTTTGTCGGATGAAAGTAATGAAAGTCGTCTGTTGATGCCATCTGGTATGTTTTTAATGGTTACTGGTGGGTGGTTGCTTTCTCGATGAACGTACTGTGGTGTAGTGTCGTGTTTTGTATAGGGTTTGTAGGTGCCATTACGTAGGTTTAGGGTGACGTCGAGGAAGTCAACTGTCTGTTTGTTTGCCTCTATTGTAATTCGTAGTCCGTTGTCGTGAAATATGCGGCATATTTCTTTTTTGATGTTTTCTGTCTGTCTTGGGGTTGCACTCGTGATGGCAAGTCCATCGTCTCTGTACAGTCCTATGTTGATGTCCAGGTGTTGTAGTTGTGAGAGTAGGAAGCTTCCGACGAGCTCACATGTTTCGGCACCATCGTAGCTTCCCATGGTAACGTCAAATATGCTGTCTCCTTTTTTTTGCCATGATTGTCCGTTGTGTGTCAGGGTCGAGTTTTTGGCGTGGGTGATGATATGTATTTCTTCGTCCGTGATTTTGTCGTAAGTTGAGGCGAATCTAAGGGCTTTGTCAAGCAGACTCTGGCTAATTGAAGGGTAAAAGTCGATGACGTCGAAAGTTATAAAGTTGTGGTCTGGTTTGTTTTTAATCGTTTTGAACCAAGTAATGACGGATGACGTGTTTTTCCATTGGTTGAGGTTGGTTATGGTGATAATTTTGTTGTTGATCCTGTCGAGAATGTTTTTGCTGATTTTTCCTATTTCGGTTTTAGTTGGGTTGATTAGTCTGCAGGTGGGGCGGTTGGTAAAGTTTGGTTTGTGGTCTTTTAGCGTGATAAAGGCTTCTTTGTGGGCTGTGGCGTCTACTCTGTCGTCTATTCCAAGTTTTGAGGTGATGTGTTTGTTTTCGGTATGAATGTCTTGTGTGGTGCAAGGTTGTGCTTTCTTGTAGGACTTAGTTATATTTTGTCTCAGTAGGTTGTTGTATGTTGATGGTTCCAGTTTATAAAAGTTTGTTGTTTTGTCGGCGGCGATTAGGAGTTTCCTTTCGCGTTTTATCTTTGTAATATCGTCCTTAAGTCTGTTCAGAAACGAACTGTTTAATTCCTTAAATTTAATACATCTTATATATATATATATATATATATATATATATATAAGAATAAACGACGAGGAAGAATTAAATATACCGAGAGGGTGAAGTGAAAGAGAGAGAGAGAGAGAGAGAGAGAGAGAGAGAGAGAGAGAGAGAGAGAGAGAGAGAGAGAAAAGAAGCGTTAAAGATTTCTTATCAATTCATGTTTTAATACAGTTACGTTCTTGTTGAATGAGGTAAATGCATCACTATGTTGTTCATGCATCTTATCAAATCTTTTGACAATCTTGGAGTAAGATGCACTTTGTTTTATGATCCTCACAATAAGTTCTTTGCTTTTGAGAATAAAGTCATCATACTGTAAAGTTGCACGAGCTATCTGTAAAAGTTCAGATGATATTGTACCATAAAAATATGCTCTGGAATATTTCCAGAAAGGTCAGGCATTCTAACTATGTAAAAAGGAAAGTTGTCTCTTTTATCAAATAGTTTGTGCACGAAAATCCAATCATTAATAGCAATATCCAGTTCTAGGAATGATGCGTGTGTACCTTTGTGTTCACATTAATTTAAGGTGTAGTTCCGGCTGGTATATTTCGCGGTAACTATTTTCAAATTCATCGTGGTCATTCATACAACAAGCATCATTAATGAATCTAAAGGTATGCTTGAATTTGAATCCACGATAGCCTTCGGTGCGTGACTACTTAGTGTTGAAAGAACTTGAAAGAACTGTGATAAAGATATGGGCAGGGTCTATTCCCATGGGAATGCCAATCCTCTGTTTAAAAACAAAGTTACCAATACCAAAGAAAGATTCAGTTATCAAATGCTTTACCATGAGCTTTATTTGTTGTTTAGTATAGCTCATGTTATCATGTCTTTTCCTCGTAAAAAAGCAAGATTTTCCCTTCACAGTCAATAATTTTCTAGAACAATCTGCTGTTTTCCTGCCTCAATTGAATACAAAATCTATCAATGAATTCAGAACTTCAATCAGATCTGAATGGGGTAGTTTTGCAAAAGATAGCAACGTTATTGGACGCTTTATCGATCTGAACTAGGACACATTTTGACTGGAGGCCACCTAGATAGGCAGGTACTTCAGGATCCTACAGGGTTGGTTTCACTTGACGTGGTTTGATTTTTGTCTTTAGTACTGAGATTTTCTTGATTATCTTCTCCATAATCTTATTGGTCCAATTTTCAAGATTTTTCTTATCAACTTTATATTGGTCAGATATTTTATCAAAAATAATATATCATCACCATCATCATCATATTCGGTTTAACGTCCATTTTACATGCTAGCATGTGTTGGACGATTTCTTGAAATTTACTTCCAAGTTATCCCATCCTTTACCAGGTCTCTGCTGACACCTTTTTGTTTCAGATCCATCCTTATCACTTCCTCCCATGTTTTCTTTGGTCTTCCTCTGCCAGTGGTTCCTGCCACCTTGATTGTTCTGCATCTACTTGTCCAAGCATTCTTGTCCATTCTCTCCACATGACCAAACCAACGAAGCCTCCTATTCTGCATACAGCTGCCAATACTGTCCAGATTCAATCTCCTTCTGAGTTCATTAGAACTGAGCCTGTCCTTTAGACTTACGTTGCACATCCATCTTATCATTCTCATGTCATTCCGCTCCATGCGGCTGACATCTTCAGCTTTCACTGGCCAAGTTTCACTGCCATACATCATTGTGCTACGTACACATGCCTGGTAGACTCTACCTTTGGTAGGTAATGGCAGAGCTCTGCTGGTTAACAATGGCATCAGCTCCCTGAACTTACTCCATCCACTGTTAACCCTTGCTGTTACACTTGCACCAGCTCCTCCCCTCAGCTCCAAGGGTGTCACCAAGGTAGCAAAACTTCTGGACAACTTCAATTTTCTCACCCTCCAAATGCACTTTCCATAGGTCTAAGTCACAGGTTGCCTCTCCTTCTATGCACCTCTTGCAGCTAAAACGGATACTTTCTGTCAGTTTGCCTTTTATTCCACCGCACCGGTTATGTACCCAGTGCTTGCAAGTACCACACTCCCAACTCCCTTCCCACAGACTGAACAGGGAAACTTTCCTTTCTCCAATGGCTTTCGTAAATTGCGACCACTGACCATCACTTTTGTCTTTGCCATGTTCACTCTCAAGCCTTTATCTTCCAAACCCTTCTTCCAAGTCTCTAACTTAGCAAGTAGACCATCCAATGTCTCACTGGAGAGAACCTGGTCGTCTGCATATAGCAATTCCTCTGGGCAACCCTTTCGAAACTCTCTTGACATTGCTTCCAAAACACAAATAAAAAGCATTGGACTTATACATATACATATATATGTATATATATATATGTATATATATGCATATATGTGTATATATGTATATATATACATTTATGTTATAAGTAATATCTTACATAGTTTGTCACGTAACTTACATTACGCTCTTCTTTAGAATTTTATTTATTATTCCAAGTGGATTAAGACATCTAGTGCCTCTCCACCTCCTACATATTTTTACTTTTATATTGGTTTTCTCCCAGTCTAGCTGCGTATTTCTCAACTGAATCTTTATCTAATTTGAATCTTTTCATGTACTGTCCTTCCTAAATATTACGATTATTAGGCTTTTTATTAGCTTTCATATCTTGAAAAGTATTTGATATTTTCAGTTGCTCGTATGAGTATGTAAGTAGATATTTGCTATCTCTAAAGAAATAATAATCCATGAAGTATGAAATATAAGGCTGATTATACTTGTACATCTTCAATTTTCCCCAAAAACTGAATTAAAATATATTTCCTGTTTCATTTATTAATGCCCCACCCCACCCACTTTATACGAATTCTCTTAACCGAACATCCTCGCGTCTGATTATTCCCCCATTTATCTTTTTAAAATAAACTGGGTAATCGAATTTTTCAATGGTTGTGTTAGTTTGTCCTTATGCCTATCAAGGAAACCTTTTTTCTTTCCCTTTTTCTCCATGTTACCTAAATTATCACTCTCTTGTCATCTAACGCCAGCCTTTACTTCCCCGACGCGTCTTTTCCATAAGCTGAGCTCATTGTCTTCAACAATCAGAATTTATTTTTCTCAGAAAAAGTTTACAGGGGTTTCCTTTTTTTATTTCATGTTTTCAGCCAATCCCCATTTCATTGTATTTCTTTGTCCTCGTGTGTGTTAACGATTAGCTCAGTATGTGGTTTACATAATAATTTCAATTTTATTTATTTGTTTATATTTTTATTTTTTTATTTTTCTATTTTTTTAACAATTTTTTTAGATAATGATCCAGTGAAACTACCAAATTAAATGACAAAATTAATATTTATAATTTTCAACTTTTGTAAAGATTATCATTATTGGTAATAACAATCCATTCATACCACAGGACCGGGTTTGTGCCGTAAACATCGGACAGGAAATGATTATAGCAGACCATGATCATGACTATACCGTGATTATTTATTGATTGAAGAGATGAATTTATCACTTTTCATCGTTAGAATGAAGAATAATAGTTTCATTATTGTTTTGATTCTAGGGTAACTTGAAATTGCTTAGCAATGCAGAATTTATCAAGGGATGGTCAACTACAGCCAAATTTGACTCATTATCCATACTAATTTGGCGACAGTATTCTGAAAGCACAGGACAATGGACAACAAACTATTGGGGTTTATATTTTATTTCATTGAATTTCCAATTTGATGATCAGAGAGAAAATAGAAAAGTAATCAAAATATCTCTATTTAAAAACGATGCCGAGCTTCGGCAATGGGTTATTAAAAGGGAGCAAAGGTAAGCAGAAAAAATATTTTTTTGGAATTAAACTAATTTCCTATGTAATAAAAGGATCAACTAATTATCAAGTAATACATGTTAATAAAACTCTACATAGCTTAAACTATTTCTTTATGCGATTTTTCTCAAATATTGGTAAACTTTGTTATCTAAACTTTCAACAATTACTGTAAAAAAAACTGTTAATAAATGGTTGCGTTGAATTGTGTTCTCTGAAACCATTTTTGGTCACAATTTTTTAAAAGGACATAATTTCAGGCTAAAACAGAAGACAATGAGATCATTTGAATGAGTTTTGAGTGCTTTTCTATATCCTATGGCTTGAATGTTTTCCACTCTAAGGTTGACTTTTATCTTTTGCTTAACTTTCTTTTTCTTTTCAACATTGTTTTTTTCTTTTTTTCTGTCATTTCTTCATGGTTCAAACACATGGAAAAAATGTTTGACCCTTTGAAGATGTTTTGGAAGAATTTATTTAAAATTATTTCTGAAGCACTCCAGAGCAAATAATAACAGAAATAATATAATATAATAATATAATAGTGATTTTTAGTTATGAAAATGTACATATCAAAATGACACTGCAAAAGTTACAGCCATTTTATTGACTAGTAGCCAGGAGTTCAAAATATAAAAAAATGCTTAAAACTATTTGTTAAATGTCTTTCTAGCCTTTTGCCATTGAAACTCGAGGGAAAGGGAACAGAAAATAGTGTAGGAAAATTACTTTTTTTAAATTTGTCTTTAACTTTACTGCACATAAAATACCCTTACAAGCACTGTATAATTTTTACATACAATACAGTTAAATAAATGTATACTCGGAATTTTTTTAAAGCATGTGAGGCAAAACATATTCAGTTGTTAAAAAAACCCAACTTTATTGAACTAAAACTTAGTTGTCAAGGTAACAAGAGACGTAAGTAGTTAACATTACAGTGAATTCCTAAATTAGCAATGAAATGCCCAAGTTGCAAAATATATTACGAGTACTTTAATAGTAGAGACACTTGACATTAGAAAATTTTAGTAAAAGTTAACATGAGCGAATTTCCCTTTTTGCAGATTTATCACATTTCTATCAACTACTGTTGAAGAGTTCGATATGAATGACAAAGTGGCAATCAAAGTTGATACCCCCATGGTATTATCAACAGTTCAAAATCAAACAATTTATCCTTCTGTCAATTTAACTCTTTTGGGAGAAAGCAGCATTTCTATAACGTACCTACAAACAGCACAAAAACCAGACTACTATAAATCAATAATTCGGAAAGATGTCACCGTTGGCAAGAATATCGAGATGGAACTTTCAGAATGGAAGTTAATTGGCTCCACGTCAGTAGGAAAAGGCTCATTTCTTCCATCCAAAACTGGATTTTACCTCATTACATTAGTGATGGATGTAATTCAATTCACTGGAAACTTTACAATTTATCTACAAATAAAACAGAAAAATACCATCATAATTCAAGAGGAAACAAATACTTTCATTAACACAACGCTTACAGCAACGTGGTCTGGAAAATTAGTCAGTAACGAAGACGTTAAATTTCTATTTAAAACTGGCAAAAATTCAGAAATAACTATAAGGGCAAACAGCACTAGAGAGGTTTACTTTTTAGACCCTTTAACTCAAAGTAGTAATGCAGAACTTAACATGAATCCAAAAGTATATTCACAGAGGAACGCTATAGATTGGATACGTCTTGAAAATTGGACAAGTCAGAGACAAGAAAATATCCCTGGTTACATGAATATTATAGACAGTTCGATTGTAGTCCGAAAGACAGGGTTATACCTAATTATCGTTACCTTAATTGTTGATAAAATCGAATCCCAAAAGAGGTAAGCTATCTAACTCAATTTATAATATTATGTTTGATCTGTTATCATTTGTTTATGGCATTCTTTCAAGCTTCAAATATTTCATAACAATGATCTATGGAATTGTTTCATATAACATACAATTGCTTCTGCCTAACCTATTATTAAAACCCACTCATTTGTTTAGAAAGATTGTTCTTTTAACTTTATAACAATCTGAGCAGCATCACATGTGTGTGTAGACTTAAAATCAATATTTTCGTGGTAGATTGTTGTAAATCACTTAAAGACATTTATTTTATCCATCCCAGTATAATAAAGAAAATAATTTTTCTACTTGAAAAGAAAATGCAGAACCAATAACTTGATTGAAAGACAATAAAACTCTAACATTTTTTAACAAAACATTATTGAAGTTTTCTCTGCATATATAACTTGGACATTCTCCAACCTAAGTTATATGCTGTTGTAAATTATCAAATTGGTTTATTGACAGGCAACACAGATTTCATAAAAGTGTTAATGAATATAAGGTACTTGAAGGACTTAGGCCTTGGGGTTTTCTATAGCAAATTGAGGCAAGACCTTAATGAATCCAAAGCACAAAATGTAAATTTTTTGGACATAAACATTTATTAGGAACTGGGCTCCCTGTGCCGAGCCTGTTTTACTTTGGTCAGCGGTTTTGACTTGGCATCCGCCATCTGGTTCGTTTCTCAAACGTTTTGTTAGTTTTAGTCACTAGCAATGTTTTAGTTGAATAAAACCAAGATTTAGGTTTACTACATTTTTCATGAGTTATAGCACAAAATGCAGAAATGCCTTCAGCACACCACTTAACATTTCCCTTCCAAAGGTACAGGTATTTACAGCAAACGCATTGTGGCTGTTCATGTTAAAAAGTAACAAAAGATGAAAAATGATAACATCTAATTGTTACTGTTTTAAGCCACCAGTGCTGTGAAATTATTGCTGACATTAATACTTTTAACATTTGATTTGATTCTCACTGCCTCTGTTCCCACCTCACTATTTTCTTTTTCTTTACTTATTTTTGTGCTTCGAGATTTGAAAGTACTGTATTTTGTACGGCGAAGTAAAACCTCACTTAATGACACAGAAGACCTTCTATAGACTTTTGAGGGGACCTTTCAAGTAACGGTGTCACACTAAGAAAGTTGAATTCTGGTAAACTTAAACCAGCGAGGAGGAAGATCTTTGTATTGACCGCCATTTGAACACGTCTGACACTTTTTGTCATACAAGTTGCTTTTGACTACAGTAGTATGAACGCTGGCAATTTCCTATCAATCCATTTTTATCTCTTTTCTTTTGATAGTGATCTGATTTATTTTGTAATAATCAATGCATTCAGAATCCAATACAAATCTCTGATATTTTTTCTTGTGTTCTTGCTATTTTGTATTTGGGAAACCAAATCCAGGTGTTTACCTCAAGATTCTTCATTGATCAATGAGTGTATAATGCCGGTGTAGTTGCATTATAATGTGACGTTATTGTTGTGGGTCCCTGCAGCTAGGATCGATGTATGACTTCAAGATTCATATCTTATTTTATACTACGACAATCGATTCATAAGGGCCTCAGCAAATTACTGTCACTTGGTCACAAGAAAATAAACATAATTTTGTTTGTCTCTTTTGTTTTATCTTTTTTTCTATTCAAACAACGTCGATTCCATAAAAAGTCGCAAAACTAGACTCTTAACGTTTTTGAGTGAATGGTATTTAAAATAACGTTACACGTCTAACTTTGCATATGTTTAGTTAATTTTCATTTAAAGTTCCTACTTTGTCTACCTGTCAATATTTTCATATGCTTCTCAAAAAATTATCAGTCTGTGTACGTACAAGCCTTCCTAGTGTCAAAGTGACTGACCTTCAGGATTTGTGTTTTTCTCTCTCTTTCTGTCTCTTTCTCTCTTTTTTTCCCTCTGTCCCTCATTCTCTCTATTTTTCTCTTCTTTTATTCACTTGTTATCTTTTTTGTTATATAAGTCCTTTTTTCTGACTCTTTTTTGTCTTTTTTTAAAACCAATGTCACATGCTTATCTAAAATATTTTTCATTTCAGTGAAATAGACATTATTGTAAGGATAGCAACTTCGCAGAGAGGAAATTTTTTTAAAAGTCAGTCAACAAAGAGAAGAGTACCGAAGGAAAAGGCATTTACTATATCCTTCAGTTTAACCATTTTCATTGAAAAATGGACTATGTTAGGTGCATTTATTCAACTAGGTAATAAAGGAGAAAAGGCACACTTAAGTGAAAGCACAAGGTTGAGGGCTCTTTACTTAGGTCAGTAACAAATTGCTTTAATGTTTAAAATATTTATATAGTGTTCTGAAAACAAAGGTTTCGAATGATTCTCTTATGATAATGCTAGTACATTTTATATATTATTTTATCAGTATATTTGGCATGGTAGGTAAGTCGTTCAACTGGTTAGCATAATGAATAAGATAAGCCATGCACTATTAATAAATTTCAAAAATCTTTGTTAAATTGTATTAGATTTAATATTACATGGAGTAAGAGGGTACATAGCATATATTTCATGACGACTTTTTCTCCTTGTTGATTGTTTTGCATTTGATTAGGATATTTTTCATTACTATATCAACTTGAGAAGAAAAGAAAAGATACATTTTACGTCACATTAAAAATTACATTTTCTTTAACTCATAATTTAAATATTTTAATGTCGATGTATTATTTCAGTGTTATGTTTGAGTATAAAAGAAACTTATAAACATTTTTTCTGTCATCTAAAGGAGTCCAATCCTTGACACTGTTAACCCTGTAATCAATAATAAAGTCAAGGAATAGTAGGCAGCCAGGCAGATAAATCAAATTGTAACATACTGAATAAATCGGTATTAAAAAACTTTTGATATAAACAAACGGAAAAAATCCGTATTGCAAAGAACAAAGTTGAAAATGCTACTGTGACACCTGTAATCTTTTTAATTAAATAAACATGTTTAAGTAGTAAATTCTGTGCTGAAAAACAACCACGAAGTTACAATAGGACAAGGGGTGAATCAATAGATAGGCAGCATAAGAAGGTGACCAAAGAAGAGATAAAGGAAAAAAATTACAAAAGAACCAAAAAATGGGACCAAAAAATATTAACAACATTGGGTTAATTCATACCTGAAGTGTGAAGATGATGATGAAGATGATCATAATAATGATAACAACGACCTCTGGATTTTAAGAAATCACTATGAATGGACACACGTGTCTATAAGCTGAATCTAAGTAAAGTTTGGAAAAAATATTTTCATACACTATACAATGGAAATTGAATTTCATGAAATTTTAGGCTTTACTGTTGTTGATATTGATATATCAGATATTGATATGTATTTGAATTTTCCACAATATTTTGTTTTGACTTTTAAACAAACTTTTTTACCTGAAAAGTCAACAAGGGTATGTATCTTATTTGGCGCATATTTTCAAAACTAGATACAACAATTTAAGCTAGTTTTGGATAGATTAGATATCAAATTAAAAAACTCAGCTGGTACAAAATTTATATGTGCTTATCTTGAAGAAAAATGAAATGGCAGTATCTACAAGTTATCAAACTATTTATTTCTATTTAATATATATATATATATATATATATATATATATATAAATATATATATTTATAGATATAAACAAGGTTATCTGTCTCAATATCGCTTTTTGACATAAGTGATTACAAATTTTTTTGGAGTAGATCTTCAAGGCATAATATAATTCAAAAATGTTCTTTTTTCACTATAACTAATTTTTCAGGAAATAAATATTTATCACATTTACGTACTTACTAACGTAACCCTCTTCGAGTTAAGTAACACATAAGGCCTCCACCAGATTCTGCCTATGCTGTCTGTCCTTTGCCCATGTCTTCAATTGGCCCAAAGTCCATCCCTTTCTCTTCATTTCATTCTCCACCGATTTCCTCCAGGTCTCCTTTCGTCGTCCTCTTCCCCTTTTCCTAAAAGTGTTCAACGCATGGCAACCTTGAAGATTGTCATTTTTTTCATGCAAATAACAAGACCTATCCAACAACATGGTCGGCGTCTGATCTCAACTGAAAGAGGGGTTGTGGCAGTTACCTGGTAGAGTTCCTGGTTTCAAAGTGTGTTGGGCCAAAAAATCCGAAGCATTCTTTGAAAACATCTAGTCTGGAATACATTTAGTTTTTTAGCCTCGGTCACCTTCATTCTGAACCATACAGTAGGAATCCAAGAACATTGCTCTTGAAGATTCTGTGATTGGCTTTATGGGTGAGCTTGGTTGAGTTTTAGACAGTTTTCAATGGCACAAAAGCTCTTTTTAAAGCGCTTTAAGATTCTGGCTTTAACATCAATCCCTCTACCACCGTCAACTGCTATCTGATTACCAAAGCTCACAAAGTCATAGATAGAACAAGGCAGAATGAATGAAAAAATTGTATATCAAAAAACAATTGCAAATCAGAAGAAATAGAAAATATATTTTATGAGAAAACAATATGTTGCTGACCCTATTATCGACAATCAACAGAACTTTAGAGTCACTTTACCTTTACCTAAACAATAAAGCCAATTTTGGGAACGCAAATTTACAGTGAAAGATGGGTAAATGAATATTCTGTCTTCGTGTGTATATATGAAAATGCTTCATTTTTGGCTTATCTGTTAGAGTTTATGCTAAATGTTGCTGATACCCTTTTCATCTTTCAGATAGTTTTATACCCACCGATTGTTCAGATCCAGGTCCATATATGCCGGCTCCAATTAAACCTGATAAAATAATAACCGCCATCACTGGACAACAACGAGTTTTGAAATGTGGGGCCCTATCCGACGGCATTGCAAAGTTTACTTGGTGGAAAAATGGTAAGGTAGGTGGTGTACAAAAATAATTAATTATTTAGTGACAGTCTTTTTATGGTGATAAAAATCTTTCTCTTTCTTAAATCATCATCAGCATAAAAAGTGTTTAATGGAACTGAATCTAAAGCTTAATATAAAGTAATAAAACAGAAAGAACTTAGACTCTTATTTTAGGACTCTGAGTTTTGTATTCTAACACTCATCTGCAAAAAACAATTGTAAAATAATGTAACAACATTAAAAAATCTATCAAATTGACAAATCTTTAGAGACATATTACAACAAAGAGTTGCAAAAAAGCAGAAGAGGGAATTAATTTGCTGTGTTTGTTTAGGAGTTCATTGTTCCTTGAGTAAAAGAGAATATGAATTTTTTCTTGCAAACAAAAGGGGCAATTAGGTGAACTGTTTCTATAGATTTTCACTTGTTTAATGATCGACCATTAAATTGTCGGAGTGACATTGTTTTCTCCTTGATATCCAAAACGTACGATGATAATGAAATTATTTATTTTCACTTTTTATTACCTTAGGACTGTTTATGGCAGTTGTATCTCAATTTTAATTATTTTTCGGTTAAACCATTATAAACGTTTTTCCGGAAGATAGATGATACTATTTCGCAGGTCATGGATGACTTTTGACATTCGGTTTTGTCTCTACAGTAGCACTTGGAAGGTTCTGGTATTTGAGGTGATGACATCTTTGTGTTGCTGATTTCGATAATGGAGCTACTATTTTCGGTACTGGTGTAACTGGGCTTGACAATGTTTCAATTAAATAGGTTTTTTATGCTGTGGCTGGATCGAAAATGTTTGTCCATTGGTTGCAATGAATTTTTCTATCACATTTGTGAATATGTTTTTGTTGAAAAAGGGGTTAAAGGATATAACAATTCTCCTTCGGCTCCTTCCAGTTTTTGGGTGGTTTAATTCGGTAAAGTTTGGTTACTAATTTTTCCACTTCTTTTCAGTGTTTCTTCGAAGACCTTTTCAGCATTTTTGAAAATGGTCTGGTTTGAGAAGTGCATGATAGGCTATTGCTAGATGTTATTGTTTTAAGGTTTGTTGTAAGTGATTTGAGGATATGTAGACATACAGCATTGGATATTTTGGTTTCTTGTACGGTTTAAAGGTGTCGTTTCTTAGGTTGAGGGTCACACCAAGGAAGTTTACAGTGTGCAGTCCTGTAACAATATCAGTTTGGAATCCTAAAGATTTATATAGTTGTATTATAGACTTTCACATTTTATCTGTGCTTCAGTCTTTCATGTTTTGGATTAGTATTAACACCGCCGCCCCAGTAAAGTCATACGTAGTCTTTAGGAACTGTGTCTGATAGATAATTTAGGATTAATAGTCCTACTAATTTGCAAATATTTGCTCCATCATAAATGCCCATTGTTACGTCGTGTCTTTATCGGGGTTTTTTTTTCACCCAAACGTCGCTGTTAAAGTAGAAGAATGATTTTCTACAATGGAGGATTATCTTGGTCTGAAATGGTAGTATAAACCTTGGCGAAGCTAAGTACATCCTTAAGTGTGTTGTTGGTTATAGAGCGGTAAAGGTATTTGATGTTCAATTGGATGAATGAACACTAGTCTTTGCTGTCAACTAATTAATTAAACCAAGTAATCATGTCATCTGTATTTCTCCACTGACTTACACGAATTGATATTTTGTTATCCTCTGTAATGATTCGAGAGGGTAACGAACCAGGACGCTTTGAGTAGAATTCAGTGTCACAAACGACTACTGTAGACCGTAGTGAACTGAAGGCTCTCTTACGTAGGACACACACTACGAAGTGATACTCCAGAAAGAGAACTGACCATGGGCATGGTTACTGGAACTAGGGAAAGAGAAATGCCAAAAACAAGCTACATGGACAACATCAAGGAAGAATATGGACTCCTTATAGTACAGGCATACAGAGCGGTGCAGGACAGGGTCAAGTGGAGAGCCATGACGAAGGAAGCAACGGTAGCTTTTGTACATGATAATGAATGATTCGATCAAAAACTGATTTTTTACTAGATCTAAATTGCTTTTACAGGGGTTAATAAGTCTACGAAGAAGTTTCGTTTGAAAATTGTCCCTACTTTTCCTGAGAGTGATAAAGGCCAGTCTATTGGCAAGGTGTTCTGCTCTTTTGTAGATCTCGTACAAATTCACAAAACATTTTGTCACGAAGTTGATGGAATTTTTTGGATATGGTGGTGCTTTTTTATCGATTTTAGTTAACTTATATTTAGTAGTCCATGGTGACCCTATCGTGATAAGATGCAAATATTTGTTGTTTTGTCGCAAAAGACAAGAATGGTGTTTGAGTTTTGGATAAACGGGTGTCACCTTTGAGCTTATTTTTGAAGTAGTCTGTTTTGTTGTGAAATTTGTACACAAAATCTTGTAAAGTAAATATTCTTCGAAATTCTCGAGGTCTTTTAGTGGTGGCTGAGAGACTGCTTGCAAATTATTCATTTACATTCTTAATCCTCCCCATGCACAAGCAAACATAAGATGTCAACAGATTCCCCAACGCTGATTTGTCTTGAAGAAATCATTGCCTCTCATTTGGAGTTTTTGCCCTTTTCTTGCTTGCCTTTTTTCTGTTTCTCCAAAATTGCAAATCAGTAGCCAGTACATACATGTACATCGCTTCTTTGCCATCAATGACAGCTAGCATTGCTTTTAGAGGTTATTCTAACACAAAATTGGATTACAAATGAAAATAACAAGAGATATTAGAGGTGGCTTCTCTGCCGCTGATTCTCGTGATCCGCAAACCAACGATTGAGCAACCCTAACTTCAAATACGCTTCAGGTCAAGCTGATGTAAAGGAGCAGTTCCATTTGCACTGATGAACGTAAGGTTTGAAATGCTTCCATCCCCCCCTCCCCTGTTAGTCAGAAGAACAGATCTGTTGAGACAAAGTCAGCAGCACTACCAGACAATATACTGCAATATCTATACCTTTTATGTTTTCAATCTCTCTTTTATCAACTGACTAACTATATTATTCCCGGAATTCTTCTCAAGACAAAATAAATATCCAGCACAAGGCTTGAATCCCTAAATATATTTATTTTTTATTCGAGCGTCTGTTTCTTAGCTTCTTAAGACATCAAGTCAGCTACACCTTTCTTTTCCTCTGTATAGTCTAATATTTGTAGTTTTGCAGACCTTATTTTACCTATTCCTTTTTGCTTGAAAGACTCTAAATATCAAGTTGGGTTTTTTTCTAGTTCTTTCGTAATGTATCTGCCGATAGCTACTCTCACCATATGTAGAAGTAAAAAACTAATCAATATGTATTCAGTTTATGGCTTACGAGTTTTCCTTTTTGGGATGCATTTCCATTAGCTTTGCTTTTCCTTCTTCTAATTTCAGTGCAACGTTTTGTATGTTTTATCTTTTTGTTCAAATCAAATGTTTTTCATTCAAAGATAAAACCCAATTTTATTTTCAAAACTAGGATAATTTGACTGTGACATCATTCTTCGTTGTAACTCTTCTCTTTTGTTCCTAATAGTTTCCCTTATAAATCCAGTAGATCAGTATCAATCATTAGAAAGAGAAGATAAGTGCACAGTGAAAAGCCTGCTGAATTCTGACTTCGAACCATTCTTGGAATGTTTTGATTCTGTTTAGTAACAAAGATCATCATGGTGGTGCAGAGAGCAATCAGCCTAGTTTTAGTGCTGTATTTCTTTAATAATATTTGCATTACTATTAAGAAAGCAAATTATATTACTAGTGATGTAATTAGTTGTACTTTTTGATTACCTGAAGAGTATAATATTCTTGACGTTGTCAGTGACTGCTCTTCATTACGGGTTAATAAGATGAAAGTTGGGTTGAGAAAACACCCTCCAAAAGGTTTTGATATTTATACGTGCTGCAATAAAGATATCGAAAGAAACCAAAATGCTAGTTCTTGTAGTATCTGTCTTGTAAATAATTAAGTGAAATTAAACCTGAACTAAAATGTAAAATCTGGATAAACTTGTTCAATTGCATTCATAGTATCAGCATCACGGCGCTGTCAAAAGACAACATCATTTCTCACAGTACAAACACTCAATAAATCCACTCAACTATTTGCATTCAAAAGATCAGGACTGAAGCTTGGAAAAAATCCTCCTTTTACCAAAGGTGCTACTATTTTGTACACTTAACCAACAAAATATAGAAAGAAAATTTATTTTAGAAAATTTGAACGACCTATAAGAGCACATGTTTTTAACGCTTAAAATATTTACGAGACGCGTTGACTTTCTTGGAGTTTTTCCTAAGTGTAAATATTTATTTCCAATTTTGTTTTGATCGTGTCATTCTTAACGTTTGATCTCACTCTGTACCACTTTGTTTCATTTCTTAGTACGTTTTACTTTCAAACTCCTATTGAATAATTTCTTAATATATTTTTAAAATTTTCACTTTTGATTTATTTATTTATTTTACTCAGGCCTTATACTGATACCAAATAATGTATTTTTCTTATTGAATCAACATGATTAATGATGATGATAATAATGATATTAACATTTTAAAAAATTTTAAAAAATCATCTTCTAGTATTAAAAAGAGGTGTTATCCCTCTCTGTTTTGATTATGAGTCTCCTTCCTCGATAATTTGAATACTAGTATGTATCTTGCTTTTCATCTTATAGGAAATTTTCTTCTCGACAAATCTCTTAAATACTTCTGTAATTTGTTATAAAATAGCAAACGTCTCTTGAACAATCATTTTGTTATCCACTTTGAACTGACTCTTTCATACTTCTGATATTTATTTGTTGTATCCTGATTTTTTTTACATCTCAGAAATTTGTTTCTATCACAAATATGATATATTTGTATCCTATTTCTGCGTATTGTTATGGTGACTTCCTAGTTACAGCCTTTACAAATTTTTGTTTCTACCTTTCTTCCCTTCCTTTAAATAGCATTTCCTTTGCCTCAGTTTTCCTTTCCCCATGATAGTAAATATGTAGCCAAGACCTTTGGTAATTTTGTACACATTATTCATATCCTTTTTATGCCAGCTGGAATTGATGGTCGAAATTTTCTTCAACGGGCCTTTCTTGCCCCTTTCAGATTTGTTTTTTGCTTCGTTGTAGCTTTTTTAATGCTCTGTATTGCATAATTTTCTGTCTCTCTTTATCTTTCTTTGCAAAATGGCATGCTTAGTTTACAGGACTTTTTTGTGTCATCTTCTACCCATGCTTTTCGATATTCCTACTTCCGTAGATTAATTTTTAACCCGGATTTTAGTAGCATTTTTTGAAACTTTCTCCTATACTGTGTCATTATCTTGATTTTCTCTTAAAATGCTAGTTCTACAAATTTGTTTCTCAGTTCTATACAGAGATTTTAATTATGCTTCCACTCTCAGCTCTCCATTTTCGGATGTCGAATTGATTTGGTATCTTTAGTTCATCACATGTGCAGACCGTTAGCTTTATCTTTCGAATCAGTAAGTAGCAATCCGTATCTCTGCTTTCCCCTTTTTTTAAACTTCATGAATTGATGCAGTTTGTTTGATGCCTTTTCATTTGGAAATTGGCACGCTTTTTTCATCGGTGTTGTAGTGCACAGATTCCAGTGGTATAGAAAGTTTCATCCTGAGCCTTAAAAATTATCCTTGTCAGAAGATAAAAGCTCGCGATCGACAATCAAGTGCTTTTGCATGTTGGGGAACAAAAATGTCCGTGTACCAAACCAGAAGAATATCAGGAGTCATCAAGAAGTATTATTATTATTATGTCTTTTCAAATTTTTCTTAGAGTCCGTAAAGTTTGGGAACTACATAACACCAGGTTATTACTTTTAACTACAGGTATTATGTCATTCATCTATGCTTTATAGTTTTCTAGTTTTTCGATTTTCTTT